>ML675690.1:8057483-8130238 GCA_007922155.1 Mesoclemmys tuberculata
ATAAGAAAAGGCAAGGGTCAATGGCCAATCCTGGAGCAAATTAAAAGCTGACCAATAAAAAGATGGAAGTGAACTATATCATGGCAGGGATAACATAAGGAAATTGAAGCTCGCACTAGACCCTGTGCACGGGGTGCTACATGTCAGGTCTGCTCCTGGGCAGCTGTTTATTGGGAAAGAAATGGGCTTCCCCTCCCTGATTGTGGTAAGCACCTGACTCAAATGCCTGCTTGTAACTGAATATACAGCACTGCCTTGTCCTTCTGCATCCTATCTCGCCACTGAGATCTGAAACCATGAACCCTCCGTTTCAGTGGAGTGCACTGTGGAATGACCTATCCCAAGAACTAAGGAACATTGCAAACCTTCCCACCTTCCACTCCAAGTGAAAGGTACATTTCTTTGACCAGCCTTCTCTAACATAAACACACAGCAACTGATGTATTTAAAACAAAACAAAACCCTACCAAAACAAGACATTCCACTGCACGTGCTTCTCTCCCTGGAAAGAGGATGAGAGAACAAACAACACAGATGTGTACAGACCTGCACAGATACCAAAATATGGATCCACATCTGATCCGCATTCTCCAGGATAAATTTGTATCTGACCCACAAGCCGTGCTCCTTCTTTTAGCTGTCCAAATCTGCCCCCACATCCACAGCCCCAGGGCTGTCAATCAGCTGTTTGGCCCAAACAAGTCCTGGCCACTGCCAAACACCTGATCTGTGGCCAGCCCCAGGGCCAAACAGCTGTTCAGGGGCATCCCGGGGATGGCCAGCTGATCAGCTGTTCGGTGGGGGCCCCAGGACTAACAGCTACTCTAGCCCTACCCGAAAGTCCTGGAGATCCCGGAAGGTCACTGAATCTGTGACCTCCATAACCATCTGCATCCGATCCACAATCCTCAAAAAATGGTCTGCGGATATCCACGGATTTGAGGGGCTCTGGAGATGTGTAATCCCGTTGCTTAGTGCGCTATTGGAAGGTGGTCACGAGCATGGCATAAGAACCTACAGAACAGCTGTGTGTGCCCCACCACTCCACTCTACCCCACACCATGCCAAGATCCCCTATTGTCCCTCTCAAGCCAGGGTCTCCGTGTGCCCCTTTCCATTCCGCTCTTCCTCCCCATGCCCCTCCTTTCCTTCTCACGATTCCCATTTCTTTTCTTTCTGTCCGGGAGACAAATCGTTCAGGCTGACAACATTTTTAACCTGTTTTGAAAGGATTGGTAGAACCAAAATGAGGGTTGCTGTTATGCCAGTGTTGTTGCAGTTATGTTGGTCCCAGGATATTAGCGAGACAAGGTAGGTGAGGTGATATTTTTTTATTGGACCAATTTCTTTTGGTGAGAGAGAGAGAGAGAGATGCTTTCAGGCTTACATAGAGCATTTCTTCAGATCTGGGAAATGGCTGCCATCAGCTTCTTCTTTTATCTGTAGAAAATTACAGAGCTGATTGAAGCTGCTTACTTTGCTAACCAGATGCCAGGGGTTCTGAGAGTCCCTTGTTTTTCCCTGTTGGTTTTCCAGTTTTCACCAAAATCAACAGGACCACTGATACCTAGAACGTTCCCTGATATTTTTGAAATGATCAGGTATTGTGCTCACAAGTTATCATGTCACAAGCAGGCAGATAGGCAAACAATAGCAAGCTGAGCGTAAGACCTCAGTTCACTCAGTCAATTATTATGGTGGCGCCTATGTGCCCAATCCTGGCCCCTTTCAGTAAGTGCTGTAGACACACAAAATACAAAAAAGTCATTTCTTGCTGGTTGTGGATTCCCCAAGTATTGGGGAATCTCCAAGTTGCATAAAGTATCTGAGTCAAAAGAGAAATGTATGGAGCAATGCTATGCCTTGACATTCCAGCCCTGAGACTTTTCTATTTTATGCTGGCAATAGGCCCCATTCCTGGGTGTACAGGTGGCACAAAAGGTGTTTGGCTTTCAACCCAGTTCCCGTACAAGCTTTGCCAAATGCAGCTCAAAAATCAACCCGGGATCAGGGCTTATCTAATTAAAGTGTCTGTTTGACTTTCTTGCATCTCTACTGGCTTCCCTTATTAGCTGTCTTTTACTGCTGTCATATTAGCTATCCATTTAAAAACACATTCTGTCTTGTTCATAAAATCAGGGCTTACGAGCCTGAGGTGCTTTTTAATCAGAAAAACAAAAATGAACAGTAGGTTGTTGGTGTGAAGGGCTTTCTTGCGCCGTAGATAATTGGAAACATGTGAAGAAAGATAAAATAAATGAAACTGTAATTTTTGTAGGTGGGAGAAAAGGTGGTCCACTGGGCAAGGTGCTAACCTGGATTCAATTCTCTGCTCCAAAGAACAGGTTGGCTCAGTACCAGTATATACATGTACATTGAAAATTACTAGCACATTGAAATTCATTAGCAAAACCAAAAATTGTTTCATCTTCCTCTTACTGGTCACAATCAGACTTCAGGATTCCATGGATCTAGGATTTAATTGGCGTTCCTAACCTTTGAAACCATGCAGGGAAACTTTGTGAATGAAGCATTGTAGAATCCAGTGAAGAAGGATCGGATAGGCAACGATTTTGTTTTAACATGCCATTATATTTAATTTGTCAGTCTAAATATTCTTTTGCTTATTTGAGATCTTAATATATTGTTGTTGTTTTGTTTTATTTAAAAAGCTTTTTCATTCACCTTTTAAATAAGCCAGAAAATGTTATGTCTGTGTTTCTCTATTAAATGTTTTTTTTTTTGATGACTTGATTCCCATGGTTTAAAACACCTCAAATTACAAAGCATGTGCATGCTTCATAACACACCCACCCACACGCAGAGTATATCAGATGAAATTGTTTTAAAATAATCCTATAATTTTTCCTTGAGCAATGACAGATATATATATATAAAAAAGAAACTATTCCCAGGAGACATTTTGATAAGAGCTTTAAGTTGATTACTTTTTACATCCTGTGTGCTGTTTGGCTGATAAGCTCCCAATCTCCGTCACCTCACATTGTTTTTATCTTCCTGTGCTGAACCCAGCTACTCAATGTCATCTTTCATTTGTTGGCATGAGGGTGGTGATGGAAGTGAACATAAAGAGGAGTGGCACAGCCCAGAGCCACGTTAGGGACTAGGGGGTCAGCCTACCTGCAAAAAAAAATAGCTATTCTACAGACAGGAATCACCTGATAATCTCTGGAATGCTGTTCATCTTTTAGGAATCATACAAGCTATGAGCTAAATACAGCAGCCAAAAACCTCTTGCTTCTTGTTGCTCAGATCTGTAAAATCGGAGGGTTTCCATTTAAATCTCTTTCTTACACCTCTTCTACAAAGTTGACAGTGTGGAAGGAGGGTTTAGTTGTTAAGGCACAGAACTGGGGTTCAGGAGATCAGGACTCTATTTTGGGGTGATCTTGGGAAAGCCACTCAATCATCTTTGCACCACTTGCATCGCTTTCCTCATCAGTGTAATGGCAGCGATGAATTAGCTAATATGTGCATGTGCACCGCTGTCCTCTGCTGGAAGAAATCAGATCTGCTCAGGTTTGTACAGATGGTCCCAAACGTTTAGTAGCTTTGGAGGTTGTCCTTCGGCTCAAATGGCTCTGCTCTAGGAGTCCAAGTTCTGTCCTCATTGACTCTAAGTTCCCAGAGGTCATGCTTTGCACCACAGCCTTAACTGTGAGTGTTTTGGTGGCTAACGGTTTGTTACAATGCTTGAAAGTGACCATGTGAGCTTAAGCCATTAATGAGCGTAAAGGACATTGAGATTTTTGAATGGAGGATGCTGTAGAGCTTAATTGTATTAATATTTATTTTATTACTTCAATCAAGTTTATGCTTTTTTCCCCTTGTAATTAAAACAGGAGGTTGATACCTAGAGAGCCAATACAATATTTGACCTATAAGATTTTCTGGACCAGTACAGAGCATTAGTCTGATCTGATCTGGTACTCTGATTCTCTGGGCCAGCGTCAGGGTTGTTTACTGGTCTGCAGTTCAAGGGTAAGCTATCAGTCTCTGCGAACTGTGGGTTAAGACCTCAGCACCACTGACGCCAGCGCTATGGCCAGCTGAGATCATGTAATTCTCAGTGCGCTAAGGCAAATGTGGGCCAAAGACCTGTCTGTCCCATTAAAAACAAAAAAGAAAAGGCAGATACATATACTCTGTGAATAAGGTTGGGCGGGGGGGGAGGATCTGCCTTTGTCCAGCATACAAGATGGGCCGGCAGTTGGACAGAAAGCTGCCACCAATAGCTTTGAAAGATAGTCAGGAACAAGAAAAGACACTTGTGATCTACACCCCTGAACTGGAAGAGTGACCCAATGCCAGTACCTGAGGATTCAGAAGCAGAGGGAGGGAAAACCTTTTCATGACACCTTGCCAACTGTATTTTGGGTTGAGATGGGAAGGTTTCCTTTGGGACACTCAGAATGGGGATCACCTTTAGATGGAGGGAGAAACTGACTCAGAATGAGGTCAGGAGATTTCCCCCTGCAGTGGGACAAGAGACCCCAAATCGCAGGACTCGCGGTGCTGCGTGCTAACAATCTGCTGTGTGTTTTACTTTTTACACACCATAAATAATATGCAGGAACCACTTGTGCAGAGTGAGGTCTAAATAACTGTGTTTCTCAACTCTATGCAACACGCAAGCCTAAGCCTTACACTGCTGCTCTAGTAGCATGATACACTACACTATCTATGGCTCGTATAGGGCCCCATTCATCACCGTATCTGAGCATCTCACAACCACCCTCTGTGAGATGGGAAATTCATTCATCCTGATTTTATATATGGTTAACTGAGGGATAGAGAGTGTGAGTGAGTTGCCCAAAGTCATACAGGAAGTCTGTGACAGAATTGAGCCCTATCTCCCAGATTCTAGGCTCGTGGCCTGACCACTGGCTCATCATTGCTCCAACCACAGCCTCCCTCTCCCCTTGGGGATTTATAGCTCTGAGTGCTTATTCTGCTAATAAAACTGAATTTTGATTTTTTTTTTTGTTACACCATTTAACTAATTTTTGAACAATGATATAATTACCTGCCATTTTTTAAATCAATTTTTCTTTGATCATGTAAAATGGTCAAAATAAAGATTTATAAGCATGGGCTGTAGTTTGACCATCAAACTCATTACAAAGATATGGTCGGCTTCTCCTGATTCATAAAAAGACAATAGAAGTTCATTTTTGTGCCATAAATTAAGGTAAATTAATTTGGAATTAAAGGGATGTAAAATGTATTTTGTTATGCATCTCAAGACAGTGAAGCCAAAATCTAAGTGAAGCACAGATACAATAGGCTCTGCTGGTACAAATGCAAAATACAATCTTCTCTAAAGATGGTAAAAATTCAGTAGTGCTTTAGAACCACCAATGTACTTAGCAAATGTCAAAATGTCTTAACTCATCAAAACATAATTTAGACATTATGCTGTGTCCTTGTAGTTCTCTGTAAAATGACAGAGAAGGATGAAAAAAGTATGACCTAGTGGTTTGTGAAGGGGCTTGGGAGTCAGAGCTCTCAAGTTTTGCTCCTGGCTATGCCTCTTGAGTGACTTTTGACCATGTCAGTAAACTTCTCCGTCGTTCACTTTTCCAGCTGTAAAATGTGAAGGATTTGTACACCTGCCACACACCACTACTGTGAAGACAGTGTTTGCGAAGTGCTTTGATAAAGATGCATGAAAGTCAAATAAGGCTGGCAGAATGTTATTGTTTTTTTGCAGTTTGCCTGGGTTTAAGAGAGAGAATAGGAGATGAAGAACAGAGGCGTTAAACATCCTGCCTGAGGGCTGGATCCAGCCTGCTTCATGTGCTTATGTGGCCCCCATGGCATTTTCAGATTTGGCAGAATCTAAGCTGTTTTATTTTTAAAGTATGTCATCTAGTTTGGAAGAAAAGCTTCCAAATGTAGCGTGAGGGTAACTGTTGTCTTCCTAAGTTGGCAGAAAGCCTGAAACAATGCTGCTGGAATATGTGCTTTCTCCTGCCCCATCCTACCCTCACCCCCATGGGGTGTCGACTCTAAAGCCCAGTGACCCTTTTTTTCATGTGATCACTGACTATTTCATTGCTGATTATTTTATCAGATGAGCTAAGTAATGGTGAAAGTACGAAGCCCACCATGGAGAACTGGGAGGAAGGAAATACATAAGGGGGGGGAAGAGGAGAGAAACAGAGAAAGGAGAATGAGAAAGGAAAAAAATAGCTTAATGAATAGTAACAATTTAGGTACTACACACAGGCCAAATTCTTCCGTTCATCATCTTCCATTGACATCGGTGGGAGATTTCCCCCCGATCCACAGTGTACTTAGTCCTTATTGTACACCCCTCTCCATTTTCATAATAATTCCCTCTCTCTACAAATCTATGGTGTTTCCAAAGTCTGAAATTCAGCCCTTTCTAAATATGAGTTTGACATCCCTGATGAAGAATAATAAGTTCCAAGCACAGATTAAATTTATTCTACTCTAGATCTGTTTTGACGTTGGAGGATGGAGTCAAGTGAACATGATTAAAATAGCATTTTAAATTATATGATGGGGGGGGGGAATCTTCAGTGTGAACATTTTGGAATGATGACACAGCCTTCAACTCAGGTTTAGCTCACGAATGTCCACACACCTTCGAAATGTGTCTGAATTTATTAATCTATTCCTTCTATATACACAGCCACGTTAATCTCATCTTCATATTTACATATACAAGAAAAGTATAAAACCAAATCTATCAGATTGGCTAGAATATGACACATTTATTATTGATTTTCTTAAAATGAAACTCACTTTTTCCCACCTCAAGTGTTCCTAGTTTGCACTTCATCCTTCCCTTCCTCCTATGCATAGATCCCAGTCTGAATTTGTTTGGCTTTGACTTCTAGCCTTTGGATTGTGTGACACCTTTCTCTGACAGATTGAAGAGCAAATTAATGAATACTTGTTCCCCATATAAGTATTTATAAACTGTAATTGTCACCCTTAGCCTTCTCTTTGTTAAGCTAAATAGATGGACCTCCTTAGATCCCTATAAGGCATGTTTTCTAATCTTTTTATCATTTTGGTGGCTCTTTTCTGAACCCTCTCTAATTTATCAACATCCTTCCTGAATTGTGAGTAGCAAAAGTGGACCCACTATTCAAGCAGTGGTTGCACCAGTGCCAAATATAGAAGCAAAATAACTTCTCTACTCCTAATCAAGATTGCTCTGTGTTAATCCTCACTTTCTCTTCAGAGTCAGCAAATGGGTGTAGTCTAATGGTCCGAGAATAGGACTGGCGGCCAGGAACATCTCAATCCAAATAGTGACTTGTGTGGTCTTGGTGACTTCGCTGAACCTCCTTGTTTCACCGCTTGATAATATGATGAATGATCAGAGATCATTCCTGACTCACTGTGCTCTGGGGAGGAATTGTGGGAGTTTTCAGAGTGCTTTGAAGAGGAAGGGTAGGATATTTTAAAAAGTGCCCAAAGGTTTTAGTAGCACAAGTTCCATTTATTTTCAGTGGGCTCGTGCTCCAAAATCACGTAGGTGCTTGTGAAAACCCCAGTGGAAAAGAAGTGCTAGAAGCTAGCACACTTGTCAATGCTGTCTCTACTTAGTACACCTGTAATGTAAGTGGTGTATGGATTACAGTACTGTGAGGGATTGGAACTTTTCTGTAATATTCTGTATTGTGGGTGCCATAGGTTCCCCTATATACTGCCTTATTAACTAAGTAGCGGGTAAAAGTTGTTTACTCTCTGCAGAGACCCAAAGATACAGGTGTGACTGGCACGTAGGTGTTGGGGGGCCTAGCCCCATGTCCATGGAGAATGGCCATTCCAAGTCCCTGGACATTTGGTACCTAGCAACTAATGATCATGAATGGCCCTCCCCCTCTGCAGGAAGCCTGCCATGTTTGTCCAGGAACAATAACAAAGGTCTGAGGAGGAGCCAGGTTGGAGGGCGTTAAGTGTGGGCCGCTGGAAACTTGAGACTCTCCGGAACTGGGAGAAAGCGAGTCAGTGAGCTGGGGCTGACCAAGATGGGCCATGATGTAACTTTCTGTTCTCTGTGCTAACCAAGGACTTTCTACTCTGTTTTCCAAATATCTAACAAAGACTACTGCTTTTACAGCATGGGCTGAGAGTCATTGCAGATGCTGAAGGTAAGGGGTGCGTTGCTCCTTTGGGTGTACAAGTGTCTTTCAGGTTATGTCTACGCGACAGCCCATGTTGGCAAAATTTGTCACTTGGGCAACATAAGTTACGCCAACATAAGCACTCCTGTGCACAGCACTATGTCAGCGGGAGACACTCATGGACGTGGGATTTTTATGCCAAGGGGAAAGCTCTCTCCTGCTGGCATAAAGTGTGTTCCCTGGATGTGCTGCACCGGCACAGCTGTATTGGTTCAGCCGCACTGCTGCAGCGCGATACATGTAGACATAATGTCAGGTGTCCAACTCAGGTGAACTTGCTGAAAGGAGCTCACATGTTGCTGAAGGCTCTGTGGTTTAGTCCAAGGAGGTGGTGAAGCCAAGTGGCTTACCCTAGTGAAAGAGAGAGACGGAGGGTCTGGCACAATGAAGTGGTCCCCCCAAGGACTATTCCAGAGCTGCTCCCGAGCCCCAGACCTCAGGATCATTTACTCGCCTTGAATAGCACCATTCTTCATGAATGATCCCACTGAAAGGTATAGTAGACTACTTGGGAATCAGGGAGACTAGTACTCTATTAAATGAAACTAATGAACCTGGATGGAGTAAGACAGTATTCACCTTGAAAGAATGTAATCCAATGTGTAACCCAAACAAAAAAACATAGTAAGAGGGCCAAAATAGTGCCACCGTGGCTAAACAACAAAGTAAAAGAAGCTGTTGGAGGCAAAAAGGGCATCCTTTAAAAAGCAGAAGTTTAATCCTATTGAGGAAAATAGAAAGGAGCATAAACTCTGGCAAGTACAGTGTAAAAATATAAATAGGAAGGCCAAAAAAGAATTTGAAGAAAGCTAGCTAAAGACTCAAAAAGTAACAACCAAATTTTTTTAAATTACATAAGAAGCAGAAAGCCTCCTCACAACCAGTGGGGCCACTGGACAATCAAGATCTTAAAGGAGCACTCAAGGAAGATAAGGCCATTGCAGAGAAACTAAATTATTTTTTTCTATTGGTCTTCATGGCTGAGGATGTGAGGGAGATTCCCAAACCTCAGCCATTATTTTTAGGTGACAAATCTGAGGAACTGTTCCAGATTGAGGTGTCATTAGAAGAGCTTTTGGAACAAATTGACAAATTAAACAGTAATAAGTCACCAGGACCAGATGGTATCCACCCAAGAGTTCTGAAGGAATTCAAATATGAAATTGCAGAACTACGAACTGTGGTATGCAACCTATCATTTAAATCAGCTTCTGTACCTGATGACTGGAGGATAGCTAATGTGATGCCGATTTTTTAAAAAGGCTCCAGAGGTGAGCCTGGCAATTATGGGCTGGTAAACCTAACTTTAGTAAGAGGCAAATTGCTTGAAACTATAGTAAAGAACAGAAATATCAGACACATAGATGAATACATTTTGGGGGGAAGAGTCAAGATGGTTTTTGTAAAGAGAAATCATGCCTCACCAATCTACTAGAATTCTTTGAGGGGGTCAACAAGCATATAGACAAGAATGATTCAGTGGATATCGTGCAATTAGATTTTCAGAAAGCCTTTGACAAGATCTCTCTAAGCAAAGTAAGTGGTCATGGGATAAGAGGGAAGGTCTTCTCCTGGATCAGTAACTGGTTAAAAGATAGGAAACAAAGGGTAGGAATAAATGGTCAGTTTTCAGAATGGAGAAAGGTGAATAGTGGTGTCCTCCAGGGGTCTGTACTGGGACCAGTACTGTTCAACATATTCATAAATGATCTGGAAAAAGGGGAAAACAGTGAGGTGGCAAAATTTGCAGAACATACAAAACTACTCAAGATAACTAAGTCCAAAGCAGACTGCAAAGAGTTATAAAGGGATCTCACAAAACTGGGTGACTAGGCAATAAAATGGCAGATGACATTTAAGGTTGATAAATACAAAGTAATGCACTTTGAAAAACATAATCCCAACTATACATATAAAATGTTGGGGTCTAACTTAGCTGTTACCACTCAAGAAGGCGATCTTGGAGTCATTGTAGATAGTTCTGTGAAAACATCCACTCAAGGTGCAGTGGCAGTCAAAAAAGCTAACAGAATGTAGTGAATCATTAGGAAAGGTATAGATAATAAGACAGAAAATATCGTTTTGCCTCTTTATAAATCCATGGTACGCCCATATGTTGAATACCGCTTGCAGATCTGGTCACCCCATCTCAAAAATAATATATTGGAACTGGAAAAGATACAGAAAAGGGCAACACAAATTATTAGGGGTATGAAAAAGCTTCTTGATGAGGAGAGATTATTAAGACTGGGATTTTTCAGTCTAGAAAAGAAACAACTGGGGGGAGAATATGATAGAGGTCTATAAAATCATGACTGGTGTGGAGAAAGCATATAAGGAAGTGTTATTTACTCCTTTCACCAAATGAATGAAATGAATAAATGATTAAAATAATGAAAATAGATAATAAAAAATAAACATGAAATGAATAAATGAAATAAATAATGAAATTAAATGAATAAATAAGAAATTGTTATTTACTCCTTTCACCAAATGAAATTAATAAGCAGCAGGTTTAAAA
This sequence comes from Mesoclemmys tuberculata, assembly GCA_007922155.1. NCBI lineage: Eukaryota > Metazoa > Chordata > Testudines > Chelidae > Mesoclemmys > Mesoclemmys tuberculata. Next base: position 8,068,194 of record ML675690.1, read on the forward strand.
AGAACAAAAGGAAATATTTCTTCACACAACACACAGTCAACCTGTGGAACTCTTTGTCAGAAGATGTTGTCAAGGCCAAGACTAAATGGGGTTCAGAAAAGAGCTGGATAAGTTCATGGAGGATAGGTCCATCAATGGCTATTAGCCAGAATGGGCAGGGATCCAAAACCATGCTCTGAAGCGTCCCTAGCCTGGTTATGTTTATGTCAGAGGATAGATCACTTGATGATCACCTCTTCTGTTCATTCCCTCTGAAGCACCTGACATTGGCCACTCTTGGAAGACAGGATATTGGCCTGGACAGACCATTGGTCTGATCCAGTATGGCCATTCTTATGTTCTTATCTAGCTTTTAAGAAAATTACTATCAACAATGTAATAGTGACATTATGTTGCTCTTGAAAGCTGACTCAGAGAGAGAGAGAGAGGAGATGTATTCCCCATATATCTTGGGTATTAAAAGGGATTCCGACAGTGACATATTACTTCACTATAATATCAGGCAGTATTGCACTATAATACAAACATAGAACACATGAATGTTTAAATTGAAATGATAGCAGTCTTGCTATTCCCTCTTTGAGTAAAGATCTGTTCTGTTAGCACCCTTTATTTTTTGGGAGGAGCTGAAAGCTAGTCACATCCCACATTATATAATACTAATCTGTTATGGTGTAACAGATTGGTTATTACGCTCACAAATCAGCTCCACCACATGAATGTATCTATCAGGTCTGAATCTGATCTCTCTTTTACTGGTTAAATTCAGGAGTGGATATGTCACACCACTGCATATCAGAATCAGGCCCAATGGCTTTGTTTCAGTACACATCTGTTCACAAAATAGAACTTTTTTGTGTGATTTGTGTGGGCTTTATGTTTACAAGGTAATAACAGGGTTAAATGAACTCAGAGTCTAAAAGCTAAGGACAAGATCCTCTCCTGCACCTGGCCTGGGGGAGAAAGGGCCTGGCAGAAAAGTGGGATTGCAGAGTTCACTCTTAAGTTGCAGCAGCTTCAGTCTGTATGTAAAGTAGAGCAACCTAAGGACTGCTCTGATTTACAACAGATAGCTATAGCCCCTAAGGGACCATACCCCAGCTGGGCTTTGTAGAGTACAGCTGTGTTCTGCTCCACTACAACTCCCTCATCACTCCCTGCGAACTGGCATTGACAGCGCTAGAATTTAGTGTTTAGATTCCAAGGAGACGTTGTGGCAACCATGTTTGTTCTGGGCATATGGACGTAAGCGCTATGCATATCCGGGCCTTCCTTTTTCAAACATGACTGGTGATTTTGTGTGCCCAACCTGAAACTCTTTAAAGGAGTCTCAATTTTTCAGAGGGTGGGTTTTGAAAATCTGGCCCTTCAAGATGTCTCAAGTTGAACTCCTGAAAACTGAGCTATCCAAAATCACTGGTTTGTTTTTGAAAATGAAAGCTTAGAATAGTATGAGATAATAGTTCTACATTATGAAACCAATATGGTACATGATATTCTCCTTTTAAAAAGATTTGATGGTTACTGCATACTTTGATGAAGAGTTTGAGCCATTTGGTTCTCCTCAAATCATCATGGGATAGAATAAATAAACTTTACCCTTTTGGAAGCACTTTTCCATCATTCAGTGCTGTGTTCACACAAACTTTAAAACACTTTGGGCTTGATTTTTCTCTTACGCTCGTGTGAATATGGAGTAACTCCACTAGTGTTACTAGAGACACACTGGAGTAAAGGTGACATATATTACTAGATAACCAGACCTATACTGTTTTGCTAATAGACTGCAACATCTGCTCTGCTTTCCAACACAGAGATGCTATGTTATATAATTTTTAAACTCTCTTGTCTTCTAGATCGATCAAGCTGTAATCCCTAGTGTAAACACTTCATTGTGTGGTTTTTAAAGTTATGTAATTTACTCAATAGATAGTAATAGCTCCTCATACTGTCATTGTAGTGTGTGCGCATATTGAAGTATGTATATACAGTACCGTTATACAGTATGTGGGCAGAGTTCTGACTCTACTTACATGCCGTGCAGAGTTTTACATGTATGTACAGTATGTCTCATTTATAAAATACTTATCGTTTATTTTGGTAGACTTCTCTCAGGCACTCTTTTTAACAATGTAAAATGTTGACTCCTTTGGATCTATCGAAGACTTAGCCACGATATTGTTCTTAACATCTGAGGATAGGACAAGAAGCAATGGGCTTAAATCGCAGCAAGGCTTGTTTAGGTTGGACATTAGGGAAAACTTCCTAACTGTCGGCACTGGAATAAATTGCCTAGGGAGGTGTGGAATCTCGGTCATTGGAGATTTTTAAGAGCAGGTTAGACAAACGCCTGTCAGGGATGGTCTAGATAATGCTTGCTCCTGCCTTGAGTGCAGGGGACTGGACTAGAAGACCTCTCAAGATCCCTTCCAGACGTACAATTCTACGATCTTCAGGCTTTGGGAAGGGCAGCCATTAATGGCATTTTCTTGTCTGCAGACTCAGCACACTCCTCATCTGGGTCACAAAGCTTTGCCATCTTGCCAAATTAATTCTCCTCTGGGGGCCCTTAATTAAAATCCCTCTGCCATCCCTGCTCCCCCACTCAAATTTAAATCTGTTGGATTTGTAGATTGTAGTGGGGTGGGGAATGATTAAAGAAAAAATGACATGGAAAAGTCCTGTCATTTCAGAACTGGGCAAAAGTATGATGTTATTAATAGTGAAACAACAAGAAATGTCCTCCACTGAATTGCAACCTCGTATGTCGGGCTTCAGCCTGAAACAAATTTCGGAAACCAGTTTCTTTAAAATACTAAAAAAAGCAGCCATATAATGGAAATCCATGGTAAGCCCTTTAACTGGAGCAACACTAGTGGGAACTGCTGGGTGTTTCCCTTTCCTCTGGTGCCTGTGTTTCTTTTGATCTAGTGTAGCATCTCATCAGTTGCTCAAAGTCGGAAGGAATGGAAATGGGATGACACAAGTGCTGGGGGGAGTATAAATTTATTATAAAGCCCTGGAACTCTTAATAATTAATTTCCCAGCAAGAAGAAGCCTTTTTTTCCCTATAGGAAGAACAACAAAATGTTTTGACAGCCCCTCCTCCACCCTATCCACGAGAGAAAGCAGGAAGCAAATAGTTTGGTTTAACCCTTGTCCTTATCCTATCATCTGGTTTTCTCTCTGTGTGTAATTATTTCAAACCTCACACACTGCCCTCAACCTTTCCAACCCCATGACATGAGACCTAGCCTCCTCCCACCTTCTGGTTCTCCTCACTGTACTCTAAAGGGGCTTTAATCATAGTTTCTGGAATGGTGCCAAGGACTGTTTTCTCCTTGGCTACTCTCCTGGTTAAACCATGTTCAACTGCACCCACTTGCAGCAATGATTACATTCCATAGATTCATGGACTTTTAAGGCCAGAAGATTCACCCAGTTCTAATTCCTGCATAGCACAGACGCTAGAATTTCACCCAGTAATGCCTGGCTTGTGCATTTCAGTGTGGATAAAACTGGATTGTCTAATTCTACCTCATTATATTGTGCTTGGTCCTCTTACTCTAATTGAACTGTGTGATGATTGCAACTCATGGTTCAGCTGCTTACCATCTACTGTAGTCATAGGATCCTGATTTACTGTCTTTCCTTGAAGAAGTCTTTCCATTGATATGAATGGGATTTGGACCAGGCCCAAAATAATTTTCCAAAACGGGAAAGAGTTCTAGAATTCTACTTGTCCATCGGGACTGGAGCATTTCTTTCACAGAAATTCATTCTGCAAAGCAGGGAGGTTTTCTCCAGATGTGAAATTTTAAAACTCCATGACGGAAGGTGAGTCTAATGGCTACCATATGCTTCATAATATGCACTATACAGGGTACAGCTTTTTGCATTTTTTTCACTTCCCAGCCGGAAAATGGGAATAAGCAAATGACTGATGGAGGATGAAAACTTGCCAAATTTCAAGCATGGATACCTGAGTTAGGCATCTAAATCCATGTTTAGGCACAAAAATAAGTGGTAGATTTTCAAAGGTGTTGATCATATGTAGTTCCTCTTTACAGGCTGTCTGAAGCACCTTTGAAACTGAGGCCACTTAGTTACATAACACCCCAATCCTGCAAATCTCTGTTTAATTTTATGCACGTGGGTAGATTCCCTGACTTAAAAAAATGGGGGTCCTGATGGATAGTCAGCTAAACATCAGCTCCCAGTGTGAAGCTGTAGCCAATAGAGTGAATGTGGTTCCTGGAAGTCTAAACGGGACTATCAAGTAGGAGTAAGAGGTTATATTACCTTTGCCATTGGCACTGGTGCGACTGCTGATGGAACACCCAGTTCTGGTTTCCGTGGTTCAAAAGGGATGATGATGAATTGGAGAGGATGAGGCACAAGAACGATTAAAGCATTGGTAAACATGTCTTATCGTGGTAGACTCCAGGAGCTAAATCTAATTGGCTTAACAAAAAGAAGGTTCTAGGATGACTTGATCAGAGTGTGTAAGTACCTACCTCAGGAACAAACATTTGATGATGGGCTTTTCAGTCTCGCAGACTTAGGTATAACAAGGTATACCTCGCTGAAGCTAGAAAAATTCAGACAGGAAATAAGGTGCAAATTTTTAAGGGTAACAGTAATTAACAATTGGAACAATTTACCAAGGGTTCGCATGGATTCTCCATCATTGGCAATTTTTCAAGTAAGATTGCATATTTTTTCTAAAAGATATGCTCTAGTTCAGACGGGAATTAATTCCAGGTATTATGGCTCATGTTATACAGGAAGTCAAAACAGATGAACACGGTGGGTCCCTTCTGGCTTTATTATCTGTGACATGAGAAATACTCACTTACAATTAAGTTTTTACAGGACCTAAATTTGAATTTAGGAGCCAAATTTAAGCACCAAATGTTGATAAAAATGTGGCCTATTGTATCTAATCAGTTATTTTGTATTTGAGAAGGGTTTATTTCTGATTGTGAACATTGTGAGTTAGGAATTGTGGCCACCTGTGGGGTCCAGCACACTTGGGTTGTGACTGTCAATAAATAATAATAGGTCTTATTAGAAAATCATTGCAACGATCGCTGTTTTACCAGATCATGGTAAAACAGTGATCTGTGAACAGCTTGCAACTCAATAAATGAGGAATTACTTTGGGGTATGTACAAGCTTAAATGGTAATAACTTACCATTCGGCAATATCTCAAAATAATGGGGAAAATAAAGAACCCCCCAAGAAAACAGCAAGATGGAACACCAGGGACAGTTTGAAAGCAGAGTGTCTCGATGAATGGAAGAGTTCTTTGTTAGCACCTACAAGTCAGTGTTTACCACTGGAGGAGATAGAGGCTGGGAGCTTGGCCTGGGTGCAGTGCAATCACGAGTCTCATGGTGCTATAGGACAAAGGCCACTTCCTAGCAACCTTTTTTTTTGGTGCCCTCTAGGTTTGCTCACATTCAGGCCTAGTCTACACTGCCGGCAGCAGTCGCCAGGAGATATGCAAGCTACAGCATGTACCTTGCGTATCTCCCATCGACTTACTAACATTTCCTTACTGCGGAGTCTCCACTGTGTGGTATCAATGCGAAACACCCTATAGTTGATGCATCCTCACTCTTTTTGGGGGTGTGGGAAATGGATTTACTGTGTCAACCAGAGAGCACTTCCAGAATAGATTGTGAGGGTTTCCTCTGCCCGCTCAATCAATCCCTTTGCAGCGATCCATGCAGCCCCAGCGCACTCTGGTAGTATAGACATACCCACAGTTTTCCAAATAATGTGTTTTAGGGTAGGTTTAATAGATTAACAGAACTGTTGATGGTTAAAATAGAAGCACAGATATTTAGCAGCACCATTCTCTAGAGGAGCTTTCCTTTGGAATGGAGTTTCTCCCAATGATATTTAAACTATTTATTATTTATTTGCATTACCATAATGTCTAGAGGTCCCCCTGTGGTAGGTGCTGTACAAACATAGAGGATGGTTCCTGTCCTAAAAAGGGCTTACAATCTGAATAGATAAGACAGACAACAGATGTATTTTACCTTAAGGCCGGTCAACAGTAAACACAATTTTCTTTCAATTAAGAGAGTTAACGCTGGAGTAGTTTAATCACTACATTAAGCACTAGATCGTGAAAGTAAAAGAGAAGAAAACCTACAGTCATAGCTAATTATATAATTATAGTGTTTACAATTACATATCATAATTGTGTGGCCAGTAGTTTGGGGGAGGCTTTCCTGAAAGGTAGTAACTCTGTAGCATAGGCTTTAAAGTAGAGGGAATTTAGAGAACAAGAAATGATTGAAGCTGTAAAGATTGTCTTATGACAGAATAATTGACAACTAATGTTTTGTTTTAAAGTATTTTAGAGCACTCACGTGGATAACAAAATGGTTACCTTTGATTAAATACAGACACCATTATTTTGCAGCATTGAGGACATGGTCAGCTGTGTACAAGACATAAAAATAAAGACAAACTCTGCACCAAAGAGTTTACGTTTTGAATGTATGTTATGGCAACTAATTTTATAACTTGCACCTGGGTTCAATTAATTATTCAGTTACGAGATAGAAAATCAGGGAATTGTTACAAGTCAGAACACGAGTTGCGGCGATGTATAATGCCTTTTTTGGAAAGTAAACTCTTTAGAGATTAGGGACTGTTTTTATTAATGTGTCTTGTAGAGCTGACTACTCTTCAGAACTAAACAAATAATACAATAATAATATTCAATGTCTAAAACACAGAGAAAGCAGGAAGTGGTGTAAAATCCAGTGAAAGGAGTATTTTATTGTTGTTAAATCATAGTTGTTATAACCTTCTGCCTGTTAGGACCTTTCAGATTTTTAATAATATGCAAGCTAAAGTGTTTTGTCTAGTCTGGGCCCCAGGGGATAATTTCCCTAGACTACTATCTTCAGTTGAGTGAATGTTTACCAGGAAATCAATAATTTGTGTCAAATTATTTTGAGACCTAATAAGAGAGAGAGCCGGCCAACATTCGCAAGAGAGATTGCTAGTGAAGTGGAATGAGAAATGTAATGGAAAAAGAGCATGTTCTGTTCTATTCAGGTTCTCATTCTGCACTTATCACCACAGTATCTGAGTGCTGGCCACATCAAAGAATGTGACTAACAGCTGTTCTGGGTGTTCTGTTCTCTCTATCATTCTCTCTGAGGTGAAGAACTGTGCGTGCAGTGAAGTGGATTGTTCTGGTAGGGTTTGGGGGGTTTGCTTTTAATGGCCATGCTGCTCTGTGTTTGTGTTAGTGAAAGCAGCTCAAAGAAGTATGCTTTGAACTTGGAGCAGAAGGTGGGAAGGTTTGTGATGGTTCTTAGCTCCTGGGGGAATTTATTCCACAGTCCTAAATCAGCCCCTGAGAAAACTCAGTTGCCTGCATGGATTAGCTTTATTGTTAGGGTAGAAATTTGCATTGTGCCTATGGGGTGGACTTGTCAACCACGGTCTTCATCTCAGAGCTTTAGATGATGATTTGGATACCCTGAGCCCTGGCCAGGGAGCACCTAGAAGATAAATATTGAGACCTTGGACCTGAATTGATATTTTATATGAGAGTATCACCAACAGAGCTGGTCACTGTACTGAGGTTACCTCAGAAACCAAAAGAAAATAGCCTATCCCAGCAGGCATACCCAAGGATTGAGGAGAATCCACATATTCCTAGTGAGCCAAGTCCTGAAGTCCGCATCCAGTCCTTAAATCCTACTGAAGTCAATGGAAACTTTTCCTGAATAACAATTGAGTAAGGATTTAATTATTCGGCCCTGTGAGTGGTACCACTGGTAACATTGCAAGGTTGTGTTGATATTGGTAATTTTTGATTATGTGGGGCTCTGTGCCAATATTCAAAGACAGGTTCTGGTCTCAGTCACTCTGGTGTGTCTCCACTAGCTGCAGTGAAGTTATTCCTTAGGAAAAAAAAATTGTATAACCAAGAACAGAATCAGGCCCTCTGTGTTTCAGCTTTTGCCTGCTATATAGCAAAAAGCTTTTGTTTTATGTTTTTTTAAATAGGAATAAAACGTATGAAGATTGGCTAAGGAATAACTAAAGTGAGGGTGGGAACAATTTAGAGACATAATAAAAGTGCATAAAACCCCCCAAAACAGGAGATTGATTTGCAGTGTTGCCAACACTCACTGTCTCACACAAGTCTTGTGTTATTTGGTGTGCTTTTTCGTAAATCTCGGCTGTTGAGATGAAAATATTGTGTGAGAGCTGCAGTTTTCATTTACAAAAAAAATTAAGAGTCTAGTGCTGATGCTGTGGAGAAAAGTTTGAAAAGGTGACCTAGGCGCAGCCATTGGGCAAAAATTACCCCAAATGTGTTGTTTGAAAATAATCTCATGATTGTTAAGCCAGTTTTATGATTTTGGGGGGCCCTGATTCATGATTTTGAATGCTTGGGATTGGCCATACTGCTATTGTTCAGAGCGATAAGCAGGCACGTAACTAAAAGTAATGGTATTAAATTGGTATGTGGAAAATTCAAGCTAAATGTCAAATAAAACTTTCTGTCCATAACCTCAGAAGCTCCAGTCTAATGTGATTTTCAGCTCTGCCCAGCAAATCTGATTGGCTGCCTTCTCCACTTCCCCGCCTCTTGGGGAAGAACAGCCAGTCAGAGCTGTTGAAGAAGGCAAGCAGCACTCTCCCTCTTTACTCACCTCTAGAACCAACAGAAGGGAGGGGAGGGGCGGAGAAGCAATACCTGAGACTCTTTTCACAGGAGGGGAGGAGGAAGCAGAAATCTAATAGGAAGATTTAAAAAATCCCATTGCACCAAAAAGGTAATTCTGGTTCTATATCACATATGTTTTTAGTTTCTTTTAGTTTTTATGTCTTCTGCTTTTGTACTTAGTAAATTATTCTGCCAGCAGTACTGACAGAGGAATGGCTGGTAAGGAGGAAGGAGATTACTTGCCAAAGGTAGCAAGATGGAAAGGAGGGATTTGAAGAAAAGACAGTGAGGCTGCCTGGCATGGAGACAAGAACAGCAAAAGTGGATCTAGATCCAAGGAATGGCATGTGTCCACATGTGCCTATGTTTGCAGAATCAGGACCTTAGGGCTCAATCCTGCCAACTGCTCTGAGAGGACCTGTGTCACACTCCCTCACTTTCACCAGGGCTCCCCATTGGCACAGGTAGGGATTAGCCTCCATGTCACAATGTGCAGGATTGAGGCCTGCGTCTGTAAATTCCTTGAAGCAGGGCCCTTTTGTTTTTAGAGGAGCTGGGGTAGGAAAGTTGAGCACCTCTCAAGTGTCATGCACACCTGGGGTGCTATAGCAATACAAAATAATAATAATAATGTTTGCTGTGAACAGGAGAGAACACAAGTGCATTTTGAATAAGAGTCGGTATGTGCCCATTTGTTTGCTTCTTTGTTTAAATAGTTAGGCTGACAGGAAGCTGCATGCCACATTTTTGTTGAATTATTCCTGTTTAGCATGGATTGGTTGTAAAACACTTCTGTGCCCCAGTCGGGGACTAGAGGAGCTGAGACTTGCCAGATGGAACAGCTGTCAAGGTCAGGCAGATTTTTGTTTGTGTGGATGTGGCCAGAATTACCCTGACAGTGTCATTTTTATTGAAACGTTTAATTTCGTTTGATATAGCCTACTGAAATTCTTGTAACTAAAAAAAGCCCAAACATCTTCTATAAATACCAGCTCATTTTCATAGACCAGGCATCTTTTAAACAAGTCGTCGACCTTTATTTTCCTGACAGCAAAAAACAACCTATAATGTGGCAAATTATGGAAGCTGAAATATCCATGTCTGAGAGATTAAGAGAACAAGCTAAGGGTGGAATTGTCAAGAGAGCAGACTGATAGAAAGTACCCCAATGTTCATTATTTACAATCCCATCAATCTCTGTCCACGGGCAATGACAGCTGTCCCAAGACAACAGCGATAGCTACTCAGAAATGTTGAGATGTCAGCACCCTCTGAATGGCTATCCCGCTCAGAGGACCTCTTCCTAATGACTTCCCTCTATCAGCCACAATGCTTCCTTTATGTAACAGTGAAACTTTCCACTCAGACGTTCTGAATCGTGTTCCCTAGCCGAAGAGCAGCATGTGGATTTCAACTCACAATTGCTAAGCGCAATAACACCGTCTTGACATTTGGTGTGAGTCCTCAAAGTTCTTTTGATATTTCATGCTCTTTTCAGAGAAGTAATGACTACCGATCACGGTAACACTTAAGATATTTACTAAATGCGTGCATGTGTATACATAACAGGTACACAGATACGTTGTGTTATTAAAACAAATAGGTCATGATTTTTAAAAGGCATAGATAGAAACACGGAACACCGATTACATTCTGAGCCAACATCTAAAGAAGCAAAACCCATTTAATTTATATGACTGAGCACAAAGCTGTGGGATCATTGTATTTTTGAGGTGCAGATGCAGGCAAAAATTATGGAGATAAAGATTCTATAATTTTAGTTCTCAGATACAGAGTGCAGTTGCATCTGACCAGGGATTCCCAGGCTGATATCTGTCCTCCAGAAGGTCAACGCTTTATTTTTTTTTAAGAATATGGCATTTTTAATGTGATGGTTTAGATATAGAACAAGAACTATTAACAGGATTTGTGGTTCATTCAAGTCACCATAACTGATTGAGACTGAAGCTTGGTTATAAAAGCAGTCTCCGTCCCCTTTTCCCCTTCTTTCACGGGCTGTAGAGAGAACAGGATTGGCTGCATTGTCCTCAATGTACTTGTATTCTTACAGCTCTGCATAAAGACAATGACTGTAATTAAATTTCATGCTTCAGGGCCTCAGCTGGTCAACTGCAGGGATCAGGAAGGAATTGTTTTCCCTGACGCGCAACTGACCAGATGGATTCTGAGGGTTTTGGGCTTTCCTCTGAAGCATCAGCTATTGGTCCCAGCTGGAGACAGGACATTGGTTGAGACAGGACATTGGTGGACCGATGTTCTGAAGTGGTACAGAAAATCCTCTTTCTTAGATGCCTGACCAATGTCCTGCTCGCATGCTCAGGATCCAGCTCCTCCCTAGGTCTGGGATTGAAAAATAATTTCCCCCCAAATCTGATTGGCAAATTCCCCCCCTCAATGACAACTGGCAAATGGTTCACTGCTCTTTGTCAGCAACTCTTGAGAGTCCTGATAAACTCACGACACTCACAACACATGGCTTTCACAGTATTTATCCAACAGCATCAAGTGAAGTATCTAATAAAAGCTTATATCATATTGATCTTCATAACCATTGCAAGGTGTATGTACAGATGATGTTTAAGAGTTGTGTGTATGTACTGAAAATATGTTTCAAGACTATGTCCCAGGCAGAGCTGACAAACCAGTTTCTTCAAGACATGAGATAAGATGTGTATCACTGTCAGATATGAATTAAGCATTGTAAGTCAATACAATGGACATCAAATATGCATTTGGAACCAACAGAGGGATGTGAAATGAACAGGAAAAGAGCATACTGGAGAACAAACAGGAGGGCATTTGAAAAGTTCACTGGACTATAACTGGGGATCAAGAAAGACATTTTGTCATCCATTCAAAGAGGAAATCCCATGAAGGGCATGGTGTGTTGGGCATGTAAGGGCATGAAAACTTGGATCCTGGTTCTGACTGAAAACCATAGTCAAAGACTAAAATCCTTGGGAGAAAATCTACTTTATGAAACAGGGACAGTAACCATTGATAAGTGTAGCCCTCGGATTGGGTTTTGTTTTGTTTTGTTTTCTCTTTCTGTGAAAACTGTTTCTCTTTTCACTTATTATCCTTACTCCCTGTCTCTTAAAACTTGACCTTTGATGATAAACTTCTGACTGTTTCACTAGAGAGAGAGAGAAGGTGCTGTGATGCTGTAAAGGACTGGCCCTGAGTTGTGCCAGTCAAGCTGTTGCTGTCTCTTTGAAGACAGTTTAACTGTTAATTTCTGTGAGTTTGCAGTGACAGGCTGGGTACCACAAGGAGCACCCTGAGGGTTCGGAGGTTGGTGTGTGCCTGTCACCAGCCTGCAGAGAGAGGACGAGGTCTGGGGAGAGCTGGAAGTCAGTGCTCGTTGTGGCCAGATGCTATCAGTTTCAGGGAGCTGAGCGACAGTGGGCACAGAGAAGCCTCTTTCGCGCTTGAGGCAGATGGTGATGAGGTACCTCACAACTCTGGCTGTCCTGGGGGAGCATCTCACAAGAAATTTGGGGTGGGAGTTGCCTTTCTCTTTAGCATGGGGCGTGATTCACCTGCTAGGATCATCTGAGCCTATCTCACTTAATCAATATCCTTCCTACAGCCAATTAATAATATTGTAGGAGCCTCAGGCATTGGTGGCCCCTCTGTCTTCTGCCTGCTGCATATCACAGTTTAGTCACCTGAGGACTGAAATGCTTTGGTCTCACTCAAGCCGTTGGGCTTAGCAGAGGGGTATCCAGGTGAAATGTAGTGGCTTGTGATACACAGGGGCTCAGACTAGATAATTGAGAGGTTTCTTATGGCATGGAACTCTGTGAAACCATGAGTTGCAAGCTACAAACACACACAGGAAGGCCACGCGCCTAGTTCTGTATTTATATTAAAACTGGCCACACTGTTCTATCCCAGTTTTTATACTACACCTGTCGTAGAATCCACAACTTTTAACAAAGCAAAATAATAAAACTCAAATTAAAAGCATGATTTGGATCGCGCATAATGGGCATTTACCTACTTGCCTTTATCAGTCCTTTCGAAGAGCTCAGACACAGATCTAGTCACATCATGGATATCCATCACACCAAGACTCAGACATGAGATGTTGTCTGAAATATACTCAGAGCTACCAAATTTTGTACATTTAACCATCTGGGAGTTCTCCTCCTCTGCCAGTTCAGAAAAGGGGGCCCACATTGCTTAATAATCAGTAAATTTCACTTTCAGACGGTGGGTGCATTTATCCATTGTTCTAAGGTCTTTATTTTGCACAAACAAAAATCAATTACACAGCGGAGAGAGGTCTGCACACTTCCACTTTTTGACAATAACCCTTCAGGATGACATAATTAGTCAACAATGTTGACATTGATCTATATTTCTCCATTACAGTATTTGTGGGTAAGTAAGTTAAATGATCTAGAGGTAACTCTAGAGCTCTGCTTTTTTTTATTTAAAAAAAAATTGTTGAACAGAGATTTAAAAGGTTTGGATGTGGGTACAACACCAGCTCTGATGATATAGATTGATCCACAGCTGCGACCATCTGAAAGATTCATGTTCAACTGTAATTTCAAAAGAACTTTTCATATGTACCTAGAAATTCCATGTTTTAGTATTTCCACATCCATGAGTAGGGCTGGTGTGTCTGCCATTTTCCTAATTTTACTCCAGAGTCCACACTGAGAGGGTCATTTGAAATGGGCCCTGTCTGGCCTAGGAAAATGAGCTGTTTGGCAAACCTGTTAGTTAATGTGTTTATTAAGATGTTTTTAAGCGCCACTTGGCATCTAGTGTAGAAAAAGAACGCAGTGTTTAAAAATATTAGCCTTCTGTGGTTGACCAAGGTATTAATCACCATCTACACTGAGTGCTAAATGGTGTTTTAAAATGTGTTAGTTTAGCAATGTTACCTAACATGTTTTCTGAACAGAACTCATCTTCCCACATATAATCAGTCTGATTAATGGTTTAACTACGCTGCGCTGTAGTGCAGGCTACAGGGGTTTGAATTGCAGAGTGTACCGAAGAGTCACAATGATTCTAATTCGCCCGAGTGGCCGCTGCTGGCGCAAACTAGGTACCTTTTAGTTTGCACCAGCAGCATCCATGTAGGGGAGCCAGAGCGTGACTCTTCAGTGCGCTTTTCAACTCACATCCCTGAAGTCTGCATTAGAGCGCAATCTAGATATAGCCCTACTCACATCTGAGTCCAACAGAAAAGAAAGACTGGCATATTCCTAGATTGTAAGGCGAGAGGGGGCCATTTTAGTCATCTAATATGATCTTGCATAACACGGGCCAAAAACCTCAACCAGTAATTTTTGCATCAAGCCCGTAACTTCTCTTTCAGCTAGAGCGTACATTTTAAAAAGATATCCAATCCTGATTTAAAAACGTCAAGTGATGGAGTATCTACCACCTCCCTTGGTAAGTTGCTCCTATGGTTAATTACCCTGAGTGTTAAATATTTGCATTTTATTTCTAGTCTGGATTTGTCTAGCTTCAGCTTCCTACCACTAAATCTTGTTATGCCTTTTTCTGACGGTAGACGGCACTTTAATCTAGCAGAAATCTTTCCCCCAAGTAAGTACTTTCAGACAATGATCAAGTCACCTTTTAAAGTTCTATTGGAAAAATGAAATTGACTGAATGTCTGTAGCCTCTTGCTATGAGGCATGTTTTCCTGACCTGAAATCATTCTTGTAGTATTTTTCTGAACCCTTCCCAATTACTAAACTTTTTGAAGTGTGCATGCTAGAACTGGACACAGAAATGTCTCATTATATATCACATACAAAGGCAGTACCACCTCCCTACTCCTATTTAATAAACTTCAGCTTATACATCTAAGGATTGCCTTAACTGTCTTAGCTACAACATTGCACTAGGAGCTCATGTTCAATTAGTTATCTGCCATGACCCCTAAGACATTGTCAGTGTCATCATATTCCTGGATACAAACTGCCATTTTATAAGTGTGATCTATAGTCTTTGTATCTATAGACCTCTGGCAATTTTCACATTTTATTTTAGCTTTTCGAGAAGATTAAATGTGACCTATGGAAACTCCCAGTCACGCTTCTGTTAAAACATATTGCTTAACTGGTTGGTTTTTAAATAAACCATTAAATAAGCAAACTTATTGTGGCATCCATCTCTTCATGTGCCTGCTGATACCACCGAGGAGTTGGTATTTTCAGAGTGGGTAGCAGATAGGGCAGTGGAACACGTCTGTAGTGAAAGGATGCTGGAAGTAGGCAAAGTCGTTCTCTTTATCTTCTCCTTGCGTCGAATGGCTTTCAGTGGTATCAGCGGTTTTGTTGGATGGTTCTCCTTGGTCTCGGCAAGTTGGATCGAGAGGGCTGGTTAGGTGCACGTCTAGTGAGCTGTTGAGGCCGCGCTGGATTGTTTCCGAGGGGAGGCTGGTCCTGCTGGCAGAGGTACTTTCCATGCCGGAGATTGGAACGGCGGGAGCAAAATGAATTAAACTAAACCAAATAAAACCCACTTTAATTCTGAAAGAGAATGTCCACGTAGGGGTTTATGCAGTCTAACGAATCTCCTTTACATTCACAGCTTTAGTTAATTTGGCTTAATTTTTCTGAGTGTCCCCGTATAGACACGTCTAGGTGATTTCTCATTTCAGGTAGCATGAAGCTTGGTGCAGGTCATGTGTCCAGCACTTTCCTGCTCTGTGAGGTGATTGTCCATGCTGGTGGCTGGGACCTGTGCAATGTGTCAGTCTTTTTAAACTCAGAGCAACTATTTTCTTCTCAATTAGGATTTCAAGTGTCCGGGCCCATTTCTCCACCCCACCCCAGCCCTCTCACAGGCACAGGGGGACCTGACCGCAGTGGAACATCACAGGTTTAGCTGTGCCACAATGGACAGTGATGCTGAGCCCTGCTTAAAGGTGCCACACTTCTCATGTACCAGGGAGTGGGCTTCCCAGGGACTCTCTGTAATCAGTCAGCACTGCAGGCTGTTCGGAGACTGAGGATGGGACAAAGCAGAGGAAGGAAGTTGCAGGTATGGAGCAGTTTGAAGGTGTGGGATCGTCAGTCATGGATGAAAATGGGCCAGGTGAAGGTCTGGGGTCGGGCTGGTGCACCTTTGACAGGAGTGCATCACCCGTTTTCTATGGGTAGCGTTGGAATGAAGCCGCCATGATGTCTACAGCAGTTCTGAGGACGCGGAACAGCTCTGCTGTCTGGAGGTGCGGGAAAAGATTCTTTCCCTATCTGGCTCCAGCAGCACAGCTGAGTTACTCAGTCACCGAGCTGGCCTTAAAGCCTTGTCCAGAAGGGACTTAATGGGCAGTTTTTAATATATTTGTGCAGAGCAGGCGAGAGACTTGGTTTTGTCTCCCAAAAGATATTTAATATTTCATTAACAAGCCCACATTTTTCTGGTTTCCTTCCTTATTTGTGTTTCTTTTCTTCCTCATGGGTCTCCTCTCTCCCCTCTCTAACCTCTTATATTCTCTCTTGCTTCCTTTGGAAAGATTCTCTTTAACATGTAACAATCATTAGCCAGAATCTCCACAGAGGACAAAAAGAAGACCAAGTGGTAGGAGAGGGAGAGGGGGAACAGAAAGATCTCAGCATTGTTGCCGGTTATTAAAGAATTTCTAAACCCAGCCCTGAATTTCTATGTCATTTGAAGCAGCTGCAGACTTAGAAGGAAATCTGAGGCTTTTTGCTTATGCGCTATTAGGGAAAAGGCAGCTTCTTAAGACTGTAAATGTCTTATCACTTTCACCGCGGTCACGTCTAGGCACTGGGTATTTTCGAGGGGGGGCGGCATTCTTGTAAGGTGCTGAGCACCTTCAACATTCATTCACTTCAGTAGAAGTTAAAGGCCCATAGTGCCTTACGTGATCTGGTTTATTATCTCATTAGGCATCTATGAATTGCATCCTTTATAGAGTTGATTATTTTTCTTTCCGCACTGCCCCCAATAAAGAGAAAAATTGGGATAATTGATCTCAATTAACGGGAATATTGGACTTTGATTTGCTTCCTGTAGCTCCTCATTATTCACACTTCAGATATTTAGGAGGGGAGTACACAGTGGCATTAGAGCAATTTTTATAATGGGGGTGTTGAAAGCCATTGAACAAATTGGTAAACCCTGTATATGATGGAAACCACTTCAAACCAGAGGGTGCTGTCACACTCCCAGCACCCCTCATTCCAGCACTCTTAGGAGTGCATAAACAATCAGTAATGAGGCAGAGGATGAAAAATGGCATGACACTTTTTCATTGAGCAGGTCAAAAGTTCAAGACCTATATATTGTTTTCCCCACAAATTCTTTTGTTGCTCACTGTTTTAGCAAATACCAAATTCATCTTCTTACACTGAAATCAGATTTTCCCATAATTTGCAATTAGCAGCAGGCCTTCAGTCTGATCCCTGTGTGTGCGTGCATCAGTGTGTCTTTACCTACTTTCCTGTCTTCTTGTCAATTAGTGGTTCCCCTTTTTTGCTGAATGGCACATTGGCAGCTGTTCCCCTGAATAAAACATAGCTCCTTAGCTGCATGGTTTTGATGTGAAACCAGGTGAAATTGCGCAGTTCAACTTTCAATATTTGCTCTGAGTTTTTGCTAAAGACAGACTCAAAACACACAGTATCTGGGTTTCAAAGACCTCCATGTTCAAGTTTGCTTGCATCCGAGACTTTGGTATGGCCCGTTGTCAGGGCTGCAATGTCTGAATTCAGATGTGGGTTCTCATTTTGTGCCCCTCAAAATTTCTGGGGATCTGATTGAGATCCATCTCCCACTTTTAGGAAATGCAAACAAGTAAGAGATGTGGCATTAGCTCATGATAACATTTTCCATGAGTGAAATTAGTTTATAAAAATGTGCCTGAGAATAATCATAGGGCAGGATTGTTCCATTCAGTGTATTTATGGTGATTTGCACAATCTGGATTTAAATCTTTTAGGAAATGTGCTCTTCTCCTTGGGAATTTTATCCCGATATTTTAGTCTCACTCCCTTTTTTTAATTTAATCTCATTACTCTTTTACCACAGCTAAATAATTCCTCTCCCTCCCATGCTTCAAATATTTGTCACTGATTTGCATGTCCCCACTCTTTAAGACCTCATCCAGTTCCCATTGAAGTCACTTGAAAGACTCCTATAGACTTCAACATGAGGTGGATTGGGCCCTTCGTTGTCACTTAGCTAAGATATTCATGTTAAATTGTTTTAATCTTTGTTCTCAAATCAGGCCTCATACCCCTTAATTATTTTAGTCGCTTGTCTCTGAACTCCCACTAGTTCTTTCTGATAATGAGGTGTTCAAATTGAACACTTTTCCAGGGTTTCTTTCACCAAAGGCACATAGAAAAGAAGCTGTTACCTTCCTGATCTGAGACATGATGAGGACTTTGCTTAGACAGCTAAAAATCATCTTGATCATATTTTCTTTTCTCATATTTGTTGCTCTCCACTGGACTCTTTCTGCTTTGTCCGCATCTTTAAAAAAATGTGGCACCCAGAACTGGACTCAATATTCTATATGGCCTCACCAGTGCTGAGTAGAAAGCAGTAATTACCTCGGGTGTTTGACACACAACACTCCTTTACTACATCTTGGAATAGTAGCTTTTTTTGCAACTGCATCCCATTGTTGACTTTTATTCAATTTGGGATCCACTAACCTCCCAGATCCTTTTCAGCAGTGCTACTACTTTATTCCCCACATTATGAATATTCAAATAAGTACTTAATAGATTCATAGACCTTTTTAAGGCCCAAAGAATCTCACTGTGATCATCTAGTCTGACCTTCTGCATGGCCTAGACCATAGAATTTCACCACGGGGTTCCTATCCTCTGGTTGAGATAAAGCATGTCCTTCACAAAAATATTCAATCTTTATTCAAAGACATCGAGTGATCAACAATCTACCACATCCCAACATAAAATGTTCCAATGATTAATTGCCTTCACTGGTTAATTGCCTACCTTTGTTTTGTTTTTCTCAGCACCGTATTGGTGATCTGAATTGGTCCAACTGCAGTTTCCAGTCATTAGATCTTGTTATGTCATCATCTGCTAGATTAATATCAGAAATCTTCCCAAGTATGTACCTCTACTTATGAAGAACAGCTCATGAGCAATCCGTAGGCTTACATTTGTTTACACAGAATGTTTGTTATACAGTTATAAAGTCAAAATAAATTGGATAAAACCTAATCATAGACTATTAGAGTTGGCAGGGACCTCAGGAGGTCATCTAGTCCAACCCCCCGCTCAAAGCAGGACTAACCTCAGCTAAATAATCCCAGTGAGGGTTTTATCAAGGTGCAGTTTAAAAACCTCTCAAGATGGAAATTTCACCACCTCCCTAGGTAACCCATTCCAATGCTTCACCATCCTCCTAGTGAAAAACTTTTTCCTAATGTCCAACCTAGGTAAACTGTTGACCTGTTTGTGGACAGTTTACCTTCTTTCCCTCTCCATCCCAAAAGTGTTAAATGTGGAAGGTAAATTGTTCATAACAAATACTTTGAGTGGCTTGACTATCAGTTCATATTTAATTTGGCTTTTCTGCTTTCCAGCTTTCATCCTCCTGTTATATCACTTTTTTCAGTGTTTTTTTCCCTGGATGGAGTTTACATTTGATTATGATTTCCATGTTAAATCTTGTTTAGTTATCCAATGAAAATGCAGAATAGAAGCAGAAATCAAAATGGTAATTTTGGTTCACATAAACTAACAGCATCGATGAGGAAATAAATTTGAATGAAATGTAATTCGGAAGTACAACAAGGGTTTGGTTTTCTGTCACTGTGGAAAGTAATTAAAATGGAGCTTTCATAGATATAAATTTGGAGTAGTCAGAATTTTTCTACTGTTAGTGCATCTATCTTTCTGGTTTTTTGGATGGTCCTAAAGCAAAGTCTGCTTCTTTATTAAAGCGCGCCACCTATGGTCATTATCTCCCGGATGTAAACCCAAATCACAGGAATATTATCATTTAGCATGAAGTATATGACCAGGGAAATTCATACCTATAGCTGCAGCAGTAAATGGTATGAATACATGCCAAGCCTTTCTCAAGGTAAATAGCTTAACAGCAGATGTTTATAATTAACACTGGTCCCATGTACATTGGCATCCTATTGGTTCAGGAAGGAGTCAACGTTGGTGCACCCAAACTCAAAGCCCGATTCCTTTGCACAGACTGCTAAAAGGCAGTTGCTAGTTTGAAGATCAACAAAAATGTTTATGGTGCTGAGGGGCTGATCCAGCTTCAGGACTCCCATTGGCCAGTAAGGGGCTTGGATTGGGCTGTTATCTGGGATGAAAACTTTTTACAATCAAGATTTCAAAAACCAGAGCAGAAATTTGGGCTCCTAAATCCATATTTAAGTTCTTAAATAAGTGGCCTGATTTTCAGAACTGCTAAACACCCAACTTCTCTCATTGTAAAATGGGACTGCAAGACAGGTAAAGGTGGATTCCCTTCCCTGAAGAGTTAACAGTCTAAATAGTACAAGGACAGACAGGAGAGGACAAAAACACATGGAGGGGGTAGGAAAAGGGATAACGGAGAGGGCAATATGAGTATGGGGTTGCTCGGGAGGCTAGTGTATGAGTCTTTAAGTTATCTTCTCTCTCCACAACATCTTGCTATTGTGATGCTGACATTCTATTGAGTCCTATTCATGGAGTGGACATACCTGTGTGTGTGTGGACATACCTGTTGTGCTGAATTGTAAAGCACAGGTGTATTTTGCCTATATGTACCTGGAATATCCAGTAGCAATCAACAGGAGCAGATTTCACTCGCGCTCTCTCTCTCACTTGTACACAGGCACATAACCCCTGCTCTCTTCCCTTTTACTACCCTTCCCTAGACCATGCACAGCAACATATGCTGTGGACCGTATTTGAATGGGAAAAAGAATTTGGAATAAGGCTTTGAGGGCTTCTCATGGCCATTCTTAACAGACAGGATATTAAACCCCTGGATTACCAGGCTTTATTAATAGCATCCCTGAAAATCATGATGATTTCCTTTGTGTGGGTTTCTATCATGGGGTGCACCCCTCACAGCAGGGCTCATGCGTCCTGGTCGCTCTGGGGATTAGCTCTCAAAGCAGACGCTCCCTTTGCCATCACTCTGGCTCTTCAGTCTGCAGCCCCTTTCTCACCCCAGGAACCACAGTGTCTTCTTCATGACTTAGCCTTCTGGCTAGATCACTCAGCATTCCCCCTTGCTCAGTACAGTCCTTTAAATCCGTTGTCATTCCCACAGTGACTCAGGCAATCTTCCAGTTCACTGTCCTGCCAGCCTCTGCCACACTTTGGTGGCTAGAAGGGGAACCCAAGGCCACCCTCTTTTCTAGGTTCCAGTCCAAGGACCCTCAACCCAAAAGTCCTGGGATTTCCTCTCTTTGCCTTCATTGCTCCTTTCCTGGACTTCTTCCAACCCCTCTTATTTCCCTCCTCTCTCTGGGTGTACCAGCTCCAAACACTCCTCCCTCTTCCCAAGGAATGACTGCCTTTTCCTAGCAGCAGCCACCTTCGGGTGCCAGCTACCTGACTTTTTAGACCCCTCCTGTTCCTCCCGTCTGAGCCTGCTTTCAATTAGCTCCCTGGCTCCTCCTCCACATGCAGCCTGTGAAGTTAATTGGGCTGCCTGGCCATTTTACCCCCATCAGTCCTGTGTGGAGTGGGCATCCCATCACAGATTCTCATGTAATATTTGCTCTCTCTGATTATAAATTTTAAAGAAGTAGCTTATAACGGTGGTTAAAATGCTGCATTAAAGCAGTTAAACAGTCTCCTTATGAGCATTAGTGCTATAGTCACAACACATTATACTTGGCTAATACATTTATTTTTTATGTAATGAAAATGTCATCAAAGCATAGTTAATCTGAACTGAATTAGATTATAATTGCAGCTCTTCTGCACAAGGAATGAAAATTATTCTTCATTGTTGTAGACTGCCAATGCAACTTTTGTGTGCGTGAAATGTATTATATATATACATTCTTCTAAGATAGTGGCAGCTGTAGCATTAGGGTGAGCATATCAGCTTCATGTTTCTGAGCATCCTGCGGTGTAATGTTACTTCGTTCTGGAACATAGAGATTAATTGTTCTGCTGATAATTCATCACATTTCCAGCCTGTTCATTAAGATGTGCAAGTTCTGTCGGGGAAATAGTCGTGTACGTGAGGGCACTCTTTTTTTTTTCTTTTTTTTTTTGCATTGCTGGTCACTTGTGTTAGGGTGGGTTATGTCATCTTGGACCCCAGCACTGAGGGGAAATATTTGAAATCCTCTCTTGCAGTATTGTAGGCTGAGGGGGGGGAATCAAGAGCTTCGCGCTCACCCACAGTCACAGGCAAAGGAGAGGCACCTCTTTGGTTGCATCACTCCAGTAACTGCAATAATTCCACAGGCCCTTTATGCACCCCACTAATCCCCTCAGCTGTGGTGCGGAAGACAAGGGGACACACCAAGGAAGGGACCCTCTGATGCTTCCCCTCCCAGTGCCATCCTTTCATCTCCTGCATGCTTCTGTGCAAAGAGCTTATGCAGAGCAGGACACTGCACAGGAAGTGCACCACTGTGATGTACATATCCCATGGGCTCGCTGTGAGGAGGTGACTGGTACTGGAATGAGGCATATAAGGGATGTCCCCTGCTTTTGAGGTGACCTACAGTGCCTGATCTTCTTGTAGGACCGCATGAAGAAAGTATGGGGGAGGGGAGGGAGCACAGGTAAGCTGGAGAGGGGTCAGGGCCAAAGGATCCACTCACTACGTTGACCCTGTTGTCATGCTCACTGTGTTTGAAGCACAAGGTGCATAAGGGTCCTTGGAGGAGGTTGCTTCAGCCATTTGGGTTAAGGAGCTTCTGTGAAGTAACTCCATTGTCTCTCTGTGGCCTGTGTGAGGATGATTATTTTCCCTGCATGCTTCAGCCCATTGTGTTACCTGATTGCATTTCAAGCACCCCGTTGTGCAGAGGGACAAATAACAGTGCTTAGAACAATCGTAGCTGCCTGGAGGCCTGTCTCCACTCATGCCCCCACCATTGCTATCTCTGGTGGAGCAGACCTGGAGATATCAACAGTGAGAAATGTGGGGCAAAAACAGCCTAGTGTTGAAGTGTCTGTCTGTCCAGACCATTTATATCATTGTCGTCATGATGGTGTTTCAGGGAAACCATGTTCAAAGCCTGCTAGCAACAACCGTGTGTAGACACATTGGCACTGTTACTAACATAGCTCTGCTCTGAAGGGAGAGGTAAGCCCCAGACAGGAGTGAGGGGACCAAAAAGATCCTTTCCTCCTCCATACACTAACCCAAAATGTACATGCACAGTAGGCTGTGTTAACACTATTCCAATATCCATCCATTTTTAAAAATGTATGGCAAGACAAATATTAGGCCAAATCCTCAGCTAGTTTATAATAGCATAGCTGTATGGAAACCAGAGGAGCTTCATGAAGGTACACCCACTGAAGACATGGCCCATTATATCATCTGTCCCACATTTACTATGTTGGTAGTTCTGTGTGCCTTTAATCCATGAGAATTTGCAGCACAACAAACCGCAAACATGATTTTGCCTGAGGGTGGTCTGCCATGAAGGGCCCAATCTTTAAGGTAGAGTTAAACGCTCTTCATGCTTCTTGCCTTCAGTGGGAGTTGAGCGCATACGGTGCCTCACAGGACCAGCCCGCTCAGAATTACCTAACCAGTTGAGGTATATTATGGACAACATGTGACTCCTCCTACTTCACTTCAGGTTCTTATCCAGCCCGCATCATTACAGCATGTGAGCCTCTTCTGGAAGCTCTGAGACCAGCACTCAGCACATCTAGGTCTCTTTCTCTCTTCCTTTCCTCAGGGGTACAACCCAGATGAGGACTTATTTTACCATGAAACAAATGTATCACATCCAAAAAAATCTATGAAAGGAACTTTATTAAGGTTGCAAAGTCAAGCACTCAAAAATTGGGAAATGCCAAAATTCAGCTTGCCCATTCAACCTGAATTTGACCCCCACCCCTGATACCTATGCAGCATGATAGTCTTTCATTACATGATCACATACTATTTTTATTTCCGCAGTACACCTGGTTCATTCAGTGCACAGGATGGACCTGTAATCCTTTAGGTAGCCTGGGCCAAGGCCATTTAGTGCCTTGAAGATAAGGGTCAAGACCTTGAATGTGACATAGTCATTTATCACAAGCCAGTGTGGTGAGCAGAAGATAGCTGAACTGCTACTGAACACTTTCTGGAAGGCACTGAGTGCCAGGCATCAGTGGGGGTTTTGCCACTGATTTCAATGGGTGCGGTGTCAAGCCCTGAGTGTTTTCAATTCCCACTGACATCCATGAGACCGGATTGTGCTCAGCATCTTGTAGCAAGTGCCCCGCACGTCTCAGGATCTGGCCTTAATGAGCCAGCCACATAAAGTCATATGTCATTTTCTGGAAAATATTTTACACTATGATTAAATACAGCTATTACATTATCGTCTTCAGAAAACAGTGCTCATTCAGAGGCAGAACTGATTGATTGATACACTAGGATTCGTGGTTTTTTGGAATAGCTCAGCCTATGGAGGAAAATACAAGGTGATGAAGTGGGGGGAGGGGAGAAATGACCAGAATTAGACCTCAATCCTTTTTGCACTGAAGCCAATGGCAATTGTCCCATTGATTTGAGTAGGAGCAGGAATGAGCCTTGAAAAAAGGTACTACACAAATTCCTACCGACAACCATTTCCACAGGTCTGAGAGTTACAGGTCTGGCCAGCCCTGGAAAGTTCATGAAAATAAGCCCTTTCCCTCCCACTCTCCACTGCTACCAGGTCTTCCCCATCTCTACCCCTTGCTGTGGGACCAAGCTGTGTGCAGGGGTACCTTCTGTGACTAGGAAAATACTTAATTCGTATAAAAAATATTTAACAAATTTTCTTAAGCCTTTTAAAACCTTTTTCAAAAACTCAGGCAAAAGCTAGAGTGACAGAGTCTTTTGCAAACCCTGTGTAACAGCCTGTGCTAAAGAAAGTATGGGGATGGGGGGAAAGAATACACAGCAGTGACACTGGCTATCACATTGTTCCTCACTGCTTGCAAGTCAACGTGCTCAACATTTTGACTGTCTCTCTCGTCAGACCCAAATTTACTTTCGTCCAACTTTCTGTTCCTGTTAAATATTAGCACCAGAAACATCAGGCCTCACACTGAAGAATTAGAAATTGCTACTGAAGGAAATTATTCCCGGGTTGTTTTCACTTCCCTCCTCCTCTGATTTAACAACCCTCATTTGTTCACATCCCCTCCCTCATGTTTGGTTCAGACCTGGGAGGAAGTATACTCTTTACATGCTTCTGGTTAGGGACTCTCTCTCTCTCACTGTGTGTTCATAAAGTGCCTAGCAAATTGGGGCCATGATCTCAGTTGGCAGCTCTAGGTGTAATATAAATCTATTTAAATACAGCCAAGGCAAGGTTCTACAATGTAGAACAAAGAACGCCAGAAGATGTCTGGCTGTATCCTGGAATCAATGATTTTTAAAAGGGCCTAAGGATCATGGAGAATAAAATATTGAACATGAGATCCCAGTGTGATGCTATCACTAAGAAGGTTCATGTTGTCCTTAAATAACAGAGAGAAATATTGAGGAGGAGGAAGAAATTATTAACTCTTCATATGGTATTGGTGAAACCATAGCTGGAATATTGTATCCCGTTCTCATGTCCATCACTCCTCCCCACTTAGAAAAGTTGTTGAGAATTGGAAAGCATTCAGAAAACAGCTAAAAGAATGAGTTGAGGTCTGGAAAACCTGTCTTACACTGAGAGACAAAGGAACTTTATTCAGTTAACTTATTGAAGAGATGGTTAAGAGGTGACTTTATTTCTATGAGTACCTACATGGGAAGATTTCCAGTAGTGGAGGGCTCTTTAATCCAGTTGTAGAGGTATGACAATATCCAGTGACAGAAAGCTGAAACTAGGGAGGTTCTGAAGATAAGGCACAAATTTTAAAAGAGAGAGATGAACTGCTGGAACAATTTACAAGAGATACGGTAAACTTTCCCTCACTGAAGTCTTTAAATAAAGATCGGTCCCTCAAAAATAGATGCTCTCACACAAACAGAAGTTATTGGGATTGATACAGGAATTACTAGGTGTTATGCAGGACGTCAGAATAGATGTTCATAAAGGTCCCTTCTGGTCTTAAAGTCTATTAATCTATGTAATAACATGGTGCCGTGTTACGTTAGGTTCCAGCGTAACTGCTTCAGATACAGGAAATCTCAAAGTCATGTCTGATGAAGAAAGTTCTAGGCCACACTGTCAATAAGGTTGCCCCTCTTAATTAGCAAAGTGGTGAAATTATTACAGATAAAAGTAACCAGTTGTCTCATTGGGTTGAACATTATTCAGAGCTATATGCACAAGAAGGGAACATCACCAGTGAATCACTGGATCAAGTACTAATTCTACACGTCATGCCAGAGCTAGATGTGGAGCCCACTGTGGAAGGCTACGCAAGACCATCGATTTGTTATCAAGTGGCAAGGCTCCTGGAAAAGATGGCATTGCAACAGAAAGCCTTAAGCGCGAGAAAGAAAGCCTAGTACCATATCTCTATCAGTTGCTATTTAAATGCTGGAAAGAGAGTGAGGTGTCACAAGAGATAGGCAAACATCATCGCTCTGAATAAAAACAGGCAAAAAGGGCAACTGCAGCAATGGTAGAGGTATCTTGCAACTAAGTGTAGCAGGAAAAGCTTTCACAAAAGTTTTCTTAGTACGTCTACAACAGCTGGTGACTTGTGTCTACCGTGAATCACAGTATGGATTCAGTGCTGGAAGATCAACTATAGACATAATATTTTCTCTGTGTCAACTTCAAGAAAAATGTGGAGAGCAAAATCGACCATTGTTCGTTGCCTTTATAGACCTAATAAAGCATTCGACACAGTCAGTGGAGCAGGTCTATTTGCAAAACTAGAAAAGTGACGATGTCCATAAACCTTGTCCAGTCTTATATACTCATTTCATGGCAACATGAGAGCAAACATCTAGTTTGGTGGGTCTTCTTCAGACAGCTGTGTGATGAAAAGTGGAGTGAAGCAAGGATGTATTTTTGCTCTTCTCGGTACTCCTGAACTGTGTGTTTAAGGATATGAAAGATGGAATGTATCTCCACACAGGATTGGATGGGAAACGCTTCAATCTCCCACATCCTAAGGCAAAGACAAAAGTAAAAAAGGTGCTAATCAGGGAACTTCTATTGACTGGTGATGCTGCCCTTATAGCCCACGATAAAGATCTACTACAAGACTTCAAGGACCACCTTTCAAGCGCTTGTCAGGCATTTTCTCTCACCATCAACATTAAGAAAATGGTTGTACTAGAATAGGGGCTTCCACAAGCTCCTTTAATCACCTTTAATGCCAGTCAGCTAGAAGTAGTCCAGATGTTTAGCTATTTAGGTTCTGCAGTGACTACCAATCTCTCGCTGGATGAAGAGCTAAATGTTTGCATTGGAAAGGCTGCCACCACCTTTAGTCAACTAACTTAAAGAACGTGGAACAAATCCAAGCTTACCATTAAGATCAAAATGCTAGAGTACCAAGCTTGCATCCTCAGCACTCTCACGTATGGTGGGGAAACATGGACAATGTACGTTCATCCGGAGGCAAGGTTAAACAGTTTCCGTTTATGCTGAATACTCAACATCAAATGGCAAGATAAAATTACCAATGCAGAGGTTCTTCAAAGGTCAAATGCACCAAGTGTGACAGCCCTGCTCAAACAAATACAACTGCACTGACTGGGCCATCTGAGCAGGTTGGAAGATGGACACATACCTAAGGACATACTATATGGGGAGCTATCAGAGGGAACAAGAACAACAGGATGTTCCAAGCTTAACTATAAAGACATATACAAGCAAGATATGAAGGAATTTGGAATTGACCTGACCGGTGGGAAACCTTGGCAAGTGAAAAAGACACACATATTTGCAATAACTGACAAAGATTATGCAAGTCCCGGATTGCACTATTTAGTCACATGAGACATTGCAAACCATCTACATCATAGGCTGGATTTCCACCATCTCTCACAGATGAAAGAGTGCCAATCCAATCTAATCCATTTGCCCTCTGTCAGAGATGGCTACCAAATTAGGCACTATGTTCTACATTTTCCAGTTTCTCTCTGTCAGTGTAGATCTTCCTTGTTTGGTCTGATGATTGACCAGGAGCAGGCTGGTGGAAGACTTTTGTCTTGTTAGCCCTAGGCTTTTGTAAGCTTCAGAGAAATAATTAAGGGCTGTTTGTAAATTATCCAATGAGTGTGCACCACAGCACAATCATCTGCATACTGGAGATCAATTATTATTGCCGATGTTACTTTAGTTCTGGCACATAGGCAAGAGAGGTTGAAAAGGTTGCCGTCAGTCTGATATTGGATGCCACTACCTGGTGGAAGATGGTTTTGGATTAGCATATTCATAAATGCTAGGAAAATAGAGAAAAGAGTGGGTGTGAGTACACAACATTGCTTCACTCCAGTTCGGATGGCAAAGGGCTCAGAGGTACAGCCACTGCACAGGATGGAGGCAGTCATTTGGTTGTGTAGGAATCTTACAGTGGTGATAAATTTACTTGGGCAACCAAACTTTGACATGATTTTCCACAGAGCCTCATGGTTGACAGAGTCGAAGGCTTTGCTCAGTTCAATAAAAGCCATAGACAGCTCCTCTTCTTGCCTCTTGGCATTTTTCCTGGATCTGCATAGCTGCAAAAATCATGTTGGTGGTGCCTCGTGATGGTCTAAAGCCACAATGAGACTCTGGGAGAGGAAGCAGACAATTCAGTTACATTCTAGCAAGAATCTTCCCAGCGATGGAGAGGAGGAAAATGCCTTGATAGGCCTGCATATGCTGGCTTGCTGAAGAGCAAATATCTACAGCCTACTTATGCTGCCCAGGTGATTACAGACAGATCCCAAATGACCATGGGAGATGAAATAATACAGTGTTCGTTGGAGTGTGCCAGTTCTGGGTGGATGTTACTGTGCACATCGCTAAGCACTAAAGCAATCAGAGTACATTTGTCTGTCATATGGTGGATTACACTTTGTGTTGCTAGGCATGTGGGATAGCTGTCAGTTATCTGCACTGGAGATGTCTGAAAGTCAGAGGAAGCTATTGCCAGCCATAGAAAGAGAAGAAAGATTTCAGGTGCTAGTAGACCTGAACATCCACCACGAGGGATTTTTTTGACAGGATAAATTTGAGGAAAATGGAGCAACTAACTCCTGCCTATGATAGCTGGAACTTCTGTGCTAACACATTAGGGTTTTAGAAGAAACTTTATTGCAGTATTTAACAAATTCTGTACATTTAATCCAGCATTGCATGGTACAGGTGGCATTTCTATAGGAATAACGGTTATATAGGGAGACCATAAATTGGGTTCATTGAAAAGAATAGACTGAATATTGGAAAAGGCCCCTGGTAATAAGTTCGTTTAAATAGTGGCATAGTTTCCCAGAAAGTATGGTGGGAACCCCATTGCTTGTAGCAGAGGAAGGAAACTCTTGTGGTGCCCAAGGACCCAAGGGAAGTCTGCAAGCAGAAAGGAACTGAAACTGTGACTCTGGATGCGCAACCCATTGCCTCAGCTTTCCCTCTGTAAAACAGGAATGACACTTTGTTTCTCTTGCTTTGTCTAATCTATAGTAATTACCAAATCAGTAGAAAATATACTCTGGGAGATAGGCTTGCAGTGGCCGGAGGATGGACTACATAGTAAAAATAGCCCTTGAACATTATTCATCCATGGATCTCAAGCTTCTTTACAAAGATAATGGGTAAAGTCATTATCCCTGTCTTACAGATGGGGAAACAAGGGACTTGCCCAAGGCTACCTAGTAACTTAGCAGCAACTATGCAAATAGAATCCAGGTCTCTCGATTCCTGGCCCTATTCCTTGGGCAACACAGCTTTGGAACAGGAGACCTGACCTAATTCCTGTGATGATGATAAACGTTCTCCTTACAGTGGGCCTACAGAAAATCAATGTAGAAGCCAATTTCCCTGATGCTCTCCATTCCTGTGCAATACTTGCTCTGTGCAGACGTCTTTTCTGAGATTGGTAAGAGTTTTATTTACATGGAAACGTCTCGGCTACCGCCCACAGTAAACATGAGGCGGTAGTCAAAACATTACCACATCTATTATCGCAGGGAGTGGGCTGAGGAATTTCTCCTGCTATGAACAGGCCTTATTTTATTATCTTTGTCGTATACTCGTGATTTGTATTTGGTGAGATGAGCAATCCAGTTTGAGATGATTGTTACCATTAATTAAGGGTGGCCAAGTCCTAGGGCTTTTCTTTTCTTTTGCTATATATTTTAATACATTTAATATCTTTTAAAATGCAATTTACAGTTAAAAATGCTGAAATCACATTTTAGGTAAGGCTCGGCGTGTCACCAGTAAATCATGAGGCTGGGACATAGCACAGCATAAACTGTGGTGTACGTTAGATTTCTCACAATTAAATTAGAGTATGGCAGGCAGCCAGACAGTGCAAGGGTTGTGTAAGTGCATCACTCTCCATTTGCTTCCTGACTCTTCCCAACTCCTCAACTTCCCAATCCCCCTTTCTAAATCTGAGAGAGTGGCATTGTGATCTGGAACATGGGTTTACAGTGCCACCCAGCTATGGCTGAGCCCAAAAGTGGCTGGGTTGTGGCCTGGATGGCTCTGTGACCTATGGCACTGTATGTTTATTCCCAAGCATTGCTGTGGTGGCAGTACAGTCTAATAGTTGGAACTTTGGGCAGGGAGCCAAGAGTTCGAGTCCAAGTCCTGTCTCTGCCCTTAGCGTTCTGTGAGACCTTAGTCCCACATGACTTGCCTAAAGTGTCAAGTGACTTTAATTTGGGGGACTTCAGTTTTTGGATGTCTGACTTCAAATTCCTAGTATTTAAACAAAAAAAAAAGGGGAGTAATCACTGTCCTTATAGAGTCTCAAGCTGGGCATTCAAAAATTGAAGCCAGGAAGATTTTATCTTGGTGCCTCAGTTTCTCTGTGTTTAAAATGGGAGAAACGATACTCCACCCACTTTTGTAGAATCCAGCAGCAGAAGGGGACTGAAGCCTACGTTACATTAGCTCTACACCAGTGACACAGCACAGGCAGCTTCATATTGCCAGTCTTTACGGTAGCAAGGGGGAGTTTAGTGTACTAGTAAGCACAGTGCAGGTGCACGTGCCAGTGGATGGTAACCACCGCTTTAAGCGATCTCTAAAGACTAATAGGAAATTTAAATTGGGACGTTTGAAAGCATAACAGTTTTCTAAATTTGAGAACACCTGCAGGAGGAAGCGGGGCCGCATGGAAAGCTGCTGCCAAACTACCGCTTTATGATGTATGGAAGGCGCCACAGAAGTGCTAAGTAGTATTATCATTTATTATTACAGCTGCACAGTATCTCAGCCATTCTCTAGTTTACCAAGTCGTCTTCTCTCCTCTCACTGCAGCTGTCACCAGGCTGCAGTTAATTTGCTGGGGGGTTGGTTTTTAGCAGTTTAACACAAAGGAAAAACAATGGGAATCAATTATATTACATGTTACAGGCTGAAGAACGGGAACGTGCCAGCAAACTGAAGTTCTTTAATATACGACCTAGTAAGATAATTTGTAAGCAAAGCCCACGACGAGAAGAAAAAGCTACTGCAGAATAAAGTAAAGTAGGGTATATGTTGTAGGCAGGAGTTACAAGGTGGTGTTCTAATAACATGGAAAAGACTAATACTAATGAGAAGCGATCTTTATAATTCATTCCCAAATTTATTTTTTCATATCTAACACTGATCCGTCTCCCTTATCACTGTTACAGAGTTATTAATACATCAGATAGCCTGGCTGTGATTTTTTTTTCCCACTTCTTCAGAAAATTGCTTTCTTTACAAAAATCAAAGTTTAAAAATGGTCAGTTCTTGATTTCCTAATATTTTATTGCTATAATTATATCTTCATGCTGCTTTGCAGCACTTTGCTTGCCAGGAGCTCAAAAGTGCTTTACAAATTTGTGGACCAGCTCACACCACCACTGTGGAGTTAAGAGAAGTGGTCATACTTAGTTCTCATTAAGCGCTTTTCATTCTGTAGCTCTCTAAGCCCTTTACAAAGGAGGTTTTCCTTAGATAGGAAAACCAAGTCATAGAAGAAGTGTCCTGCCCAACCTAGGTTGGTGAATTAGTGATAAAGACGACTGAAAACCAGATCTTCT
The DNA here is from genome assembly GCA_007922155.1 of Mesoclemmys tuberculata. Classification (NCBI taxonomy): domain Eukaryota; kingdom Metazoa; phylum Chordata; order Testudines; family Chelidae; genus Mesoclemmys; species Mesoclemmys tuberculata. The sequence continues at coordinate 8,100,242 of ML675690.1, forward strand.
GACTCCCAGCCAGCCTCTGCTGTAACTACCCTACCAGTTAGGATGAGTACATCTCGATGTTTGGAGGGTTAATTTAGTTCCGGACCCTCAAGGGCAACGTTTAAGTAAAACCTCTTGGGTCTGAAAAACTGAGCAGGAAATCTTACAAGATTCCCACTGCATGCTGCTTTAAATTAATATATATATATATATGTATAAAATTTGCAAACCATCTTTCTTGAGGTATTTTTGGCAATTCTGCTCCCAACCATGGCTGGAATCCAAAAAAGTGGAGATGCACATAAGTGAAGAAAAAAAGAAATAAAATCCTTTGTGAACCTCCAGAAAAGTTCATTTGAATTCATACAAGGAATTTGGTCGGTTCTCATTTGATCTCTTCCAATTTCCCCTTCTTTCTCTGTTGTAGGGGAAGAAGTACGGGTAGCTTCCACCCTGCAGAGCAGCAGGTCCGTTTCCACCTAGCACTCATGAGTGAGCTAGGAAGTAGGGGACCATCTATTGTGCTGGCCCAGTGCATTATAATGGCATCTAGCCATCTGACCACACATGCAGCTGTCTGCCACGTACAACAGCCAGGAGTGCACGCTGCTACCTTTCAAGAGAGCAGCATTGTGCAGTCCCCCCTTCCTGAGCCAACCTGACCTGTGTCAGAATAGCAGACAGGGCATCATTGACATGCAGCCACCGCAGGTTCCCGCTCCAACCTTCTGCCACAGCTCAGAGTGAACCGTTCTTCTGAGCTGTAACCTGAAGTTAACTTTCCTTCCCGTTATTTATTTCTGTTTGCATCTCTCTTCGTTACATGGTTTGAGGCAGGGCCGTGAGAGGAAGGCTGAAAAGACTCTGTTCCCTATGCCATTTTCAATCCAGGTCTGACTGTGATCCACAAGAGAACCATTCTCATGAGATTTCCAGCTTCCTTTTGCAGACACGAGGCAACTGAGCTCCCAGATGTGGTTCTGATCTCATTTGCACAAGCTTTAGGCAAGAGTTGCTTCCTAAATTTCAGTGGAGTTGCTCCTGGTATACGTTACTGTGAGAGAATGAGGCCTGATGTTTTCAGTGCTTGCTATAACTAGAACATCTTCACCTTACACTCCTCACCACTACCTACTAGAAAGCTGCTCTTGGTATCAGTAATGGAAACATGGGCACTGGTTAGCTCGTCCCTGGACACTTTTGCCACCTACATATATCCCAGGTTTGTGAATTGGAGGCCCTATAAACATTGACTGCATTAGACTATCTTGACCACTCTTGGTTCAACCTCTTTTTTTTAATTCCTTCTTCATCTCATAGACTCATAGACTCATAGGTCAGAAGGGACCAATATGATCATCTAGTCTGACCTCCTGCACAAGGCAGGCCACAAAACCCTACCCATACACATTTATAACAACCCCGAACCCATGACTGAGTTATTGAAATCCTCAAAAGTGAGATTTGAAGACCTCAAACTGCAGGGAATCCATCAGCAAGCGACCCATGCCCCACGCTGCGGAGGAAGGCGAAAATTCCCTCCTTTCTGACTGCCATAGTCCTTGCTCACCATACTTCAGTATATCCAAAATGTAGCTTTACCTGCATCTAGGAACAGAGACCTACGTGACGAAGTGGAGAAATTCTTAATGTTGTCTCTGAATACTGTGTGTTTGCCTCACTTTCCCCTATGTGTTACTCATGCATTTTGGTGATGGGACTACCAGAGGGTGGATGAGCCTTTCTCCAGCCATACATACACAGACAATGGCCAAGAACCCTCTGCCTTGGGTCAACCGGTTGCAACAGGTTGCAGCATGGAGAAACAAGGAGAGGTGGCCATCCTGCCCAGGAAAGAGATAAAGGTCTGAGAAGGGGCAAGAGGGTGTGTCTGGGGGCAGCTGGCTGGAAGGGCCAGTTCCCTATATGGGATGCACAGGGTAGAGCCCAAGAATGAGGCTCTGGTGCTTCCCAGTTATCACAGAATCATAGAATATTAGAGTGGGCAGGGACCTCAGGAGGTATCTAGTCCAACCCCCTGCTCAAAGTAGGACTAACCTCAGCTAAATAATCCCAGTGAGGGTTTTGTTGAACCTCATCTTAAAAACCTCTAAAGATGGAGATGCCACCACCTCCCTAGGTAACCCATTCCAGTGCTTCACACCCTCCTAGTGAAAAACCTTTTCCTAATGTCCAACCTAGATCTCCCCACTGCAACTTGATACTATTGCTCCTTGTTCTGTCATCTGCCACCACTGAAAACAGCCTAGCTTCATCCTCCCTGGAACCCCCTTTCAGGTAGTTAAAGGATGCTATAAAATCCCCCCTCATTCTTCTCTTCTGCAGACTAAACAGACCTAGTTCCTTCAGCCTCTCCTCATAAGTCTTGTGCTCCAGCCCCCTAATCATTTTTGTTACCCTCCGCTGGACTCTCTCCAACTTGTCCACATCCTTTTTGTAGTGGGGGGCCCAAAACTGGACACAGTACTCCAAATGCGGCTTCACCAATGCCGAATAGAGGGGAATAATCACTTCCCGCGATCTGCTGGCAATGCTCTTACTAATGCAGCCCAATATGTCATTAGTCTTCTTGGCAACCAGGGCACACTGCTGACTCATATCCAGCTTCTTATCCACTGTAACCCCCAGGTCCTTTTCTGCAGAACTGCTGCCTAGCTCGTCGGTCCCCAGTCTGTAGCTGTGCATGGGATTCTTCTGTCCTAAGTGCAGGACTCTGCACTTGTCCTTGTTGAACCTCATCAGATTTCTTTTGGCCCAATCATCCAATTTGTTTAGGTCCTTCTGTATCCTATCCCACCCTTCCTGGGTATCTACCACTCCCCTCATCTTAGTGTCATCTGCATACTTGCTGATGGTGCAATCTACCCCCTCTTCCAGATCATTAATGAAGATGTTGAACAAAACCGGCCCCAGGACTGACCCCTGGGGCACTCCACTTGTGACCAGCTGCCAGCTAGACATGGAGCCATTGATCACTACTCGTTGAGCCCTTTGCTCTAGCCAATTCTCTATCCATTTTGTAGTCCATTCATCCAACTTATACTTCTTTAACTTGCTGATAAGAGTACTGTGGGAGACCGTATCAAAAGCTTTGCTAAAGTCAAAGTATATCACGTCAACCGCTTCCCCCTCATCCACAGAACCAGTCACCTCTTCATAGAAAGCAATCAGGTTGGTCAGGCACGACTTTCCTTTGGTGAATCCATGTTGACTGCTCCTGATCACCTGCCTCTCTTTTAAGTGCCTTAAAATGGATTCCTTGAGGATCTGCTCCATGATTTTTCCAGGGATTGAGGTGAGGCTGACCAGCCTATAGTTCCCTGCATCCTCTTTCTTCCCTTTCTTGAAGATGAGCACTATATTTGCCTTTTTCCAGTCACCTGGGACCTCCCCCTGTTGCCACAAGCTTTCAAAGATGGCTCTGAAATGGCTCTGAAATCACATCAGCTAACTCCCTCAGCACCCTCGGGTGCATTGCATCTGGCCCCATGGACTTGTGTATGTCCAATCTTTCTAAATAGTCCGGGACCTGTTCCTTAAGCACTGCGGGATGTTCACCTCCTCCCCATTCTGTGCTGCTCAGTGCAGTAGTCTGGGAGCTGACCTTGTCTGTGAAGACAGAGGCAAAAAAGGCATTTGAGTACCTCAGCTTTCTCCACATCCTCTATCACTAGGTTGCCTGCCCCATTCTGTAAGGGGACCACACTTTCCTTAATCTTCCCCCTGTTGCTAACATACCTGTAGAAACCCTTCTTGTTCCCCTTCACATCCCTTGCTAGCTGCAACTCCAATTGCGCTTTGGCCTTCCTGATTTCATTCCTGCATGTTTGAGCAGTATTTTTATAATCCTCCCTAGTCATTTGACCAAGCTTCCATTTCTTGTAAGCTTCTTTTTTGCATTTAAGCTCACCAAAGACTTCTTTGTTAAGCCAAGCTGGTCGCATACCACACTTGCCATTTTTTCTGCACATCGGGATGGTTTGTTCCTGTGGCCTCAATAAAGTTTCTTTAAAATACAGTTGGTCATTGCTATAATTTTTTGATTCATCTGCCAACTAAGTCTTTCTACGCTGTGATCCTGAAAACTAATAAACCCTTTCGATTTCCACACTGGCTGTGAATTGCTTCCAACTGCAAGGTGGGGTGCATGGCTTCTTTGGGGCCTGTAGGAGCTCCCCAAGTGTCCCATCCAGGGGGACTCACAATGGAGCAGGGGTGCTGAACGCCAGATTCAGGAGGCGGTTGCATGGGTGTGAGGGAGCTGAGGGTAGACCCGCTACGCTAGAGTCCTGACTGGCTTCACCTCGAGTGGTTCCAGAGCCCTGTTCCTCTGGGACTCTGGCACAACGTATAGCGCACATCCTCCGATTGGAAGCCCTTTGGGACCGGAATTTTCTCTTACTGGATAGCCCCACTCGCATTGTAGCCCCAGTCTCAGCTGGGCCGTCGTGGCACTATTAGAATATAAATAATATCTTTAAGGCCTACATTTGTGACCCACTTATCTGAGTGTCCACAGGACGCTCTTCTTGTCATTGCCTGTAGCTTTCTGGGATAGGTGTCAAAGTGTCCGAAACTCCTGCAGTGGCCCAAGTTTGTCAGTCTTCAAGGCACACTGTAGGGATTTTAGCTGGATTTTTTTACCTTTATTTTATTTGGCTTTTGATTAATTGGTTTAACTTTACTCAGTATAGTTCTGTTTATGCTTTACAGACACGGTATTTTGTGTGTTGGCATGATGGGTGCTATAGAAATCCCTAAACTGGATTAGATTTGATTGACAGACAGACATCTGGTTCAAAGTCAGTTATCCTTGGGAGATAAAGCCTGTTTATAGTGGAGGGAAAGCACTTGATCGTTAATTGAGAAAAGTAGTTAGGAGAAGGGAGATTATCACATCTCATAAATGGCTAGAATCCTCAAGTGGCAAGATGGTCGTCTGGAAATACATTTAAGTTTATTTTTAGTACGTTGTTACAGTGCTACAGTAATAAAATGCAAAGTACAGGAAGGCAGCAGTTTCAAATGGAGCTTTTAGAGAGAAGAGCTGAAGGCTGCTACAGCAATGTTTCCAAATTCTATCTGTCTGTCCAGACAATGCTGTATTAATGTGGAAAAACAGCTTTTTGCTATGAAAAATTACTGTTGTATCAGAAAAGCTTTTATCTTGCACAAACGATTGGTTGAATCATCACGGTGAACAGAAGAGAAGCTTTGGAAGTTGATTACAGAGTAATATGATGATTTACTTGTTTGCATTCCAGCAGCACCTAGAGACCCCTGTTGCGATCAGGACCCCAGTGTGCTAGGCGATGTACGTACACTTAATGAGAGACATTGCTTGCCCCAAGGAGTTTATATTCTGCATAGCCACGACAGACGAAGGATGGGGGAAAGGAACTGTTGTGAACTCGGTTTTACAGACTAGGAACTGACTCACCCAAGGTCACCAAGGAAGTCTGCAGCAGAAACTGAGCAGATTTCCTGGGTCCTAGGCTATGCTTTAACCATAAGATCAGCTTTCGTCTCTGGTTCATAGATGAGGAACAAGGTAGAACAGAAAGGAAAAGGTAAAATAACTGGAGGTTTTCAGGGATCCTGTCTTTGGGGAAGATGCTGCTTCTCTTGTGCATGCCTGTTGAAATCAAAGGGAGTTTTGTGAGTATGAAAATGCAGGATCCGACCACTTGTTGCTTATTAAAATGATTTGGAGGTGTCTTGGCTGTTGACATGCATACTCGGCAACAGCTCCATGAGATTTAAATTGAATTAGGCTTGTAGGTGTAAAATGACTCATGCAATGAAATGTAGCAAAGTATAAGCTTTGCAGTGTTAAAGGCCAAACAATTGGTGGGGCATATCAGGAAGGCCTGATTTTTTGGAGTGTTTTTGGTGCCCTGATTCAGGCAAATTCCCAGTGGCATCAATGGGCAATGGCTTCTGTAAAAACAAAGTTAAAACTGAAAGACAGACAACCCACAGATCTGTGGCAGTGAGGGTTGGCAAAAAACCAGATCAGAAGACAGGTATAGAATAGGAGACAGGATTTTATCCCAGTAACTAATGGTAACGTTAGAGTTGTGAACATGGTATGCAACAGAGCTGGGGAGAAATGCCAGGGAGACAGTTTAAATTGTCAGGCAATGCAGTGGCTGGCAAAGAAGAGCATGCAAGTGCAATCAGAACGGGAGCCAAGGAGCAATATCCCAGCCTTAGTGAAGTCAATAAGAGTTTTGTGATTGATTTCAATAGGCCCAGAATTCAGGACACTTGGATTTTATTCCCCACTCTGTGGCCTTAGGGATGTCATGAAATCGCTGTGTGCCTCAGTTTCCCCATACGTGACGGAAGAGGAGATTTCCCTACGCCACAGGGGAGCTGAGGGATTTTGAATGTTTGAAAGGTTATTTTGAAATCTTCGGGTGAAGGGTAAGTTTGTGCATGGGGTCTTGTTGAGAGGAGAAACAGTTGTGGAGAAGGCATCACTGAACGAGCTGAACTCCCGAGTAGGTGACACAGAGGGAGCTGCTTCAGCAAATCTAGGGGATTTAAGAAAGTGAGATGTGGCCATCTCTTTTAACACCACAAGGAAGAAGAGAGAGAGAACTAATTTAAGTGACTGGACTGTGGTATGTTCTGATGATGGCTCAGAAAGTAGAATACAATACAGGTGGAGAAAAAGGGCTGCAAAATGGTAAAGAGAAATAGTCAAACTGAACTTAGAACAAATATGTGGTCTGCAAAGGGTATCTGTTTAATCTCTCTGTATCTCTCTTCACTGGTCATGCACTGATTGCAAGAGATTGGGCCTTATGTACCTAAGAGAAAGCTAGCCACTATGAGGACCAGATCCTCAGCTGGGGTGAATGAGTGAAGTGGCATTAAAGTCATTGCAGTAGCACCCATTTACATCAGCTGAAGATCAGCCCATATAATTGTGCGATTAAATGTTTTTGGTTGAGTGAACCTGTTGGGTTTTTTTGCATCAGAATCAACTGCAGTTCTTGGGAAACATCCTTCAGTTGAAATCAATGAAAGGTTTGTGTGAACTACCTTAGAACCAACAATCTCAAGTTTTATGCAGCCTTCATGTTAAGGCTTAAGTCAGCAATTCTGGCGCAAGCCCCGTAGCAGTCCAATTTTTTAGTTATTATCAGAGCATTTGATTGCTATTTTGAATAGTTGGATTTGGGTTAGTTTATAAAATTACACAGAAACATGAAACTCAATATCTTGTGGCACCCAAGACTTATATCTGGGAACACTCATTAGCCAGGTAAACCTCGCAAAGCAGTTACTGTAATGTATATTAAATTTCATCTTTAGACTGAGAGATATGCAGTAAAATCTGCTATGTCCTTTGGACTCATGTGCAACAGACTACTTTGAAACCATCTTGCAGAATAAGTAACAAAATCTCAATTGCTGCTAGCGGGTTTTTTATTTTTTTTGTATATTTTTTTTGAGGAGCAGTGCAAACATAGCTAGCCCTGTGGCATAGAGTAACACTGCTGCTTTGACAAGGGACGATTTAGGCTGTCAAACATCGCGCACATTGCTGGGAATGTCACCTAGCCAAGCAATGTTCAAGCTGTAAGCAGGGGTAATTGCCAACATCTCTGGAATGCTGGGCACCCTCTGTGCGCTGCCGAAAGGACCAGCATTGATGTCAGCTTCAAACACATTCACTATTCGCAAAAAAGGATCTGAGAAGCAACCAGTCTGAAAGCAGATGGCAAAAGAAAGACAATAATTGAAAGTGGAGGGCTAGGAAGACTGAATTTTTACAAGAACGTCTTGGATAGTAGATGTTTTATTTCTGAGATCAGGATTGTGTGGTGTTTGTTGTGTGATCTAGTTAAACTTATTACAATTATTTTATTACAAATATTTATAGAGGGCTTATCACTATGGTTTCTGATATTTTTGGTAATGGCAGAGATGGAGCTGAATATCCTTGAGCTATTGGAAAGTTGAGTTCTGGATTGAGATTTTTGATATGGGCTCTTTTGGATCAAAGACGGGGGTTCAAAAACCTCCTGATTTTCAGGAAAATATGGATCTCTGCTACTTTCTTGGACCCTCCTCTACTCTAAACTCTGCAGGCAAGAATAAGGCTGATTGATTTATTTAGGGATACACTCAATGTAAAGGTATCTGAGAATGAAAGTAATACAAATGTACCTCTCTCTTTCTGTCATGTCATCCTTGATGATCTGAGGGACTTCCCTCCAAAAGATACTGTCCATGCTCATTTAAACCTCATTCCACCAATGATTGGAATTGCTACAGTGCATAAAACTTTTTCTGACCAGTCACTGCTATAGGGACTGACCTTTGGCCAAGAAACATTTCAGTTATTGATTTTTTTTTAATTAAAAAACCAAAACCAAAAAAACCCTCTAGTATGTATGGAGGGGGAGGGGTGTACCTATAAATCTGTTTGTATTGTAAAACAATCCATGGCAAAATTGGAGCCCTATAAATTATAACATGCTCATTTCTTGTATAGCAAGGCTCCAGATCCATGCTATTTCCCTGCAAAAAGGTCAACTAATAATAGCAAAGTGGAAGAGAACCAATGACTCCTTTGATTACGAATAGAAAGAGGGATGGTTTTGTGTTGAAAGCTGAAAAGCCACAGTTAGAAGATTTTTGTTTCTCTGCAGCTCTGGGGCACAGCCCTCCTTTGAGCATCTGAGCAATCTGCACGCTGTGGTGCAATGGAAGTGAAAGGGAGACTTCCTCTCCTCCTCTCTGGGAAGCTCCAGCCTTGGTCCCAAAACAGGGAGGTTTAGTGCCCAGTTTGTGTCCCACATTTTCTAAGCTTCCTTTGTCCAACGCCCTCTTAGCACTTGACTGCATCCGGCTCTCTAGCCTCCCAAGCCCCTTCTGAGCACTTCTCCCCATAATGCTTTCTAAGCTTTTTCCACCAGAAAGGCCCATCACAGCTCTTGCCTCTCTCTCGGGAACCGGGCAAGCTTTAGACAGCTTCTCTTCCCAAGAGACCAATGCACCTTGTGTACCACCACTTCGGATGCATAGCTTCATAGACCTTAAGGTCAGAAGGGACCATTATGACCATCTAGTCTGACCTCTTGCACAACGCAGGCCACAAACCTCATCCACCCACTCCTGTCATAGACCCCTAACCACTGGCTGAGTTACTGAAGTCCTCAGATCATGGGTACAGGGTACAGACAATCCATCAGCAAGTGACCCATGTCCCATGCTGCAGAGGGAGGTAAAAAAACCCCAGGGCATCTGCTAATCTGCCCTGAGGGAAATTCCTTCTCGACCCCAAATATGGTGATCAGCTAAACCCTGAGCATGTGGGCAAGACTCACCAGCCAGACACCCTGAAAGAATTCTCTGGAGTAACTCAGAGCCCACCCATCTAACATCCCAGCACAGACCATTGGGCATGTTTACTGCTCGTAGTCAAAGTCAATTGCCAGATTAGGCTGTCCCATCATAACATCCCTTCCATAAATGTATCAAGCTCAGTCTTTAAACCCGCTTGGTTTTATGCCCCCACTGCACCCCTTGGAAGGCTGTTCCATAACTTCACTCCCCTGATGGTTAGAAATCTTCATCTAATTTCAAGTCTAAACTTCCTGATGGTCAGTTTATATCCATTTGTTCTTGTGTCCACATTGGCGAGCTGAATTTCAATAATTCCTCTCTCTCTCTGGTATTTATCCCTCTGATGTATATATAGAGATCAATCATATCTCCCCTCAGCCTTCTTTTGGTTGGGCTAAACAAGCCAAGCTCTTTGAGTTTCCTCTCATAAGGCAGGTTTTCCATTCCTTGGATCATCCTAGTAGCCCTTCTCGGCCCCTGTCCCAATTTGCCATTGATCTTGAGAAAAAACAGGTAGGCACTTGTAGTTTCCCTTAAAGGGACAGCAGACCCTGAGAGAAGTGTGCCCCCAGAGTCCTGGATGAGCAATTCTTGTAGGGCTAAGTGCAGGATGCACAAATTTTCCATTCACCCCTGAAGCACAGACTACTTAAAAAGCGTGGCACTAATTCGGTGGCAAGTTTTGACAGAGGCGCAAAGGACAGAACTACCCTCTCCCATCTAACAGGGGCACTATGTGACACACGACAGAGTCACTTCCTAGGGATGTTTGCACTGCCATTATCTGTGCAAATTTGCTTCTGTGAACAGACGCTTTCCAGTGCTGTCAGTCTGGTATGTTTCATTACATTTACTCTCAAAATAAACAAGAAAAATGTATCAACCGACAACCAAAAAAATAATGTAAGCAGCTCAGATGAAAACTAAGGTACAGTAGGACATGGCTCGCTTGGGATTTTTTAGTGTTGTGCCAATATTGCTTAAATCTAAATCACATTAAATTCCCGGTGCACAGATACATTCCATTGCTTCTACAACGTTTATGCTTTATTTGCTGTCAGTTTTTTCTCCCCTCCTTGTATTAAACTATGTTCCTTAGGCTCATGAATCTGTGGAGTCATCAGAAGTATCTACATATGAATTTGAGACAAACCCTAAGGGAGATGAGCCTGGCATTTGCACACCCTATTGACATTTAAAACAAAAGTCAAGCCCTGAAAACATAACAAAATTATGGGTTAGATTCTCTTTCGGTGCCGGCATAAATTAGCCATACTGCCATTGCTGTCATTTAATGCTAGGCCTGCATTAGTGTGGAAATTCATATGAACGGGACTGGCCCGCCAATGTCATTTGCTGTCAACGATGGGGAATAATTTCACGTGGGCCGACGCTATGTAATAGAAGCCTCTTCAGTGCTGACTTTAAGAGCTATTGTGCCAATTACATCATGGCCTTTTAAAGCCCAGGACAAAAAGCAACCTTGCCATTGTAACTTTTTTACAGGATAGGGACCATTGATTCATCCAACCTCCACTGATAGACCACTGTGCAAAACGGATGCCAGCGATCAAGAATCAGACCTATTATTTACTTTAAATTAGACTTGGGGCCCAATCTTGGACTTCACTGGCAGCAGGACAAGATCCTCAGTACAGAATGGATCCCAAAACCCCCCTTCTGTTAAGTAGAACCTCACTCTGAAATCCGTGCAGGTGGTTTGCACAGTACAGGATTCTTCACTGTAGGTATCAGAATCTAGCCTTATGTAAATAGTTATCAAATAGCCTGTTCGCACTATCCCCTAAAGAGAGTGGGGAAAAGATTTCAACATGGATTGTTTCAAGTTGACCGGCATGGACGGGCCCCAAATAAGTTAGTGACATTGGTTTGGGGTGGAGGTGGGGTTAAAATGCTGTAGCCTCGACAAGGACTGCAGGAGTTTAAGGAAATTTTTTGTTAAATATGATTCTAAGACAGTTTGGCTCCATCTATGTTAGTTTGCCAAATCACCTAGGTAGCACTCTTCAGCCATAAATCTCAAAGCGGTTTTACAAATCATCATGGTTCCCATTTTCCAGGTGAAAAAACAGTGTCACAAAGAGATTCAAGTGACTTGGCTGCGCATCAGTGGCAGAGCCACTAATAGGATGCAGGCCGCCACGTTCTGAGTCTGGAGAGTTATCCACTGGACGGCAGTACTCTGGTACTGTTAGAAAGCAAGTGATGGGGAACAGATTTAAACAGAACTGCCTGATGTGGTTGGAGCACCGCTGCGGCTGGCTCCAATGACAGAATATGACTTTGCACCCGTCCGAGTACACCTGATTCTGTCCCTGCGCTGATTTTTTGCAAAGCATCACAAACGTTTGTACAGGACAGAGCACAAAGAAACATATCTGCAAGAGCCTGATCCTGAGAGGCGCGGCACTCTCTGGAATTAAGGGCACTCAGCTGCGAAAAAGCCTGTTTAGCTGTGTTGTTTCTTACAGTTGTGAACAGTCCGTATTACTCCTGTTCAAACTCTGTGCAGCTCTCCTTAAAAACAAAACCAAAAAAACCCCATTTCTGCTGCAAAAGAGCACAGATAGAAATATGCTGGGATAACCATATTGTATGCTAACATAGCTGTTTACCTGAGGTTATCAAAACACTTTGCAAAGGTGGGAGGGAGGGTAATAATATTTACCCTACTTTTACAGATGAGGGAAACTGAGGCACGGGAGTTTGGCAATTTGGCCCAGGTTTTGGAGAGTCAGTTTGGTGTTCTCAGCTCTAAGCACTAGGCAGTGCTGCCTTCCTAGTATGGGAGAGACAGGTCACACAGGTTACAGTAGCTCCCTGACAGGATGTCTGCTGTGCCTTAATGGGTACAGACAGAAATAGTACATGCTTGCTGCTAAGCATATGCCATATTATTTTGGGCTGTAATTCTATAAAGCACATCCAATTTTTTCAAATCAGCTTACAGAAGGAATAGCACCTTTGGAAAGAAGATTAAGGTCACTGCTTCATCCCCAATCAACCTCCTGGCCTCATTCTTCCCACAGCAGCATGGAGGACTTGCTGCATGGCAGTTCCTGAAAAGTTGCCTAGTCACTTCATGGTGTCCCCTCCCAGGCAGGGTTCTCATTGCAGAAAAAAATCTTTTGGGGGTAAGTTGTGCAGGCAACCCCAGTTCCACCTCCCTGTGGAGGCCGCAGTTGCTCAATGTGGGGGCTAAGGGCTAGTTCCACCCCAAAGGGGTGGGGAGGTGGCAGCCTGGTCATATCCCAGGGAGTGGACAGGTGGCAGGCCGGTGGGTGCGTGAGGGTAGTGCTGGGGGCTCCACCATGTCCACCCTGCTATTTTTAGTGTTCCTGCTTGAGCCACACTAGCGCACGTCTCTCTAGGTGGGCCAGGAGGCACGCTCTCAGTTGCAACGAAAGCAAACCAACAAGCAGTCCTGGCAGGCCCGGGGGAGACACCCCCAGGCCAGCTGGCGAGGAGTTATGAAAAATGTGGTGGAGGGGAAGGGAGGAAGAAACAGCCAAGGATTGGGTGGGCAACTGCTCCCCCGCCTCATGACAAATGATGTCCCTGTTCACAGGCGCCTGCTAATTGTAAAGAAGGAGGCGAGTGTCCCTAATGTTGAAAACAAAATGCTTTCCTGGGCGTTCCTGTTGCAAGGAAAGTCAACATCCAACTTAGTTTGCCTTTGGATTTTGCTTACAGGCGGGTGATCAGTGTCGTTGTGGTAAAGCAGGAGTGACAGATTCACTGGGAAACAGGAAGGCAGCAGTTTTACAGGTCATATTTGCAGCATTACCACCTAATGGCAGGGATGTGTGTAATCCTTATTGCCACATGAATGAATTCAGTGGGAAATAATCAGGGATTTCAGACGTATACCAAATGCCATTGCAAATAAAGCATCTGTCCTGTGGTCAGTTTGCTCTATCTCATCTGCTTGTTTCTTCTTGCTTGAACTTAAGGGAATTCTGGTTTTCTATCAAACAGCAAGAAGAAAGTCTGTTCTTTTCTGCTCCCTCAGAGACCAACGTACAAAGCTCTTTTCAGAGAAAAGGGCACTGCCATTAGGGTCCATCATGGATTTTACCCAATGCATGCTTACTTGGCAGTTTTTCTGTTACGTTTTACTATTCTTCCTTAGCACTGGTATGCTAGTCATAATGGGCCAAATTCAGGCCTGGTGTAACATGGCAGATTTCAGTAGAGTTATGCCAGGTGTGAATTTGGCCCATTATATTCAAAAGATAAGTCATTGGGCCAAATTTTCTGAAGGATGGTGCCATTTGCATCTGTAGTTGGAAAAGGAGGTTCAAATCAGATAGCTAGAAGTGGCGGTACCTGGATCTGCCCCTATAATTCATTTTGTAGATGCAAATTTAGTGAGCGCAAATTCTGCCTGCAAGAAGGAAGAAGAAATGTTGCAAAGAGAATAAGAAGATATGATAGATCATTCTATTCTCCTCTACCCCTCCTTTTCATCTCTGTCATGTTTCACTGATGGTGAGTTTAACATTAAAGCTTTCATGCTAAGGCCGTTGTAAATGCCGTTGTATTTCAGGATGGGCAAATGTGATATGGGAAACAACATGGAAATCTATTCTCTGGACTAGCACAGGCATGCAGTAGAGACAGCATAGTTCAATCTTTGGGGGATGATGGAGTGAACAGTCATCCTGTACAAAACCAGGTGGTTTTGGGGGCGTAGGCAGAGGTGTGAAAGAGTGGGATTAAAACATAATCTGTTTTTTTGTCATCTGGTGACTAAAATCTTTGCAAACCCTACACCTCTTGTCTTCTAGCTCTGCAGTGCACTAGAAAACCTGCATGCACTTGTCAGTGAACAGTCTTCTGGCTCCAGAGGGATATTTTTTAAAGACTAGTGTATTTGTGAGAGGGCGAGACTAAACGAGGGCCTGGGAACCCCTTCCTATAGAAAACTCACCAGAGGGCGGATGAAGAAGAGGAAATTGTGAGGAGTCTTGAGGCAGGATTTGCCAGGGGATCAATGAGAGGCCTGGGCCATTCACATGGAGGTGCTGTCTTCCCTTGCCAGCTCTGGGTTGCCAGTGCTTCCCCTCTTCCTGGCATCGCAGGTCCAACATAGCTGGACTGACAGGGCTTCTGATGCCAGCCCATAGGACCTTTCTGTATGATTATTCCCAGAGTGGATATGAGCCATGGCACAGCAACATGGGCCCAGATTTCCTTCCTGAGCTCTGCAAGGTTGGTGGGTGAGTGGTGACAATCCCCTCACTAAAACACTCAGCCTGTCACTCCTCCCCTGGCTTGTCCCCTCTTCAACATCCAGTCTCTGGAGCCAGGGAGATCCCAAGGCCGCAGGGTCTGAAGGGACCACTACTATGAAGGATGATGAACTCCTTTTGGAGACAGACAGCCTCAGGTAGAGAAGGTCCACCTTGCGCAGTGATCTTGGCCAGGATCAGGAACTAAGTTTTTTAAATATATTGAGGGCTATCACCTGAGAGGTGATACAACAAAATGGAGAGGAAGGATGGCCCAGAGGCTGGGGGGTTGCTGTGACAATTGGGACAACACATTTACCCTAATTGTGAGCTCAGCTGTGAAAAGTAGGTGAAAGTCCATAAAATAACCCAATAGCCTATAAGAACAAATATTGATGGGAAACGGTCCGAGCACCAGATTACTCCTGACAAAAAGGCCATGTTGATATAATTCAAGGACTATGTTGAGATTATGCTTGGAAAACAAGATGTGGAATCAGAAATCAATGAACCAAAATTGATGTGTCAGATATTAGGCCTAACTGATGAACAAAATAATGAGGGCATGGGCTATTCCAGCTACCATTCACTGTGTCGGTCCTTAAAGAAAGGTATTGGGGGTCAAAAGTGAAGAACAGATGGAGGCTACTGGAAAGAGCCATGGTTGCCACCCACACCCACCTCCTAGACAGTATAATTTTAATATCTTTGTTTGGACATGAAAAATTCAGCGATAGGACAGGTGGGAAAGAACGGCAATGCCTCAACCCTTATGATTATGTAACCCAATATATCAGTAATTATACTGAATCACTAAATGATAACTCTCTAACACCACATAGCATATTTGATGGGGGCTTCATAGGGGGTGGGGAAAGGAAAAAATGCTTCAAAGCAGATTCTTCCACTCTCCATTCATTCCTTCTTTCCACCACTTAACCCATTGCCTAAGACCTTGTCTGATCTTGCAAGCTGTGGAGGGTTGGACCTGATCAGTTTGTGGCTGGTGAAAGGCCAGCCAAAGATGCTGTGGTTTAGCAAAGGACACTTGTTCTTTTTTGAGTCTGGATTAAGCCTATGGCACAGCATGGCATACAGGAGTACTTTGCTTCTGGAGCATGCATGCTTCGAGATGAGATGTAAAACTATGCTCATTAAAGATTTCATTGCCCTTCTTATAAATATTACCAGGCTGAGCCCTGGTAATTAAATACATTTGAAATTTTCCAGCCTAAATTCTCCCTGCTGTATCAGTTGGGTACTGTATTGCTCCCCACTTTCTGCTGTAAATTATTTGTTAGTGTTTCTGTGCACTATTAAAGAGCTGCTGTGTTCTGCCCCTGCAGCTGCATTTCAGTGGCGGGGAAAGCGATTTTAGTATGACTGATTTGTGGTTGAAGTTTTCTGTATAAATGCAAGATATTGTCATAACCCCTGGCCACTTCACGGCCAGGATTTTTGCTACGCTGTACAACACGGCCATTTGGGATTTCAGTCTCAGCAGGGATAGAATCGCCTATCGCTTGAACAAAAGGAGAGCCTCCATTAACAGTTAACCTTAACACAAAGGTGAGCCGTTCTGATTCCCTCCAGTAGAGGGCTGTGGTATACGTGCACTCTAGCCAGTTTACGAAGCAAATACTATATGATGACAGTATTTACTATTAGAGTAGAGTGCGGTGGGGAGAGAAGAGAACTTGGCACCGTTTTTCGACTGAACTACGTCAGCTCTTGTTGTATTTTGCAGAGTTGAAATTTCTCCAGCCAGTGGGGCAGAGGCGGGGTGTATTTTAATCTGTTTTATTTCTTTGCTGAAAGCCTGCAACAATAGTAACCTCCAGCAGCCTGGGGCCAAGAAATGAGCATTTCAAAGCTGACCCCTGAAAGAGGGCCTCCTGCAAAGCTCTCGACGTAGCTAGTGGATTGTAATTTCCACATTAAACACTGCAAAACCATCAATGTAGTATTGTCACACTAGATCCTAGGACCAACTTTTAAACTAGCCTGTCTTTCCCTGACATTCACAGGGGCAGATCTGAGAGGGATGCACAGTAAACATGTTGGCATGGGAGTTCCTTTTTAGAAACAGGCTTGGGCTATAATAGTAATTCCTACAGCAAAAGAAAACTGCGTGCACACGTGCGCACACACACATTCAAACTTACACACGCGCATCTCCCCGAAGTCCTCCCTATTATAAGATCTTTCTCTTTCACACACACCCTCCCTGCCAAAGGTCAGTCAGTCTCTCTCTCATATACATGTCCTCATCATAAGGTCTTTCTCTCTCCAATGTGTACCCACACACAGATGACAAAAAGTGTGTCCATATCCCATGTTCAGAGAATCCCCAGTTCATTCCAATGTTTTTTACCTTTTAAAGTGTATTTAACTTTTCCCTTTGCCTCTCGCCCTCTGCCCTTAGAAAGGCTGGAATTCCACTAGAGAGTAATCTCTAGGGAAGAGAATGTCCCTATCTCTCACTTACCCAACCTACCTTCCTACCTGTTTGCAAAGCAGCCGGATGACTTTATCTCCCTCCCCGCCATTCCCCTCCACACACTCAACCTCAGGAAAGCAACTTTTTACCTCAAGCTTCCAGTCTTTTGATTAATGGATTTTCCCCGTTGAGCTACAGTATCTGGGTAACAGGAAGATCTTATTAAAGTGAAATCAGGTACCAAAAGGATTGTCAGATCAGCAAAACTAGAATCATAGACAGTACCTCTCCTTCCTTCCCAGCATTCCTTCTGGCCCTCTAAAAGAAAGGAAAAAACAAACAAAACAAAGATCAATACCAGCACTAGCAATGCAGAGATTTTTATATACAGGAAATTAATCGTTAGCACTAAAGACACCGTCTCTCTTTTAATGAACAGGCTGCTGCAATATCATTGCAACAACTAGCAACCCACATGTTCTATTACAACAGGTTGAGCGAGTGCATGTTCCCCTGTGCCATAGTTAAAAAAAATAAATATATCAAATGCCTAAACCGGAGGCTCCTTCATTTCACATGCAGAGATCTGCCTTAGCACAGGCGTTTTTTGCTTTAGCTTTCCTTGCAGAGGAGAGCTGGTGATGGCATATTTACTTCCCTACAGTTCTTTGAACTATGTGGCTTTTATTTGAATAAATTAAATCAGCATTTTTAAGTGGCACCTTTACCTTCTTGAGTCTGGATCTAATTCTCAAATTAATCTTGCTCAAAACCTGTATTTCAAGTTTCCAGACAAATAGCTACAATCTGCAGGATGAATTCCTATTGAAGGACCTGGAAGAAAAGAGAGCCTATGGGTAAGCAGAAACATTATAATATTTGCATACTGCTTCTATTTTGTATTTTTTATAAGTTATCTGTAATAGATTGAGGGAGAAATGATAGATTGCTTGAATAGAGAAATTTGGTTTGGTCTGTAAATATTGGGTCAGATCCTGAGCTGTATTGGTGCAGCTCCATTGATATTAATTATGTTTATTTTTGGTCTCTTGTATGATAGCCTTAAGATAGAAGGTATTTATGTTGCATTTCATAAACTTAAAGGGACAAATTCTGATTTCAGAGACACTGGTGTACATTCTAGAGTGACTTTAATGGAGCTATGCTGGATTTACACCCACATCACTAGTTTAAGAACTTGGTCTTCACACTTATTTCAAAAGAAATATAGTAAGCGTCAATTGCAACCGGTTTGTTCAACAAACTACAGCACAAACTGAAAATGTTTTTGCACAAAGGTGACTGAGTGCCTTCTAGGCAGGTGGTCAGTGGCAGCAAAACTTCAGTTTTCAGTGGATACAAAGTGGCCTGGCTCTGTTGAGGTTGAGGGTGCTATGCCAAATTTTATACCAGCTGAAAATCTGGCCCCTGGTATGGAAGTTACAGAGCTGATTTTTTATGGGATCTTTTTGGGAACAACTTTGTTTGTCAGGAGATAAAAGAGAATATTTTGCTTTTAATTATAAAAAGGTATGTAGAAAATCCATGCAGTTCCTAAGAATTTACCTTACTGAAGGTCTTTTTTTTCTTCTGTAAATTCTAGAAAGCAGGGCTAGATTTAGGGGCAGATGACCCGGGTGACTGCCAGGGGAGCCGGGCTCAGGTTGCTGTTTTTGTTGTTAGCGACAAAAGGGAAAAGAGAATGTCTGAAGTAAAATGTTTCAGGTATTCCATGAAATGGGCTTCAAATGCAATAAAAAATAAGGTATTAAGAAATGCTGGGGGGACTGAAGACTCTCCTCTGCTGGGGTGCCATTTGGTCTAGGGCTGACCCTGCTGAAAAGCTTTAAGGATTTCTGTACCAACCCTTTGGAACTTAACGTGTTGTAAATGTGGCATACTTTTAGATCAAGCCTATGCTATTCTGTATAACTGAGCTTTTTTCTGTAGCACCCATTCCCATAGGATCCAAGTACAAATTATGTCAGAACCTTTGCACACTGAGAAATATAAAGAGTGCAGAGTGTAAGAAACGGTGCCCACCTCATTTGCTGCAGTTGTTATTTAATCCTTGGCAGAGGTATGTATTTGGTTAAATGCCAGCCGTGTTCAAGACACAGAAGCAGACATGGTCCCTGCGCTGAGATGCCATAGAAGCCCAATTCTGCAAATGCAGTCAATGCAACGCTTGCTGTTGTCAGCAGCTAATGAGGCTCCTCAGGGTGGCAAACATATGCACGGAAGTGTTTGCAGAACAAAATTTTGCAAGCCCAAAATTAAGATTTAAGCACCTCAGTCTGCACTCTGTTACTCTGATGTAAATCTGGGATAACTGTTAAAGTCAAGGGACTTCCACCAGATTTTTAACCAGGTAAATGAGAACAGAATTTGGGGCTAAATCGGACAGATGTTATCATTGTTATTAGCATTACTACTATTTCTGTATAAACAAAACCCCATAGACTGTGACAAAATGGTCATTTTTATCTCACTTTGTAATGCCCCAATCCCATAATCTAATTGTTACACAGTCTTGCTAAAGAGAATGGCTCAAATATTAGCTTAAGGTTGTAATAACAATTAGCACTGCAGAAGCTTAAGCTATCTGGGTGAATCAGGGTTTGCTTACCATGTTGTTTTTATCATTGTGTAACAGGAGCACCTTTTAATTTTGTGTTGGAAAATTTGGAATTGTATTGGTTTCCTCTTCTGTATTCCTTCTGTATTCCTCTTTTGCATATTCATATATAGTGTACTGTTAGGCTTTATTTGTAGTTTAAGATGCGGGCCAGGGTATGTTAAATACCACGTAAGTCCAGTGTGCACCAAAATGATCATTGGGAATCAAGCATTTAGGACAGTAGGAGATGGTACAAAATAATACTGAGAACTATTTGAGTAGCTGGACCTGGTGGATTGGGCAAAGAGTTGAATGAGGAACTAGGGGTCTCAGTGTCCATTGCCTATCACTGTGGATAATAGTTTACTCCTGAACAAAGTGATTGTCAGATACTCCCACCCAGTGTAAGTGAATGGACAATAATGCTTTGGTACCATTTTACACTCACTTTGCAAAGGTGTAAATTACTACACAAGGAGCTGAGCAACCGACAATCAGACACATGGAGTTCTAATTCTGACAGTGCCATAGACTTGCTGTGTGACCTTAGGAAAATCATTTAGACTGAAATTTTCAAATTTAGTCACCCAGGTTAGGCACGTAGGACCTATTTCTCATTTACACTAACGCCACATTACACTGTAACAGGGCTTTAGAGTGGTTGTAACTATATTTTAAGCCCATTTTAATGCTCCTTTATGCTGCCATGGTGATGTAAAAAGTAAATCAGAATCAGGCCTATAAACCCATATTTTAGGATCCCAGTTTTGAAGAGGTGGCTTTTCATGTCTCTGTGCCTCCGTCTACACAGCTGTAAAATGGGGCTACTGATTCATATCTCTCTCACAGGGTTGTGATTGAGATGAAATAAATGATGTTTCCACTGTGCTTTGAAAATGTAAAATGGGTTATAACACCTAACTGTCTGGTAATGCGGGACTAGAGTCTGCCACCCTTACTCAGAATGCACAGTGGCTCTCTCCGCGTGAGAAGAAAGATGCTGCACAGGGTCAGACACAGCAGCGGTGAGATCAGACTAAACACCTGAACAGAATGGGACACGAGCATGAGCGGCAGAGTTGGACCCTGTATTAGTATTATTAATCTGTGATGCAGTGGGGGCCTTTTGGAGCTGACACAACAGAATAAATAATATATATATTATACAATAGACCCTGATCTTGCAAATCATAGTGCTGGGGCAGACTTCTGTGTTCATTCAGCAAGTCACCTGCACTTTTACAATTGCAGCACCAGGGCCTAACGTGAGGCATGGCCCAATTAGAGCTAGAACCCAAAGGAAAAGAGACCAAACCCAAATCCGTTGTTCACCCAGCCCCATTTAAACATCAGCCTCCAAACGGTATTAACTACAAATAAAAGCAATGCAATAAAACTTCAGAGCCTATCCTTACAAACCCTTCTGCATGTGACTAATCCTAATATAAGTCCTATTGGCCTCAATCGTATGTCTACACTGCAGACGAAGGTGTGTTTGGAGCATGGGTAAGTATATCCGTGCTAGCTTTAATCTAGCTAGCAATGGTAACGGCATGGGCTAGCAGCCAGAGTACAAGTCCACTAGAGCCCCTGGGTACGCACTCTGGCCGCTAGTCCATGACACCATGTCTACACTACTATTCTTATCTGTGCTAGCTAGATGAAAGCTTGCATGGATATGCCTACCCATGCTACAATCAGACCTTCACTTACAGCATAGACCTACCCAGCGGGACTATTCATGTGACTGAGAATCTGCAAAATCAGCCACTCATTTTGTTTGGCATCTTTCACAAAAACCATACCCTAAAATCCTTATAGAATTAAAGAGTTATCTATCCACTTACTAACAAAGAACCTGAACATCAGCTGTTAACTTCAGTGTGGAGATGATTGGGCTACATGGTCTATTGCAGGATCAGGTCACTGAAATACAAACATTTCTCCAGGTAGTTTAGCAATTACTCTGATTTCAGTAAATCATTCAGTAAAGATAGCTAGAGGATCACCTTGGCGCATAGGCCAGTGAGTTAGTCCACTGGTTTACAGAGGGTCTGACTGATTTAATTTACACTGATTTGTATCAGGAGAAACGCCAGTAAAGTCCATAGAGTCATACTGGTATAAAATGGAGGTGAGATCAGGCCCTTACATCACTAAAAAGAAAACTAACAAACCGCAGTCAACCTGAGTTCCTGATTTAATGGTTTGAAGAGCAATAGACAAAACAGTAAGTTTAAAATGTTCCTTGATGTTGTGTTTACTTGTACGCTTTAATGCTTGTTTATGGCTGTTGTCTGCAGTGCTAGACTCAGCCTTAAAAGAGAGAGAATAAAAGATTCCATAGTGTAATGTTGCTCATTGCATTTTGAAATAAATGGCACTGGTTTCATTGTTGTTTGGATTTGCAAGATGTCAACAAACACCCATTCTCTGCACTACATGTCTTTTTTGAAATAAGGAGCACACCTAATATTATTCAGTGCAGTACAAAATCTGCAGAGACGTTGCTGGAGTATTCAGAATAGCTTTCACTCTCTATTTCCTAGTAAACTTATGCTTCCTCAACAGCGCAAGCATAGTAACCAGCCCTTTCTTCCTTCTCTTTAGATATCACCAACTGGTAAAGTTGCTCTTGCAAAACAGAGGGTTCAGTCTTCAACCCCTACTGACGTGAGTGTAGCCACTGACTTCTAACGGGTACTTAAGAACATAAGGATTTGCATGATCAGATTCTTCTATTTTTGGCTTTCAAGAGATTGCAGGAAACTTACTTATGTGGGATATTATTTTACCTAAAAGTATATTAAGGTCATTTCAAAATTCCATTGGGTTGCAATTCTAGAAGAATGTGTCTGCTCGTGAAAACTCAGATATAAATGCATTTTAGGTCTGACCCTGCAAACGCCTAGTTAGGTGACTAATTTCAATTAGGCTTTCACATGTATACAGACATGTGAATAAGGGTTTGACCAATTGGATTCTGTTCTTTCTGGATATCATAATGATAAAGGACCTTACTCAATCTCAGGCAATGCTATTGACTTCCCTGTTTGTTTCAAATTACAATGCACATTGGAAATGTAAACTACCTTGCAGATTGGAAACTTGAATTCTTCCCATTTGACTGAGTCTGCCAGCCCAGACAATGGGCTCCCACTGATGTTGGTGTTCAACTAGAATAAAACCACTGACTTTAGCAGACCTACTGCAGCATAACCGAGAATTGAATTTGACCTGTTACCTGTAAACTTCAGTGGAGAACAAGTCAAGGAGGAGAATGTCTGTTAGCAGCGTTTTTAAACTCCATAGGGTGGTTTGAATTTCCTTCAGCCCTGGTTTAAGGTTGTGTACACATAGGGATGTGTATCTAATATCCCTGAGTTTGTGTCAGGTCGTTTACATCTTATGTTCTTATGGCCCTCATCACCGTAGTACACTAAGCACCTCACAATCTTTAATGTTAAGAAAGTACTATTATCCCCCTTGTACAGGTGGGAATCTGAGGCACAGAGGGACTCATTGGGTTGGCCAAGGTCACCCAAGAAGTCTGTGGCAGAGCAGAGAACTGAATCTGGATCTTCAGAGTCCCAGGCTAGCACCCTTGTGGCTGGACAACCCCGACTCAGAACAATGTAATTTAGGAGCAGAAGTTAGCCTGGTGTCTCAGTCTCCTCTGTAAAGTGGAGATGATAATGTCTACCTCAGTGTGGTGTTTTGAAGATAAATTAGTTAATATTAATAATAAATGCATGGGAAATGTCAAGTGTTCTATAAATGCTACATTTTGATGGGTAGTAGTATTTATTAATGACACACAAGGTATATATTTCAGTTTATTCCTCCTTATCGGTATTGGATTTGTCAGGAGACTAAGATAATCTATCTGGAGAATACACGGGAAACATATATCATAGAAATGTAGGGCTGGAAGGGACCTTGAGAGGCCATCTAATCCAACTCTCTGTGCTGAGGCAGGACCAGTGCATATATTAGAAAATACTATTTGAGGGGGGAGCCAAGGCTCTGCCTATTCCCGCCTCCCCTGTGCAGGATGGGGAGCAGTAACTCAGTGGTGACTACTCTTTCTCCTTCCCCTGTGGGGATTGGTGATGTAGGTAGCCCATGCAGGTGAGTTCTTGGTGCCCTTTCCTCCCATGAGTGGTGTTCAGCCAGGCTGACGAGTAAACCCAGAGAGATTAGCAAGTGATGCAAGAAGTATGTGCCGGTGTCAGCAATAGAATCCAGACCTTCTCAAGCCTAGCACGGTGCCTTAGCCACAAGCCCATCTTTTCTCCCTTCAATCAGATAACAGTGTGCTTGCTTTGTCATCTCAGAGGTCGTTAGTAAGTTCATGTTTGTTAAAGCACTTTGAGATGCTTGGATGAAAGGTGTTTGTTAGAGAAGTGCAAAGTATGATTCGTAATTCTCTCTCACGTGCTATTCTTTGAAGGGAGGAATGTCCCCAGTTCCGATCTAGTCTTTTGATAACACTGAGACTGTTCTGAAGAGAAATAGCTGTTTCTTTCCCATGGCATGTGAATTAATGTACGTATACAATGTTAACTGAGCCACATGCCATTGCACACACACATAATTCTGGGGTAACTCATTTAAAATTAGCAGGGCTAGGTATCATTATCTAAGAACTAGGCGATGATATTACACTGGTGTATAAGAGACCAGAATTTGTCGCAATAAGCTAAATTCTCCTTTGCAATGGAGGTGTGCGCTACATAGGAGGAAATATGTGGCCTTATGTTTCATTTGACTCTGAATATTGTCTGATAAACTACAATATCTCATTATAATTTAACAGCAATTCCAACCCTGGTGGCTTTTTAAATAGATTCTTATACTGCACCCATTAGTATGGTAGCCAAGTGCCTTTATTAAAAAGACTTGGTATCACACTGTCTTTATTCATGATTCAGAGCCTTAAATCACTACGAAAAAACAGAAACATTTTGGTTATCTATTCTGTCCATTTTGTACAGTGAGGTGAGTAAAATCAATTGGATGTCATGTATTGGTACAGTAAAAGAGTAATTATAACTTGGGGACTGTTTCAGTGTACTTATGGTGAGTGACACAGGGGATACCCAGTAAGTTAGAAATGTTCCAGGCTGTTCTGTCATATCACATGGATTTTTTTTAAAAGACGCTTTTAAGTTTTCAGAGAGGAAAATACATAAGTAGAGAGGAGTAATTTGATCCTCTGGGCAAGTCATACTCCTTTTGACATGAACCTCTTCTTCCTTATGCAAATCTTCCTGCTCCTCGAGTAAGAAATGAGTAGGATTCCTGGAGACAAAAGAACCCTGGTTCCACATAAATTAGAATGAGAGAATCAGTCTCACATTTTAAGTTGGCCCCATATGGTCTGTGAAACATGTTTATACAATACTCGACCACTTTATTTGTAGAGTGAGCGCCTTTCATGCAAACTGCTTTGCAAAATGCTTTCTGGAGTTTTAAAAAAATACATTTACAGAGTTAAATTATAAATAATTCAGAGACAAAGAGAAAATAATAGGCCCAGGCTAGGGAGAATAGAGACCTATACACTTACAGGACCTTACATCTAATTGCCTATAAATAATTATCTTGTATATATTACCCGTAAGAGTGCATGGTCCCTGACAGAATTATAGAAGTGGATGTCAGCTGCAGAGCTCAGCTGCTGTTTGTAAATGGTTTTAACTGTGCTCTTGATTTTACTGTGCTTACCGTATATAGCTTTTTTTATTGGTGCTGTACTGTAAACATATTCTGTGATATACAAATAAAAAGGTTTGCAAGAATGTGGGCCGAATCCTGAAATCCTTACCGAGTCAAACCTCCAGCTGACTTTAGTAGGCGCTTTGCCTGGGTAATGACTGAGGGCCTGCTCCTATCTTCAACTCCCATCTCAGATGTACATTGATTTCAGTGGCCATTGGATTGGGCCTTAGAGCATGACTGCAGAAATTGGCCCTTTGTAATCAAGGGAAGAGAGGCTTCGGGCATGGTGTTGTAGCTCAAGCTGTTGTAATCGACCTGCTATTTTGGGGCCAAATGCTGATGTCCTTGCTCAGTCCTGTCCTGCCCAGGTCTTGGATCCAGTGGAGCACTGTGAATGTCAGGCCACGAGGCAAGTGCATCATTCCCCACCCTCTAGCATCTGGCAGGAAATCAGCTCATAAAACGATAAAATCCCAGACATAACAATGCCTCCCCTTCCACTCAGTGGAACCCTCATCACAAAGCCAGCACTGGAGGAACCCCTAGCAATTCGAGCAGAGCTAGGGACAGATTCAAGGGGCCTTTGAATCAGGCTGGAGGCACCAGGGCACAGAGCTGTTTGCTTCTCCACAATGGAAGGGTCTGAGTGGACCTCTCCTTATGATCTCCTTTCCTGTGGGTTTTCGCACAGAGGGTACAGTCTGGCTGTGAGGCAAGACTTCAGGATTTGGTCCTAAAACATCACTGTGTCATGCATCCTAATGTAAATGCTCCTATTTATTGAGCAAGTCGAATCCTGAGTGGGTTTTGAATCTTGATTGCATCAGATCGGAAGACTTTGCTACCAATTGAGGTCCTGATCTGCTTTTGCGTGGATGGAAGGGGCTGCCAATGAATGACAAATTGTGGGACTGGGACCTCTGCTGTTCAAGGACGCATGCACATCCTTAATGTTTTGCTTTGTGAATAGTCCCGGTGGGTCCTTGGAGCCTGATCCTATGTGCCTTATTCATGCGGGTCACCCCATTAACTTTAACGGGATGATTCATCCAAGTAGGCGCTTCAGGATGAAACCTTTGCTATCGAATCCTGCAGACTCTTATGTGAATAATATCAATGACCTTAACAGGATTACTCTCATAAGAGTAAGTGTTTGCAAAATCTGTTTAGTTCTGAAAATTGTTTGCTCCTGTGCTGGAAAGAGAGAAGAATGGTATATTTCTAGATTAGGATTGCATAGACTGCACAAGCTTTAAGGACTGAAGGAGGGGACTGTGTGAATAAAAGAATTAAGAGGGTGAAGGGGATGGCTTCTCCTTTCAAAATATAAAGAAAAAATGGAGGGGGGGGAAATTACTATCATCAATGGGTATGTACTTTTTATGTCCCCTAAAGATGAGAGTCTGGATGAGTCTGTACAGTGTTTCATTACCATTAATTTAAAATGCAGGCATTTATACCTTTCGATTATCCTCCTGGAAAGGAAAAAAAAAACTGGTTAGCAATGGCTGTCATCTGGCATGGCACCATTGGTAAGGGCATGCCTAATCAGCTAAAGACACCTCTGCTGCTGAACTTCTCCAGCAAGACACCTTTGACCACAGCAGATGTTGCTACTTTTTGCTTGATGAATGAGAACTTTATGATCTGCGTTTTCATTGTTTTCTGGGAGCAAATGTCAGCATGGAAACACAACCTGACATCAGGACCATTAAGTGATAATCTGAACAGCAGCTCCAGGACTTGATCTCTTTGTCCCCCCTGGAGCAGAAGGTCTAAGAGGCTAATGCATTAGTCTTTTCAGTCACCTTCTTGTACCGCAAAGGTAAAGAAGCGACACATTCTGCAAAAACACTGTGTTTGAAAAAAATATGACTCCATACCCTACATCTGCATAGAGCATTGCAGTGCTGCATATTGACTACATTACAGGACATGTGCATGATCTGACCGTCTGTGCTGGTGAACACAGGCATTTTTAAATGAACTGCCTCAGAAAAATGTGCTGAAAATCTGCATGCAGCACACTTCTTCCAACACAGTAATTTGTTGTGAATTGAAGCAAGGGGCTTTTCCTAAGCAAAGTAGATTTCCCATTAAATGTACTATTGTTCAGTTTTCCAAAAGCATCATTGTCTAGTTCTGTTAATAAGGAAAGGCCAATCATGTAAAGAATGCTGATCTGTTACATTTGAATTTATCAGCCACCATCTAAACCCTAAATACGCTATCATGCAGTCAGGCCCACTAGTTTCTATTAATAATTTTGTTAAAGGTATTCAGAAATACAGTAGTTTCAGTAAATGTTTTGATGAAATGGAAGAACTTCAAACCTATGGGAAAGCCATACAAACCAGTGAGAGCACTAAAAGAACCAGGAAAAGCAAAAGTTTTATGTAGTTGCAAGTGAAGATGTTCCATTTCCTTTCTAAAATCAAATGCAAGCTGTTCATGTGACTGATTTAGTATTGAACAAGAAGAGGAAAATTGCCTCTTGGCATTTTAATGGAAATGTTTCTTGTTCAGAAATTTTGGAAGCTTGCATACTGTACGATTTTTTTGAAAGGTTTATACAATTACCATTGAATTTGGGTGAGGTATATTCTGGAAGATACATACGTTTTCCCGTTAAAATTTAGCCTTCTAAAGACCCAAATTACCTTTCCCTTAATCTGGGTTCCTGGTTTGCAGTGTATTTCAGAATCAATAACATCAATTAAAATATAGTTCATTTTTAATATATACAATTTTTAAAAGCATTAACAGCTGCTCTTCTGCATAATAGATCTTTTGTTTCATATAGCAGTGACAGTCCTACTGCTTACTATGAGACTTATTTGCGGTGTGCCCTTTTGCTTTGTGTTCTGGGTTTGGATTAACACACAAGAACCTTTTCACTCTTCCCAAGGGTTGAAAATTATAGGATGAGAGAACTGGAGAGAAGGGAAAGCAAGATGCCTTGCCTCGACCTAGCTTAAAGGTACTATGTGTAAAGACAATGCCAGTGTACACTGAATCGTTGAATTATGTATTGCAGTCTTAATAGTCTTCATACAGTACAATTGTAGGGCCTGCTCCTGCAATTATTCTGCATGTGGGATTTCCATGGACTCTAGTTGTTATTTTGCACCGCGTCGTTCATGCAAACAGTACTGAGCACTGAAAATGAGCTCAGCATGGTGTGAAAATACAGGAAGACAGTCCCTGTCCCAAGGAGCTTTCACATAATATGCACATAGTAATTAGTGAAAGGTTTTGCAAGAGTGAGTACCAAGGAGATACTTGACACAGAAGAGGACAGTTGTTTCATGAATGAGAAGATGACAAGTCCAAGCCTCGGAGGCACCATTCAATGATTAAGCTTTCACAATTACATTACATTTACATCCTCTTTTTGCATAATAAAGTAGTATTAGTCTATATTACTTGTGTGAAAGTAGCATCTAGTGCCTCACCCAAAACTGGAGCCCCATTGCATTAGGCCCTGCGCAGACTCATTGTACAGATAACCCTTGTCTCAAGACACCTGGATTTTAAATAGAGTCAGTCAGTCTTGGGGCAAAGGAAATAGCCTTGTGCCCACCTTAGCCCTGCTGATTCAAGACTTAGAGCGACTATAAGTGACTTGCCCAAGGTCACACACGATGTCAAGTGGCAGGGCCAGAAATTAAACCCAGATTTGAGGCCACATCCGCTACCTTAATCACATAACCCCCCTTCCTCTCTTAAGAGAACATTAAGTGATCCCTGTGTTTTCCTGCCCCTGAAGTTCAGTTGGGGGGGGGGTGAATCCAGAATGCTGCTGATTTTTCAAATTGCAGCCTCTGACAGCATTGGGTCTGTTCTCCTCCTTAAGAAATGATCTTGTTGAGCTAGGCAACTCCGTGTTTGCAGCCCGCCCCCTCCCCCGCTGGCTTGGTGAAAGAGAGCGAGAGAGAACGCTATCTTTCCAAGAAGCCTCCTAAAAAAAAAGCAGCAGCAGCAGCAGCCGATGTTTCCATGTGTGATCGCTGAGCACACACCGCTCGAGGCGAGGCGTTCCTGCCAGCGGCGGGGAAGGGAATCCATTTACCCAGGCGGCGGGTAGGAACCCACCCCGGAGCGGACGGGGCCGCTCGCCCCGCGATGGACATTGGCACCATCACCTGGGCGGGGAGCCCTGCCTCCCCCTTCTCCGCCTGCGCGGCGCGGAGCGGCTTCGGAGGCATGTGCGCGTGTCGCTCCCCGGCGCTGTAGGATTGGCTCCCGCCGCCCATTCATGTAACCTGCGTGTGGCTCCCTGCCTCGCTCCGCGCGTGTGTGCAACGGAGGGAGCCGGCGGCTGGCCGCCGAGCCCTGGGATTGCAGCGGCCGCCTGCGGGGCAGCGCTCCTCGGCACGCGCCCGCCCGGGGACAAGCCGGACCAGCCTTGGGGGCGCGCGATGGTGGAGCGGCCGCCCGGGAGCAGCGCCTCTGCCCGGCTCTAGGTGCCCGCGGCGGAGGGGGCATTGCAGCGGGGCCGGCGGGGAGAGCCTGCAGCAATGGTAAGAGGGCTGGGGCCGGGCACAGGGCGTGGGGCTCTTCTGCCTCCGTCCGCCCCCACCCGCCGCGCG
>ML675690.1:8130638-8427686 GCA_007922155.1 Mesoclemmys tuberculata
CCCCCCCCGGGTCACTTTCCCTGCACGGTTAAAAGACCCCCCCGGGTCACTTTCCCTGCACGGTTAAAAGACCCCGCACCCGGCTCCTCCCGCAGCCGTGCACGCCCCGCTCTCCCTGTCCACGCACGTTCTAGCCGCTCTGCCTCCTGCCCGCTTTGCAGCCTTAGTTTCAGCCCGCGCCGGTGGCTCCGCAGAGCCCAGCGTCGGGGAGAGAGGCTGGCTGGCTGCATCCCTCCTGGGCAGCCGGCCCCCCGAGCCCGGGAGACGTCGGTGTCTTTGGGAGGCTTCTCTCCCAGTGCTCTGGGTCGCTGAGGATGGCAGGTCCTCCTGGGAAGGCGGCCGGAGACTGGAAGGAGGATGGGAGCTAGCTAGAGAGCTCCTGGAGCTGGGTTGCAAGACTGAGTATTGTTGGATTTCTGTAGTCCTGCTATTTATTAATCACTCTAGCAGCAAAAAAAAAAGAGGTGCCATTATTGCCTCGGACCCCTTTTTCCACCCCCTGCGCCCCTCTCTCCAGCAGCGTGCGCCTGTGTGTTTACGTTGGGATCTGTGTTCGTGCGGGGGCTGCCTTCCACATTTTCCAAAGGGTGGGTTTTCCCGGTTTAAAGAGAGGGGGGGAAAATCTGCCTGGCTGCAACTTGGGAGACCGATCTCTTTCTTGGCGGTTATATTTTTAACCCCCGCCCCAGCCTCTCCATCATCCCCACAAAGAGTTTGCATTAAAAAAAAAAAAAAGATTAGGGGGTTAAATTCTAAATCACTTGGATATCAAAAAATGAAATGTGATTGCATAACATTGAACTGACTGATTCCTGAACCACCTTTATTAGAGCTATTTGTTTATTTTGGTAAAAATGTATTAATGGTATACAATTGCTGTGGTATTTAACTCTGAAAGAGGGAACTATTAACATACATACAGTACTTCCAAAAGAAATGTCATAAAGGCTACATGTGGAACTATTTATTTATGCTATTATGCTGGACTGTCCTGGGTTGAAAACCTTTATGGTGTCAACCATGTAAGTAATGGTACATATTTTGAAAACATGATTAGAAACTATGTATTTGTGACTGTCTTTCCAGTCAGTTGGCTGGATTATGAACACATTTTAAAATATTTTATTCATTTATTCAAAATAGATCTGCCTAAATACTTGATGCCAAAACTTTCCAGTCTTGGGGTTGCATGTTGCTCAGTTTATGTTTCTTTTAGGAAAGTTGTTTGTTCTTTATGGCTTCAGACCCCTCCCCAAATCTGCCTCCCTGTCTTTTTAAATTGAGTTTTTCATATTCAACTTTTAAAATGTAGTTAAGGTTTTATGGCACAAAATGATAAAATCAAAAGACAATTGGAAGTTGAAGTTGGCTGTGACCTTTGACATTCATTTGTCCTTTGGCGTTGCAGGTCATCTATGTTACTATGCTAAGGACCATAGTTTATAGAAATTGTGGAGGACAAATTAAACATGCTCTAATCAACCCAAGTCTCATTTTTCTGCCTAGCTGATCTCAATAAAATAGCCTGCTTTGGGAGTAGCCCCTCCCCCCATGGAAAATATTCCGCTTCCAAAGTACACCTGTAATATACCACAACCACGTGTGCCAGCAGCACCCAGGCACTGTCCACGTTGGACCAAGGAACTGGCTATCCGTCAGAGTAAACACAGATTCCTCTCTTTTGAGAAGGGTGTGGAGTTTGTGGGCAAATGCTCCTATGTCAGTAGTTTGTATTTAATTTATTTCATTGGCCTTTTCAGAGTCAGACACCGCCCCTTTGTGTCAGCCTGTAACACTTTTATAGGCTCTGATGAAGAAACCAGGGCAGCATATATATTTCTATGTAGGATAGAGGGGAAAAATCCTTCTGACCCTTACAGTGTTTTGTTTTTTTTTCCCCACCAGAAAGTAAGGATTGAAAACAGTAGGGCCGGGCTCCCTCTTTTCATGCTGCTTGTGAGAAGGACGCCCTGGTGTTTGCTGTTTTGTGGCAGTTGCCAAGCCTCCCTCCCCACTTAGATTCTTCGATCCCAGCCTCTTACAAGCTGCTGGATAAATCCTCCTAGCTCAGGCTGTTCAGGGCCATTAGGATTTCCTGCTGCCATGATCCTTAACAATGCGATTGAGAAGCAAAGGCTTGTGCAGAGAAATGTCTGCTGTTTCCAGCAGATGTGGGGTTTGTGTAAAAGGCTAGTGGGGAGGGCACGTGTAGAAGGGGCTTTTGCTGTAAGCAGTTAGTCTTTACCTGTGGTTTTTTTGCTCATCTCAGGGATGGGATCCACTGCTTTGCCAGGGATCTTCCTGGGAAAGAGGCAGAAGGTCTGTGTAGAGCTAGGGTGCTGGGTGTTTGCAAACAACTTGTTTTCTCTCTGCCCCTCAGCCTGATTCCTTCCAAAAGCCACTGCTATGCGGAGCTCCAGTCACAGCACTAACGCGCTCTGCTCATATAAGGGATCCTGCTGAGAACTGTCTCTGTCTGTGTGTGTGCACGCACGCGCGTGTGTGTTTACAGGAGCAGGGACTCAGTCCCTTGTACTGGCTGTGTGTTCCATTGGAAGGGAGATCACCTTTTGGAAGGGGTGTTTCTCAGAGATGGTTTTTGGGGAGCTGGCAGTGGGAGGGCAGAGCTGTCTTTAATATTTTTGTGGCAGGAGGAAAGGGGGAAAATGGTCTTCACAGATTTCTTTTTCATTTAAAGGAGGTGAGAGGCTGAAATGGCAGAAGGAATTAGCTTTCTCTGATTTTAGAGGGTATGGCAGAAAGGACAGCTAGTCGGAGAAGGAAAAAGGTGGATGAGAGGAAAATTGCTTGTCTGATTGGGGGGGGGGGAAGGGATAGTGAGGTGCCCTTCTCTGATGGTGTTGCTAAGTTGGTGGGAGAGGGCAAATTGCCATCTCTCTTCTTGGTGGGTTGTGGGAGGAGGGAGCTTGCGAGAGAGAAAGTTGCATTCTCTGTTTTCTGCAGTAACCTCTAAATTAATTTACTAGAATAGTTAAAATGCAGTTGCTCTATTTGTGTGTGCAGGTAGCTTGATGGTGGTAGTTGAAATAGTGATTTTTCATTTTGTTTAAGGGGTGTAGTTGTGATATGTAGGTTTCTTTTTCTCCCTAGAAAGCATTATAACAAATGCCATTTCTTTCCTTCTCCAATGTGACCAACGCTTCAGTTAAAATAGTCTGTTAGTGTTATTAGTTTGTTTAAAACCTGGCATTATACCATTTCTTTGCCCAAGAAAACAAAACAAAACAAAAAACAGACTGCGGTTCCACCTAAAAATAGCTTGAGATACTTAAACAAAACTATCCTCCTCCTTCCCAGGAAAGTCATTTCCAGTTTTGTTAGAATTTCTGCTTCAGTGGTTCATTTTCTGACAGAATCACATCCTTGCGAGGGAACAGAGTCACAATCTTATGTAACTTGATGTTTCCAGATCAAAAGTTACAAATATTGCAGTGATAGAATGAGAGAGATTTGGTAAGATTTATGTTGTGTGATATGAATGATTTTTTATTAGGATTTAAAATCAATGTCATTTTTAAAATTTAATGCAAAAATAGTAATTGAATAAACAACAAACTTCTTCCTATTCTTTCTTTATTATCTTGCTTTCTCTGTTTATCTTCTGGCCCTGGTTACTTAAACACTCAAACAGACCTGTTTGTGTCTGTGTGTGTGTGTTTTTAATACACAATATGTAAAACTGAAACAATAGAATTTGAAATTGCTTCTCCCAGGTTTGATTCAAAGAGCTGAAACTCTGTTAACTCCGTTCAGTTTTAAAGACTAATAGTTACCTGCTCTGTTACAAGGTCTAGTCTAGTTTATTATAACTAGAAGCGAAAATATTCTGTTTCTGCTTTGATCTGACAGATTGGCATTTCTGGGTGCTTTGACAGAATAATATGCGCCACTTGCCAGTGAATTGGCTATTCATGGATCCTTGACCAATATGTTTTCAGAGGAAAAGCTTCTAATGAAATAGTTTTAAACAACGTTTTTCCGCTTTCTTATAGATTAAAAAAATCAGAGTGAAAATTTTGATCGTTACCTAATCTCCCTACCTCAGAATGAGTGGTAGCAAAGACTGTTATATTACTTGTAGTTCCACACAGGCAAAAAAAAGTCCAGTCTTCATTCCTCTGTGCCATTCCACTGTCATTCTGCTGATAGTCAAATTATTTTCCTATAAATATTTTTCTTCGCCAGTTCTCTTGAATAATTGTTTCCAATAAAATTTTTAAACCAGCAGTGAAGTTGAAATATGAATATTAGGGCAAGTTTCTTTGGTGTGTGGCATGACAAATACTTCTTGCAGAAAGTTTACATTCCTTGAGAAGTTTGATCCTCATGCACATAAAACCTTATGGGTAACATATAAACTTGCTGTGAATGAAGCTGCTTGTTCTGAAGGAAGATGGACACACGGTCTCAGATCAACAATAGAAAATATTGGCAGAAATATTTTTTATGATAAAATAATCAAAAAAAATTCTGGTTATTGAAATGTTTGTTCTTGATGTGTGAGTGCAGAGCTGAGTCGTAGGGTGGATGAATATATTGGCAGTCCCCAGAAGGAAAAAAAATGAATAAAGTTGACAGTTCAGATTTCTGATTCCAAGATAAGATTTCCTTTCTAGGTTTTGACACATCCTACTTTTAAATGAGATTAGAAAAAAACAGCGGGATAAATTGCTGATGGCTTATTTAGGTGGACAGACCTGCTGAGCCACACTTAATCACATTTATCAGTCCATTCAAATTGAGAGAATTCAATTAGATTTAATTGAT
Organism: Mesoclemmys tuberculata; assembly: GCA_007922155.1. NCBI lineage: Eukaryota > Metazoa > Chordata > Testudines > Chelidae > Mesoclemmys > Mesoclemmys tuberculata. The sequence continues at coordinate 8,135,427 of ML675690.1, forward strand.
ATCACCTCAAACTTTCGTACAGTGGCATTTTCTACACTGCCATCATTCAGAATTCTGCTTCACTGCCACAATTACAGCATGCAGTATTGGCAGCATAGGTACTACGGTTACATCAGTATAAAACGTGAAGTTGGTGGATGTTTGCCTGTCCATTGATTTAGCTTATTATTGGGATTATTATTGAATAGTACAATAATACTTTGTATTATTGTATACAATACAATTGTCTTTGTTTTTATCAGCGAGTCAACGCTAAACAAAACCATACATATAACTCACAAAGAAAAGCACAAGCTATGTTAAAAGGATGTTATTAAAGTTGCAAAGACAAGCACTCACACAGTGAGAAATGTCAGAATGAAGGTTGCTTGTACACCATTAATTTGGCTTTAGTTCCATGGTCACATATGTAAACTAGTTCCTTGTAAGATCTGTCTCCCTTCCCCCTGCTATCATTCCCCCACCGCTGTCTCCTAATCTGTCTCCTTGCTCAGCCAGCCCCAGTCTTTCTACCCTACCCATTTCTTCATCTGATCCAAGTCTCCCCCTGTTTCCTTTCCCATCCAGTCTCCTTGTCCAGCTGTCCCAGTGTCTGCTCTCTGGTTCCCAGTCTGTTTCTCTCCTTCCTGTCCCCTGTCGGCTCCATGTCCCAATCGGCTCCCTTCCAGGTCTGGCTCTTTGCCCCTGCATTTGAATAGAGAGCTTCTTCCTCCATGCTGCTTGGGCGCCAACAGAGGGACATAGAGGACACAAGCGAGAGAGTTTCCCTGTGCTCAGTTCTGGGGTCTGGCTCGATCCTCAGCAGCCCAGAGCTGCCCCTGCAGGAAAAAGTCATGATCAGCCCAACAGCACCAGGACCTCGGTAGAAGAGGGCCTGACCCTTTCTGGGGCTGTGCTCCTTGCTCTTCCTCTCCCCCGTGAGACCCTCCCACTGGCCAGGCTGGAAGCTAGAGCTGGGCTGTAGTAAGAGCTGCCCAGGGAGTCCAGGCCTTTGACGGGAGCCCCGGACCCTCCACCTGCCCTGGGCATGGTGCCAGAGTGCCCAAGAGCAGCTCCCAGCCTGTGTCCTCACCCCCTTGGACGCACTGCCAAGAGCAGCTGGAGGGTCTAGGGCTCCCCCAGTGGCCTAGGCTCCCTGGGTGGCTTTTACCATGGCCCAGCTCCAGCTTCTGTTCTGGCCAGTGGAGCAGGTCCTCTGGGGGGAGAGGAGAAGTAGGGTTGGGGCCACAGAGAGGGACCAGGCCTTGTGCAAGGGGGGTAAGGTCCACCTCAGCCCCCACCCGCCCCCCAGGAAGAGGCTGGCGCCATCGGCAGGGGGCTGTTTTGTGGCTGGGGAGCTAATCACCTTATCAACTCCCCTGCTGTGAAGCTCAGCCCCTGCCATTGTGGCTTCACAACTGCCCAAGGCTTGCAGTTTGAGGGGCGGACAACGCAGCCCCTTGCCCTCCAAGCTATGCCTGTGTTAAAAAGTTGGGGGGCCATCGCTGTCCCCACCCCCCAGCCACTCCCAGCACCAATGCTCCTGGCTGAGGGCCACACTGGAGCATGCCCAGGGTTGATGGACTCTTTGGAGATTTTAGCTGGTAAGATCCAGAAAGTCTCTAGTGAGCCACGTGCAAACTGTTATTTTTTCCAATGGCTTATAATGTAGCCAAATTTGTGAGGGTTTTAATGGGCATAGCAAAAAGCATGTCCCTGACACACAGGCTACCTGTATTCCAAATTTCAAGTCCCAAGTCCAATACATCAGGTGCTAGAGCATTTCAAACAAAGATTAGCACGGGTAAAACAATGTACTTGTTCCTTAACCTTGTTGTTGGAAACAGCTGAACTGTTCTGACTGACATTTTAAAAAAATTTCAGCCTCAGGCAGACACCCAGCACGAAAAGTTTCAGCCTGAACAGTTAGTTTGACCAAGTTAAACACAACTGAAAAAAGGGTCTTATAATGGGAAATGTTGGGCAACCTTAATAGGCAGTGTTACCAGCCCCGCCTATTAATAATAAGTTTTGTCATCTACTAGTGTGTGTGTGTGTTTTATATATATAAAGGAAACATATGCTCACATATGTAGATTAGCACGTAACAAAACCTCAAGCTTCCTGGTGAAGAAGGGAATGCAATTAATGAGAATCAGACAAAGCTGCATCAAAGAGATCCAGCATTGCAGGATTTGTAGAATGGGATTAAAAGGAAAGAAATCCCAGGAGAAGCAGCATTGACAAAGCAGTCATGCAAATTACCCAGCCTCACACCTCTGTGTTCATATGCCTTCTGTCAGAAGAATCTTCATTTAGATGACAGTGCCCTATTCTAACAATAACTTTGATGATTAGAAACCACAGACAAGTGACAAAAAATGGGAAAGTATATTATTACTTGGTTTTTTTTTTAATCTTCAACTTCCTGTAGAGGACGGATTACTAAATCTTGTGGTTGGGTTTGTAGGTTTTCATGGCCGTTTTGCAAATCTGATTTAGATTAAGCCTGTTTCTCATTTATACTGAGGTTCCCTTCACATAGGTCTTGCAATGGAAAGGTGTCTTAAAATGAGCCTCCGTTGTGCTTGTGCTTGTTTTAAGGCCCCCGTATGCTGCCAGAGTGGTGTGACAGGACCTTATTGTAGTTTAGAAATAAGGCTTCAGTATCCGCTTTGTATCTTCACAGCCCATTTATAAAGGTGGCTATCCTTGTGAAATCCTAATAAAACGTTGCTTGTATTTTCTTCTGTCTTATGCTATTCATGGTTGAGGTCTTTTGTCACTCCTGGTTAGCACTCCCATCATGGCCATCCATTGCTGTTCCTTAACCTGCCAGGTAGGCTCACTCGTACTCAATCGAGAGAATTGGATGCTATCTTGACCGAGGGGTTGAACTTTGTGAGTAGAAACTTGTGGAGAGGATCAATCAGCTGGCTGGGCAGTGAAAAAGCAGCCTCTCAATTAGGCCTTTATACTTGCTTTTCCAAGTGCTATCTGAAAAGGAACATTCTCAACAAAGCAAAATTTTGATAAAGTGGAAAGAAACTGCTCCCTTTCCCCCTGCAGATCACAGTACAATTCAGCTTGTGACCACTGGAAGCAGCGTTCTGCGTTCTCAAAAGTTATTGGTCCCTTTCCCCTACTGAGTAGCTGGGTTTTTCTTGGGCTTTTTTGTTGTTATGGTTATGAGTTTCTGGTATTTCCTCTGAGCAGCACATTTTGTCTCCAGCCTTACCTCGTTACTTGACCTTGAACACCTGTGTGAGACATGAATAGGGAGATAACTTCTATAGTTACTGGTAATGAGCTAAGGCTAGTTCACCGTGTCACAATGACTTTTTTCCCATTGCGTTTGCTATGATTCACTCCCTCTTGTCCCAGGATTTCGGTGTGCTGCTATACCATTACTACTGTGGACTACCTCTTAAATATATTCAGATGTTGGGATTTTTCCAAGACACATGATTTGTCAGCCATGTATTGCACACTGGGTCCCAGGATGGGTACAAGACAATCACAAACTGAAATAATGAGAGAATCTCTTCTCTAAAACTAGGGGCCAGGTTTTCAACACATGTAGAAAGTATGTGTAAAGAGGTACAGGAAGGAAATTGCTAATGCATGAAACTATGCCTAGACACTACTATTCCTCTGTAAACCCTGTTAATGTAATTCCACCGTTCAAAGAATACTGTCATAACTATTTACATGCTTAGAAAAACAAAGCTAAATATCATTTCTGGGTGACAAAGCAGAAGGAGGATGGCCTTGATTTGAAGGCCTGGAAATGGGAATTGGGAGATCTGAATTGTATTCCCATCTCTGTAATAAACTAGCTGTATGACCTTAAACAAGTCACTTAGCCCTCTGTTTTAGAAAATGGCCCCTAATTTTGGATGCCTCTGTTTTTTGTTTTTTTGTTTTCTTTTTTACTGAAGTGTTTTACTGTGTGTGTTTGGCACCTCTAAAGGAACAGGTCCATTGTGTCTGATACTGGGAACCCAAAATTACTGGCCACTTTTGAAAAACACTGGGACGTAAAACCCTGGAACGCCGACAATTCAGTAGTAGATGCACTTTGGACTAAATTATCTAATGTGAACGTGGTGCAAATTTTTAAAAGTGGGTGCGAATAGTGGATATCTCCATTTTTGGGTGTACAATTCGAGACACCCCACTTAGTTACCTTGCCTTGATAATGTTGGCTCCCCAAAGCTTATCAGGCAAGTTTTTTGGAAATTCCACCATGAATGATTTAAAACACAAACAAACAAACAAAAAAACCCTTTTGAATGTACTGACTCATTAAAATTAATTGTGCTAAAATTATTAATCAGGGTCAGCATGGCTTGGAAGTACTGATATTCTCCAAGATTCTGTTTAGAATATTATCCCACAATGATTTCCAATCAGGCAAACAAACACCTGCCCTCACGTGGAACAGCAGTGCCCTCAGTGGGGCTGAATATGTGTGCAGGGGTCTGCCTGCATGGGACTTATTGTAGGAGTGGGGTCTTCGTGGTTTACTGGTTGTGCTAATAATAGTATCATTTGGGGCTCGAGAGAAGAAGAAATGACTCATATAGGAGTGCCCCCATCTGCCTCTCTTCTCCTATGCATACCCCACATATGCCTTTAAATGTCAGCTGTTTGCAGATGTCTGCACTAGAAGCTGCCGATCACAGGCTCCAGGGAATTGCGTTATTATGCACCTGCATCATTTGTTTTTGCATGATTTTATGTCTTCTGCATAATTAATGTTTTGTTGAAAAATTTTTGCTTTTTATGTCTACTTCTGAGATAATCAGGCAGCAAGTGTCTAGCTGGAAGAAAGGAACAAAAAACAAATTAAGGGATATCAGAGGCTGACTTGGGGGGTGGGAAGGGGAAGGGAGCTCACCAACTTTTGTCAAGTACTGGGATGCTAGTTTTTTTTAGATGACTTGCTTTTCCATTTCCTCTCTTCTCCCCCCCAAGAACATTGAGCTATAAAAATAATGTGATGTCTATGCTGGTCATGAAACAAAAAGGCCTGGATTAATTTAAAAAAAAATTATTTTGGTGTTTATTGGTTACTTCCTCCCCCCCTACTTCAAAAACACACGCTGCAGATGAAATGAATGTGCGCGCTCTTCATTTAACTGACGTTCGGGTTTGTTTATCTGTCCCTCCCCTCTGTGCAAATAAAAAGACCTTGAGTAAATTTTGCAGAAATGGCACAGGCTACATGGTAACTTACATTGTCTTCCCTTGACTGCTTCACTCTTTTGGGCTGTATTTGGGAGTGGACAGTGTAACACAGAGGATTTTTATTATTTACTGAGGGGTTGGAGAGTTGGTTGTAGTAATCCCATGACTTTGGAATGCACAACATGCAGGGGTTTGATATTAGGAGCACTTTGCCTGAATTAGGGCTGGATCTAAAGCCCATTAATTCAAAGCCTTCCGTGGACTCTAATGGTCTTTGGATCAGGCCCTTGTCTCGAGCAAAGGAGCAGGGTTGTGTCCCTCAATATAGCAACGTCAAATCATTATGAAAATCTGAAGGCTGGTTTGGAAATAGATGTGGTTGTGAACGCCTTTTTAATGAAGTGGCTATAGAATGGACTAGTGGTAGGTTGGGTTTTTTTTATGTCTTCAAGTAAGCCAAAGTTCCTGTAATGAAAACATGTATAGTGTGGTATTTTGTAACTATTTTTATACCTACATCAGACTTGATGTTAGTGGCTTTGAATTATTTAACGTTTTTCTTCCTCAGCTGTCCTCTCTGGTGAGTTTCTATTGTAGTGCTGCAGGATTTCTTGTTGTATAAGGAACAATACAGACAGACTGGTTTTGTGTACAAGTGTCTTTTGTTTTGTTTTATTTCTTTAAAGCTATTTCATCCTTTTTGTTGCTGGTGAGGGCATTACAGTCCGAAGTATTAAATCATGCTGACCACTGTGACTGAAAATGAAAAGCATGCCAGCTAAAGACATGAATTGGGAGTTTTCTGCTTAACCCACTGAATGTTCATGTCTGTCATAGGAGAAGCCAAGTATTTAGCATTCAGTCCATTCAAAAAACATTATTAGGTCCCAAAGGTAATTTAAAACCACATCTGTTAGAACCATATGTGGGGTAAATACACTTTTTTGTTAGGTTCCAAGGTATCCTCATTACAGGGTTATCTTCACTCTGGGCCTCTTTTAAAGTTAAACTGACAGCCATGGAGTGCCTGGAACAAAATAACAAAATGAATTGAACTCTTATGTTTTCCCATTCGTAATTAATGTTGTAGGCTTTTAATAGATATTTGGATGTAGACATCCAGCTCTGACAGGCAGCCTTCTGTAAATCAAGATCAGACCTCTATGCCCTGTATTCTATAACCCAGTAATTGTTTTTATTTGTGGTATATTGGAGACTTCACATTCTTCCTCTTGTCATTCTGTCGGCTTCTCTTTAACAATTTGTGAAATCTAAAATGGCTCTCTTAGGTGGTAAGAACTCCTAATTTTTACAACCCATAGAATCACAGTTGGATTATTCTGTACAAGCTCTTATGCATAGCTCTTAAAACAAGCTGGGAAACTTGTCTTTTAAAAAGCACCCCATCATTATTATTTCACTAACATCAATGACACGGTCTTGATGTCCTTACTCAAGGCTATATTGCACTAATAGCACAGAGCTCATAGCTAGGGGTGGCATGGGTCTGCACGGCCCCTAGGGATCAAGAGTGTCTCCTGGAGCTCTGCATTTGCACTGTGGGAAAAATTATTCCTGCCACACCTTTATGAAGTGCAGCATACTTTTTCCCTGCTGCATGGTGGGCCAGCTGTGCTAGCTTGTATGTGAGGTGAGTGGAGCCGTTTCTTCTTGCACTTACTGCCTTCTTTCTAGCAAATTGCTCCTGGGGCCGTAACTTGTTAGTGACCCTATGCTTACTGGAGCACTAGGGCTGCAATTCTGGACCCGTTGTGCAGCCTCCATGAAGGGGAGAGAAGCTCCTTATTCCTTCGCCCCCATCTCTGCTCCCTCCAATGGAGCACCTGTGTAAGGGGAGGCCACAGTTTTGTCTTTAGGTTATGCTCAGTCCTTCCTAAGTTCAGTTCCCAAATTGCTGGCAAATGCGGACTTTCTCAGGGTGACTGCGGCACATCAACGTTAGGGGAAGTTCTACAATATGTGGGACCTGTTCTCAAAAATCCCCTCTTGGGCCTTGAGGTCTGTGGGAGCTGTGATTTGAGAGAAGACTGTCAAAATACAGCATGGAACATTTGGTGTTGAGAGTAGGAAGCAACTGAATTCAACCTTTGTGTTTTGAAATTAATAGCATAACTGTTAGCTGATTAACGTAGCTAACACTTGAACTAACTGCAGTAGCCTCACTGCCTTACTATATTTACCTCTCTTAACTATGCTACCTTAGTTAACAGTGGTTACCTTCACTGCACTGCTATACCATTTCCTGCCAGCAGATCTGAATGTGTGAACCCTTACTCCTGTGTGGGAGGCCTGTTGAAGTCTGGGAATGGCCTCCAGTTAACTCTCCAAGGGCAAGTGCAAGTCCACTTGCAGTTTCAGGTCTTTTACCATCTCCCATACCTATCTTCCCTATCTACTTTAACTACAGCATTTTGAGGTATATCTGAAAGCAAAAGATCTGAAGTAGAGATAGGTGGAAGAAGTTTCATTTGAGAAACCACCATCAAAAGCTACAAAGCTTTCCTTTTGCATTTGTAGAGTCCGTTTGACATCCTTCTCAAGCTCTAATAGTAAGCACTAACCTACAGCTTTCTTAATGAAACAGAATTTTAGTGAATTCAATGAGTGAAATATACATATGCAGATATAAATAGCAGATCTCCTTCCGTAGAATGCATTGTATTGTAATTGTAGCTCTAATTAAAGTTTGGTTGGTGACTATGTTGTGAGCTTGAAATATCTATCTTTGAGGAACATATGTAAATATTTGAAAATTAGATTGTTTTTTGTTTGAGTGGTTTGGCATAACTGTGCCATTGCATATGTAGTTTTATGAGTAGCAATACAATCAGGATGGTTTTACATGTCAATGGAGCAGCATTTTTCAATCTATTTCAGGTTGAACAGTGTCCAGGTTTAATCGGAGTGCATTAATTTGTTCTCAGATTAAACAGAAACTTCATTAAATCCTGGGCAGCTCAGGCTTTCCTGTTCTGAGTGTGATATTGGAATGGATTTATAAGGTTGATAGTGTCCAGAAAAAGAGTGGAAAAGTACCTAAGATGGGGGAATCCTTTTATATGAACATTGGGTATGGGAGGGTCTGGAGAAATCTTCAAGAGAAGCTGAACACTTTTTGTGGTGTTTTGTTTTGCCCTGTTAAAAAATACCATTCGGAATGTAATGCCTCAGGTTCCCTCTCCCCATCCTTGTGTGATTCTCTGACACTTGATGGATGAATAAGATAATTGTTGATCATTTCACGAATCTCTGCCATTAGTACTTACCAAATATAATTAATCCTCCAGTTTTAAGCTTTTAAAAATAAATTCTCACCAGATATCATAGTCATCCACTTTCGATTCCAGTCAAGTGGTAATAGGAGAGGTATTTGAGGTTCCATTTTCTTCCATGACTAAGTGGTGCATGTGGTGTATTTCCAAAGCGAGTCCCCATTTCTTGTAGCTCAGCTCATCTTTGAGGTTTCACTAGAGTCTTTTTGGAACTTCAGCAAAGTATCCACATCTGATGCATTGATTGTTAAATTTCTGAGCATGATGGAGTTGGACCAGCTCCAGTTAATTCTTGTCTCACAAGGTAATTTACCTGAAGTCTTCTGCAACAGGGAGTAAAGGAAGTTTAGTATAGTTCATCTCCAGCATTAACCTATGCCTCTGCATAGGTATAGTCCAGGGGTGGGCAATAAATTTTGCAGAGGGGCCACTCCACTAATTTTGGTAAGTTGCCGCGGGCCACACCTTTCTACTAGATCAATGAAACCCCATTATGTTCTTTCCACAACAAAGTAATTGCACTTAAGAACAAGCAACTGAATACACGTTTCTCCAAAGCTTATCTTAGGAGGCAATTCCTATTGCAAGTCATTTTGTGAACACGTGTCAAATTTGTAACAACACAAACACTAAACTTTTACTTACAACTTGCAGTCAAGCACTTCCTGAACTTCCTGCTTCTGGCCACATGACCGGAAGCAGGAAATTCGGGAAGCCACCGGCCGAAAAAGCTCCAGTTGAAGGTAGCTTAAGCAGAGCTTGGGCTGACCTGCTTTCAAAGTGGGTGGCCCATCCCGGCTCACTCGTAGCTATGCTCCTGATGGAGGAAGATTCTATTAATTTCCTCAATTGCCGGGTATCATGGCGGGCCGGACAGAAATGGTAGAGGGGCCGGATCTGGCCCACGGGCCATAGTTTGCCCACCCCTGGTATAGTCCCATTGAAAGTGAGAGTGGAATTTGGTTCTACATCCGTTTCTTACCATAAGCAAGAAACTATCATTTTAGAATGAAGATAAGGTGACTGGGACTGGGAGGGAAAACAAAGAAAATTGATGGTTTGATACTGAAAGCTAAACCCTGATTAGCATGCCCTAAAGTGTAAGGATCCTATTAGTCAGGACAGGATTCCAGAGGGACACGTAGTAAAATGCATTGTGCTCTGTATTTGGATATGAGTACATGCTCAATAAGCTTGCACTTCCTGTATATTACAGCATATGTGCTAGACAGTTTGGGGGACTGGAAACCCCCAACCAGCACACCATTTCCCGTTGAGGAAGATAAGTGATCTACTTTCTTAGCTCTCTTGGGTGTCATGGAGAGAGCCCTGCCTTTCAGCTTGCATGTGAGGAACGTGGCTCTCAACATCCCTTTCCCCCACTTCCTTGTGTGCTAGCACTGTGGTACTTGAACCACATGCTCAGACTTTGACTGCTCTCTGCTTAGTCCTCCTCTAATTCTAATTATACTAACTAGTCAATAGGGAGGCAGTGTGACCTTAATTTAGGCTAAAGGACTGGGAAGTCAGGACTTCTGTTTCTGGTTTTCAGCTGGTTGTGTGACTTGAAGCAAGTCACTTTCTGTGCCTCAATTTACTTCTTCGGTACAGAGAATGTTATAACAGTAAGCAGCACCACAGCTGTTTTTCAAATCTTAGACACACAAGTGACAGACTGTATCTTCCCCCTCTAACTCTCCCCCCCCCCGCCATTTATTTATGGCATAGTAATATCTGACCGCCAATCATTCTCAGATTAAATATGCTATAGAAATTCAGAACATCATTCTCTGTCTGAAATTATTAAAATAAGAGTCACATTTGCAACTCTGATAAGCAAAAATCTAGTCAACCTGTCTTCTGGGGTATTTAGTTTTATTATATTTCTACCTGTGACTGCTTTGATCTGTTCAGTGCCATTCTAGAAAAGGGTTCCAGGTCTGATCGTAAAGTGTTAATTTCCTTTAAACACCAGCAAGGAGTTCTTTCTAAATTTTTGTTAGATTTAGTAAATTGCAAGCTCATTGCTCTGCATTAGGCTGAGTATTATTTCCATTTTGGAAAGATTAGCTATGCAGCTGTCATAGTGGCTCTGAGGATCCAGGATTGTTAGTTCATATAATACATTGTGTTCAGTATAGCTGTATTCCCAAGTATGAATATTTCAGCAGAGTTGTATGTCACATTTAAAAATGAATTGAATGATCTCTTTGATCTGCCAAAATAGTTGAATCTTGAGCAGTCCCACAGGTTTTGCATTTGTATCCTTTCTTTGGACCAGGATTTGCCAGAGGTTAATAGCATGCATTCGAACCACTGTCCAGCACATTCTTGACAGGACATTTTTTGGCTAGAGGTGATCCCTCCTCACAGGAGGAAAGAGCAAGAGCAACACAGGAATGAGTACAAAATCACCCTGGAGCTACTGCTTCTAATTGTAGGCCCTCTTCTTGCTTCTACCACCACTACCCAATGACCAGAAGTAATGGGTTGGAAGACAGCTCAGACCCAACGGAGGTATTCAGCATCAATAAGAGGAGTCTGGGGGTATCTAACCACCACCATCCGCCTGGACATATTTTCTGAGTACCAGGGGTTTAACTAACCAGCCTTTACATTCAGCGGGCCTCACTCAGACAGCCTGTACCCAGCTTCAACAACAATTCCCCAGGACCTTCTGTTTTAGAGACTGGTGCCTCAGGAGCCTTCTTAGGATTCTTTTAATTCCTCGGAGACCTAAGGTTTCCTGACTCCCTCGGATCTCAGCTCATGGGCCCGAACCTCTGCTTTGGAACCCTCTGCTATGGCCATTAAGTCAACAGACTCCAACCCAAGGTGGAGAAGTCTGAGCCCAAAATAGGAATTCATCCCCCAGGATATCCGTGGGTGGGTCTTTAAGCTCCCTTTCCTCACCTTCATAGGGGTGACATAAGACACCCCAAAAGGCAAGACCAAAAAGTATAAAAATTACTAGATCCTCTTAAAAGCAGGTCATATCACCCATCGTCCAGACTTGTGTATTTCCCTTTCTGAATCTGAGCCAGGACTCAGCTGGGATAAACATGTCCAGCATGCTTTTGCCTAGGAACATCACTTAAAGGGGTGAAGAAAGAGCCCCACCCTTGTTGTCCTTGTTGAACCTTATGTTCCTTGGACCAACTGAGGTGGGAGGCCCACAATAAGGCAAAAACAGGAGGAGTCCAATTCTCCCTTATGGGAAGAAGGCCAGCTCTCCAAATCAGAGACTGAGGTACAAGGTGAAGGGATCCCAAAATAAGCTGATAAAAGTCCTTAATATTTTGAGACCTAAGCCCACAATGACTCTCCTGAGAAAGATCTTCCCTCCTGATGAGCCTCCCAAAAAGCAGAGGAGGAGACTAGGACATTCCCAGAAAACATTTTCTATCAAGGTCAAAATTAGACTCTATGCATCCATGTCCTTCACATGCGCTGAACTTGGCATTCTAAGGACAGACTGGGAAAACGCTACATAAGCCAAGTCCTTAGGCAGACAAGCTCTAAAATTTTACAGTGTTCATCCAGGTAAAGCAGACTTCATGAGCCAATAGTACCCACTCATAGGGATTGCCTCACCATGGACATCACAGAGCTCATCATCGAGGAGAAAATGAGAAACAGCCTTCACAGCCCTAAGGACATCATCTTCCTTCTCCCTTGCCCCACATCTCATTAGATTCATCAATCTGAAAATCCTATTGGTTAGCTTCGTCTCTTCATGAAGTCTTCTTGGAAGGGGTGTTGTCCTGGGTGCATCCCTGGGAATTCTAGCTAATAAATATGAGGGAATGTTCACCCTTCTCTGTGGCCATTCTGGTTAGGTTTTCTCTAGAAATTCATGTCAGTTTGTATTCTTGATATCAATGTAGGTTAGGCAGGTGGGACAAAAAGAGGCATGGGGTCAAAACTGAAGTAATGATAGTTGCATCTAACTTTCCCACATTGGCTTTGTATCTTGGTGATACTAATTAAAAAAAACTTTATAACTGTGAAGTGGACTGATAACTGGGTTGGTGATGTTAAAACAACCTGGGTTTCCTTGGCATATATTCTTCAAACCCCTCTTAATTTTGATAGAAAGTGCCATGGGATTATTAATAATTACAAGGCATATTATTTCCCCTGGATAAACAGCGACGGATATAAAGATAGAGGTACTGCTGAATAATCATTCGAAGCACCGTTTTGTGTATTGCAGTTACCTCCCCCACCCCCACCCCCAAAAAATAAATAAACCACCAAGAACAAAAGAAACCTACCACAGAATTGTTTTATGGTAACGGAAGTAGGTTCCAGAAGTTCTTGCAGTATGTGACATGAACAAAGTCTTATGCTGACAGCATAATTGCTTTAGTAACCATACTGTAAATAAGAAGAAAATTGGGAGGTTGGGGACATATTTGTGAGAGGAGCTAGTATATACTATTGTCTTACTATACCTTGTCTTATTTTTAGTCCTCTGTAGATGTCAGTTGAATCCTAATAACCTCAGTGCATTAATTTGATATGTATTTTCCTTTTCCTAAAGTATATTGGACAAAATGGCATAAATAGGTCAGAACTAATCCCCATCCATACAAGGGGGCATTTCTAAGGAAAGTTTTATTGCCTAAGATGGTTGTTTCCAATGTTGTGTTTAAATCTCTAACCCTTTTTTATTGCAAAGCTGTGTACCTTCTTGTATATATTTCTCTAACTTTTCCCAAGATTATGAGGGATCAGTTCTTGGCCCTATGCTAATGAGCACTTTTGTCAATGATGTGCAAGAAAACATAAAATCAATACTGATAAAGTTTGCAGATGCTATAAAGATTAGTGGAGTGGTAAATAATGAGGGGTACAGGTCACTGATACACAGCAATCTGGATCACTTGTTAAGGTGAATGCAAACAAACTCTGTATTTCAATACATCCAAATGCTGGCCATCCTTACAGGATGGCGGGGCTCTATCCTAGGTAACAGTGACTCTGAAAAAGATTAGGGGTTCATGATGTGAGTAATCTGCTGAACATGGTCTCCTTGTGGCTAATGCAATCCTTAGATGTTGAGTCAGAACAAGACGTGGTTACATTAGCTCTGTATTTGGCACTGGATAAGGCCCTAAGAAAACTGATTTCACGGGCTTCGCAGAAATTATGAAATTAACTCAATCCTGTGATGTTTTTTCCGGTAGTGGGGAGGCAGAAGCGGGCATCTGCACAAGCCGATCTCATGCTTGGTGTGGCTTGCAGGAAGTGGCTGTGTTCAGGGAGGACTCGGTGGCTGATTTTATGTGAGGCGCAATAGCCAGTGCCTCTAGCAATTGCAACATGAGCAGCCACTGCCGCAGGCCCGGTCTACACTTACCTTTGGGATTCGGCGGCAGTCAATGGGAGACACTCAAGTGACGTAAATCACTTGTGTATTTCCCGTCGACTTCGCTGTCTCTCTTCTGTGCGCCATCCACACTGCTGGGGTGGTTTTCCTGCATTGATTGCTGGATCGACTGAGCGGGTCTACACAGACAGTTCAGTAGATCCAGAGCAATCGATCTGACGGCAGCGAATTTGCCACCGTCAGTGTGGACCCAGCCTCAGCAAAGAGGTAGAAGTGGCTGTTCACACTTACAGGTCTTACCCAGCATATGGCTTGCAGCACATGTTCTAAGTGGTGGTGGCACTGTCTACAATGACCTTTCACTGACTGCGTTCTGTGCACATTCTGTGAAATTTGCTACTTTACCTGTGAGTCCACGGTGAATTTTCTTTAAAAAAAACCCAAATCCCCATGATTTTCTCAGGGCCCTAATTATGGAATACAGTATCCAGTTCCAGTGTCCACAATTCAAGAAGGATATTGATACATTGGAAAACATTCAGATAAGAGCCATGAGAATGATTAAAGGCTTGGAAAACATACACTCAAGAAGCTCAATCTATTTAGTTTAACAAAAAGAAGGTTAAGGGTGACTTGACACCAACATGGGAAATAGAAATTTGATAATAGAATGCTCTTCAGTCTAGCATACAAAGGTATAACATGATCCAATGGCTGGAAGTGGAGGCGAGATACATTCAGATTAGAACAAGATATAGTTTTTTCACAATGGGACTAATGAACCATTGGGACAATTTACCAAGGGTTATGGCAGATTCTCTTTTAATGGAAATTTTTGAACCAAGATTAGATGTTTCTCTAAAAGAGAAGCTGTAGTTTAAACAGGAATTAATTGAGGAAAGTCCTATAGCCTATGTTATACAGGACATCAGAGTAGATTATCATAATGGTCACATGATGGTCATAATGGTCCCTTCTATCTGTGAATCTATGAATACATAATATATTGGCTTTGATTCTCAGAACCCCTTTGCAATCTCTTGTGGGTTAGCATTTAGGGTTTTCCCCAGTTTATAAATGTGATTCTTAATCGGTGATGAGTGATGTTTCAGAGCTTGGTTTGACTTGGAAAACCATCCAGAAGTTTGCATGCTTATCGCGAGTTGATCTGACTTCCCGTGTCTGGGGAAAAAATAGGCTGAAAATTTCTTGCTTATGAGGATCTTCATTGTTCAGTTGCTCTGACCTTGTGTAGTCATTTACATCTGTGCAAAGTGAATGTAAATCCCTTGTGACTTGATAAGTTTACATCCATCCGTGACATCAAAAATAAGTGGTGGCAAAAGAAGGCATCTGAGATCCAGGGTTTTGTAGACCAGGTTGACGTGAGAAGCTTCTTTCAAGCAACTAAACCATGAAACTATTGTCTCTGAAGACATCATTGAGCTTATTCCACACTGTTTAGCAACAGAACACCTTTCCTGATCCCCCATCTTTTGAGGAAGTCTGACATGCCATCACCAATACAAAATATCACAAGGCACCTGGCCCAGACGGAATCCCAGCTGAGGTTTTTAAAGCTGGGGGAGCAATGCTGCAGCGCAAACTGCACCAACTCCTTGACAAAACCTGGACCTGTGAAGAAACTCCACCTGACCTTAAGAATGCCAACATTGTTACAGTATTCAAGAAAGTGGACAAATCTTTGTGTGAGAACTACGGAGGTATTGCCCTCCCCTCCATTGTAGAGAAGATCCTTGCCTGGATCCTACTAAACCGCCTACTCCCTTTTTCAGAGGAATTTCTCCATGAATCAGAGTGTGGCTTCAGATCATCTTGTAGGTACAACTGACATTATCTTTATGGTGCAACAGATTCAGGAGAAGTGCAGACAGCAACACCAGGAAATGTACAGGGCGTTCATCGACCTAACCAAGGCCTTTGACTCCCTCAGTCATGATGCCCTATGGAAGGTTCTGTATAGGTTTGGCTGCCCACAGAAATTCATTTGCACCATTAGACTACTCTCTGATGGGATGGCTGCCACCCATTCTGTGTAACAGCTCAGGGACCGACTCATTCATCATTGGCACCAGTGTCAAACAGGGCTGTGTCACCGCGCCAACACTCGTTTCCATTTACCATGACATGATCCTGATTCTCATCCGCGACCGCCTTCCTGATGGACTTGGGACTGTGTATTGTATGGATGGCCAGCTCTTCAATTTCAGACGTCTCCAAACAAAATCTAAATCGTGAGAATTGACGTTACTTACCTCCAATATGCAGAGAATCCCTGGAATATGTACCATTTCCCATACCTTGGAAACCACATCTCCCAAACAGCCAGCATTGACACAGAAATTGAATACAGGATCTGCTGTGCCAGCACATCCTTTGGAAGACTATTAAACGAATCTTCGATGACCAAGATCTGCAAAAAGGCACCAAGTTCTTGGTCTACAAGGCAGTTGTCATCCCCACCCTCCTCTATGGGTGGGAGACCTGGGTGATCTGTAAACATCATCTCCAGCGGCTGGAGTGGTTCCAGCAGCCCTGCTTTCAGAGGATCCTCAGGATCGGTTGGGAGGACCAAAGCAATAACGTCAGCGTACTCGCTGCAGCCAACATCAGCTGTGTACAACTGCAGGTCATGAAACACGAACTCGGTTGGGCTGGTCTTTGTATACGTATGCCTGACACTCGCCTCCCAAAGCAAGTCCTCTTCTCTCAGTTAAGTCAGGGAAGAAGGGCTTGTGGAGGGCAGCAGAAAAGCTTCAAAGACAAACTGAAAGTACACCTTAAAAAAGGGTGGTATCAATCAGACAAACTGGGAGAACTTGGCACAGAACAGGACACCGTGGCATCATATCATACATCAAGCTGTAGCCCATTTTGAGGAGAATAGACGTGATGATGAGACAAAAGCGACAATGGAGGAAAGGAAGGACACAACGCTCTAGTCAACAACTATGTCTCCTCCAAGATTACACCTGTCACCTCTGTGGGAAAATCTGCAGGGCATGAATTGGCTCTTTAGCCACCTAAAAATCCACCAATGAACCCAGTATGCAGACAGTATTCTTGTATTGAGGGATAGCTGAAGAAGACGACACCTGCTCTGCCTTCATTTTGTACTGGTGTGGTAGCAACACAAGGCAGCCCAATCAGGTCTGAAACTTCTGCCACTGCTGGCCACAGACAGAAGTTTAATATGTAAATAGATGCAAAAATGAAATTATTTTACAACCTTTAAAAATATTTAGTTTGGGTCTAAAATAGGCAAAAATTCATTAGTTTTTTTGGAGCAGAGAGGTTTGTGATTTTTATTTTATCTGAAATTGGTTTGCTTATCCCTAATCCAGACAAATCAAGGTAGGAGCAGAGGCTGCTCAGTATGGGCCGGTTTCTGTTCTTAAATGTGTGCCTGGGTCCCATGTTAATGTGCTGTCCTCTTGCCCTATGTGCAATGCTCCCTTGGCTATTTTAGTACTGAGTAATGCATGTGTCCAAAACGCGAGCAAGCTGACAAACCCATCTCTCACTTTCCAAGCAAAGAAAGAGAGCAGGCAGGGGAAACACTGTGTTCTTTGCTTTCCTCTCCTCCTAATTCATTCTGTTGAAACAAAGACGGGGCACCAGACTTCATGCTTCACGTAACTCAACTGTAATATCTATGTAGCTCTTAGAGCTTTTCTACACATGGGGTTGTTCCTGATGGTCTGTATGTGTAGACAAGTCCTTAGTGTTACTCTTGATAATGTCAATGGACTTGAAACAAGGATCAGTCTGACTCAAGATACCCTAATCTCACATTAGCCATGACTTGTGTGGGTCTGGTTTTTGGGCAACCTTGGAAAGGAGGAAACATTTTTGATGATTTTATTGGATATGAATACAGCACAATCTGCTATATAACATGGGAAATAGAATTGAGTTGGTATAGTAGAATTAATGGCTAGGCATGATGACCATAAAGTATCAAGCAGCCTTCTGTGTTATCCAGTCGTTCCTCAAGGGTGAAGTGGAAGTATGGACAATAGCGTTGTCAACAATCGACACAATGTGGGCAAAAGAGGAATGGATGAAGTTTTACTTATGAGTGTGCATTTAAGACCTTTGAACTCCTCTTTGGGCTATGGCTTAATCTATGTACAGACTTTTACAGGTATAACTAGAGATGTAATTTGAAATCAGTTTGGTTAAATTGGTGTGGCTAAGTATTTCAGACTGTCTTATTTCAATTTCAATTTGACTTACATTGGTTTAGTATGAACCCATAAATTACAGTGCAGGCTAAAGCCAGGTTTACACTAGGAAATTAGGTGGATATTGCTCAGGGGTGTAAAAAATCCACACCCTTGGGCAACACTGTTAAATAGGCCTAACCTCTGGTGTAGACAGTGCTAGGTCAATGAGAGGCCCTCTCCTGTCAACATAGCCACTGCCTCTTGTGGTGGTGGAGTATCTACGCTGATG
This sequence comes from Mesoclemmys tuberculata, assembly GCA_007922155.1. Classification (NCBI taxonomy): domain Eukaryota; kingdom Metazoa; phylum Chordata; order Testudines; family Chelidae; genus Mesoclemmys; species Mesoclemmys tuberculata. The sequence continues at coordinate 8,153,706 of ML675690.1, forward strand.
GGAGAAGCCTTCCTATTTGTGTAGGTGGTGTCTTCACTGAAGCATTTGAAGTGTAGACCTGCCCTTAACCAATATAAGACAGGTTTAAACCGATATAAGTGTATCTGCTCAGTGTATTTGCACTGTCTTAGCTCTGTTTTTAAACTGATTGAAGTTAAGCTGGTGCAACTTTTCTTTATTGCCCTGCACCTTATGTAGCCATTTACACTAGTGCAGAATAAATGCCAAACAGGTGCAGAATGCAACCTGATCCAGTGTGGCCCTGTTTTACATCTGCTTGTACTCTCTTTGCCCTCATTAAAATGATGACACAAGGTACAGCGCAATGGAGAATCAGGCTGTTTGTGAGTATGTGGTTTAATGGTCTTATTCAGCGTATGCCAAACAAAGGGATAGTATGTCCCAAACATATCCCTGGTACAAGCAGATGACGTCAGTGGAATTGCACTTGTTTTAATTTGTCCCCATGACTTTAATGCTTTAAGGTCAAACATAGGGAAGGACATGCTTTTAATAGCTTGGAGCACATAAAGAATAAGTAGAAGAGAATTCAGCCTGGCTTTTATTTGTATTCCTAGCTTATTCCATCTGAATCTTCCTAATTAGGACAGTGATTATCAAAGATTTGCCTTGTCAAAGGGTTAGAGACAGAGGGACAGGGCCCCTGGATAAATGTGAACAACTTGGCTACTTTTGGAACTGGAGAGGCAGAAGTGAAGTGGCTATTCAGTGCTATGGAATAGAACCACATTATTTCTCTTCAGGAAAGCTTTCAGGTCTTGGGAGTTTAAGCAGATCTTTATTTCAAATAGTTACGGGCAAGGGTGATTCATGAGTGCAAAGTATATCAGCTTTTGTTGTATTTTTCTCAAACTGTTTAGTTTGGCAAGCAATAATATTCGTTGTAGGCCAAATCCCTAACAATTGAGTATTTAGTAAAGTGCCTCCTCCTAGCACAAAAAGATGGAAACAGGCAGCTTCTCACATCCCAGGCTAGCCTACTTTTTTGTCATTGGCCAACTTTATGTACTTAAACTAGTTTTTGTTAATTTTTCTTCTTTATTTTCCTTCTCTCTTAGATCACTCCCAAACACTTAAGGAATTGAAAAGAAACTTTCCCCCCTAATTAATGAAGAATGCATATGTTCTCCTCCTTTTTTAAGGGGTTTTACCACCATCAGGGACCCGACATTTTTAATGAGGTTAATAAAATATAATTGTTTTAATGACTGAGGACCATTAGCAGTTTAAAAATTGGATGATTCCTAATGAAACTGTGAAGTAGTTGTTTTATTTTCAGTGATACTCTTAACCAGCTTTGTCATTGGCTTTGTCTTTTTCCTTTTCCCCTTGTGTCAAGCCTGGTAGCCTCTCATCCTAAGGTAAAGGCTCCCATGTGTAAAAATAATGGACAAGGCTAGTACCCAACATGTTGTATAGGGTTGAGCTAGTTATCTTGTGTATTTTTATTTAATGGCTTACCCATTTATTTATATATATATATGTGTTTTAAATCTATGGAACTGATACTCAGTGGAGTTCTACAGGACAATTAAGTGCTGTAGCAGAGTGGAAAATAAGGCCCCATGTATCTGTGTACTTAGTTTCAATTCATGTATTTGTCTTGCATGCTAACGTAGTGTGACTCTCTGTTCCCCTGTAATGGCTAGACTGTGAATGGCAGGCCATAAGTCTGTAACTGTCTCTGAGTTAATGGTCCTGATCCTTTAACTCAAGCGATAGAGGCTCATGCTTTAGATCCACAGGTCCCTTATTTGATCTGCACAGATGACCAACGCAGTGTGTCATTGCACATCTTGATGGAACTGCATTTGGCTTTCCTGGTCTTCCCTAGCCCAGGCCAATGTGCCGGGGCAATACTCAGTTTTTGCGAACCTCCAGAGATCAAAAATCACCAGTTGGACCTCAAAAAATCATGAGGTTGCCCCAAAATATCAGAAGAGGTTTTTTTTTTAAATTTATTTTGAAAGAGTACATTGTGCTTCTCGGTCTGTCTCTTGATTGTTGAATTCTCCATCTCCAGGACGTATGTATGTACGTACGTGTGTGTGTGTGTGACAACTTGTGTTGCCTATGTGCCCAAATATATGGGGTGAGATGATTTTGGTTTCTGTTGAAGGAGCTTGCCCCCCACATCTGACTGTCCTCTGCTCAGCAATTCGTGCTGCCCTACTCCAATCAGTTCAGCCCTCCTCAGCCCTCGCCATCAGTTCACCCCTTCACTTCCCTCTTCCAGGCTTGGGGGGCTACAATGGGGTCCACTTTCTCCCTTCCAGGATGAGATGGGCAGCTCCAGTGACTCTTCATCCCCCTCTGCCGCTTCCCAGGTTGGTTGCTGTGGGACGAGGAGGGAAGAGGGAATGGCACTGACCTGAGCTGCTGGGCTCTTCAGTTCCCCTCCCCTTTTGTGAAATTGGCTTCCTATTGTACGGGGGGAGTAGCTCTGCCTGCAGCAGCTCTGATTGGCTGCTCAGTGCCAGGAAGTGGGCAGGTGGAGTGGGCAGTCTGTCATAAGACTCAGATTTGCTAGGGGGCTAGAGCTGCTCGCATCATCACGAGGGTGGCTCCAGCCCCAAGCAAAATCCCATCACTTGAAAAAAATTTGCAAGAATTGGCGACACCGATGCTGAACCAAACTGTGCCAGGTGCTCCCAGAGAGGAATTCTGCCTCAGGTGGTGCCTCTGGGTGGTGGTGGCTGGGGTGTGAACCAACCACCTGTTAGGGTCTCAGGCACCATAAGAGAACACAGGGAACGAGGCGCAGAACAAGATGGGCTGCAGTGGCTTTTTGTGACCTCGACTCGTTGACTGCATGTGAAGCATCCGGGTGTACACTGCAGCTCTGTACTTTCCTTTCCCTGCCATACATGGTCTGGCCACTAGAGGGGGACAGAGAGCCACACTTTTAGCATAGGTTAAACATGCATGTCTTGGAATTGAGCACCCAGATATATAAACCTTGGAGTTACCCCAGAGGGGTGGGTTGAAGGCAGCTGTTGGCTGGGGTGGGTTAGTGTTTACAGGCATCACGAAAGAAGAAGTGAGTCAGTAGGAGGAATACGAATGAGTCAGTGTTGATCACCTGGCATGTCAGTATTAGAGAGTTATGTGTATCTGACGAGGAGCAGATGCGGGAGAGAAGCAGCAATCATTACACCAATGTACTTTCTTACTGATCTCTGGTGCCTTTCATCCTGAAGGTGCGTTAGGCCTAGTTCAGCAAGTTACTTGAGCACATGCTTACCTTGAACAATCTGAGTAATCCTAGACTATGGCTACACTCGTGTAGCCACTTTATAACGATGGGAGAGAGCTCTACCGTCAACTTAATCAATCCACCCCCAAAGAGCGTTGGAAGCTATGTTGGCGGGAGATGCTCTGTCCACACCGGTGATTAGGTCAGTGTAAGTTATGTTGCTCAAAGTGGCTTATTCGCACCCCTCAGGGACATAAGTTACACCAACATAAATGTTAGAGTAGATAGCCCTGGTGACTTCAGTGGGTGTGGAAATCTATTATGTAACTGTTTGCTGCAGTGAGGTGGGAATGGGATGAACCCGGAGTTGTTGGTGAAGCCAGGATAGCACAGAGTGAAACAGTTCTGCATGTAGTTTGGGCCAATCTGATGGAAGGCTTTGAAGGCTGGGGCTGGATTCTCAGCTGATGTAAATCTGCATCGCTCTATAGACTTCAAAGGAGCTACTTTGATTTATGTGATCTGAGGATCTGGCCCAGGGATGGAAACTTTGACATGACTTGAACAGTCGCTGTAGCAGGGACATGTTCAGATTTTGTTTATCAGGTAATGTGACCCCAGTTCGGAAAGGACCTGAACAATGTGCTTAATTTCAAGCATGTGAGTGGTCCCGTTGACTTCAGTGGCACTACTCAAGTGCTGAGAGCTAGGTACCTACTTCAGTACTTTGCCAACCTGAAGCCTTAGACCGCGTGAGCTGAATTCTAGTTTGATCCCATCCAGAATAACTCCACCGAAGTCAAATGTTACACCATGCTGATAGTGGCGTGATCTATACATAGATCACTTCACCACCTATAAATGTGTATTTTTGTGTCACATCATCAGCGGAAGGTCACTTTTAATGTTCTCCCCAAAGAGCACCCTCTGAGCTGACACATGGAAATAGAGACTATTCATTACCGTGGTCATGATTTATCAGCCAAAATGGGTTGTGCGGGAGGGCGGGCCATGGGTCAGATTTAATCCCTAAAGTACAGTGCCATCTATAAACTAGGCTCTCAGCTTGCTGAGTCTGCAGCGTGGCTCTCGTGTTCCTTCTAATTTCGGGTAAGAGTTACAAATCAAAGTAGAACAAAAGAATTCTGATTATCTTACAAGACGGTTTAGGTGCGGGATAGAATCGCTGTATTGTTAACTCCAAATTGAGTATCTAATAATTCCTTGGTTTGAGGCAGCCGGTACTGGAAATGGAGGGCTTGTTGGGAGAGGTTGGGTGAGGAGGAATCTGTATCTGGAATAAGGATGTAAAACGCAAACCAAGTAATTTTGAGGCTGTCCTGAATTATGGTATCACTTCAAGTCAAGATCAGTGATTACACGCTAAGAGCCGAGACCCAGCAGGCATGCATCGGAAGAGCTCCTTTGAAGTTGGAACTATGCATATTTGCACTGACTGAAGATCTGGCCCCTGATATTCAAAGCACCACCTTGTGATTAGCCCAAACTACTTGAGCAATTGACTTGTGCTCCTTTATCAGGACCTGCCAGAAACCCTGCACTCTGGCCTTGCCTGTGTGCTTGGCAGCCAATGATGATCTAATAGATTTCCAAACACTGCACCCTGAGCAAAAGAGAAACTGCCAAAGGAGATGCTGTGGTTTTGGGGGATGGAGTGGGAATGCCAGAAGGGTCCAGGGAACAGAAAAGGGCAGTCTTTAGTTGGAAAAGTAGTGGAAGGGTTGGGGCAGTACCCCAAGAAGGATGCATGCGGGAGACTTGTGTCGAGAGGTGAGGAAGAGATGTAGAAGATGGCTGAGAGAGAAGACGTAGTGGAGGAAGGACTGGTGTTGAGATGATAGGCAAAGCATGCTGAGAGAAGGAGGAGAAACTCCTGGAAATGGAGAGAGAAATATATGTGCTCAGCACACAGATGGGACCATGAACACACAAAAGAAAGGGATAGGCCCTTGGAAACTCAAGAGACTGAGATAGGCAACTTTAACAGCAATGAGTGGGAGCTAAAATTGGACAGAATGGCTGCGGAGTCTAACTTGCCAGGCCAAGTCAGCTGAAAGTTCCTATTCTTCTGTGCTAAAGTAGTACACGCCTGAGTATTTCCTGGCTGTTGTCGAATGCCTTGTGCGGTGTGTAACAAGGCACGAGGATGGACAATGAAGGGCAAGTGACTAAACACTTGAAATAAGCATTGAAATTGCCGCTGTGAAATGGAATTCGGATATTTAAAAAATATGAAGACCTGTTAGATGCATAAATAAATCAATAAATCACAGCGCCTGTCTCACGTCTAGCGTTCTGGAACAATAAAATACAGCGTCCCTTTTGTGTTTCTTGGCCGAGGGTGGGGGTGGATGGGAACCAAGCTAGAGTGGTCGGGGTTCTTCCTTTCTTAGCAGCTTCCCTGAGCTTGTTTGGACAACCTTTCAGATGCCTCTGAATTCCTGAGACCTGGAAACTCTGAGTAAAAAGTGGAGAATGGAGCAAGTTCTTGGGATGCAGAGTCATCGTGGAGATGATTTGTGAAAGCAGAAGATCCACCGCTTATCTATGACTTTTTTTCACCTGGAAATTAAAACTGAGATTTTCTAAAGGAATTGTGGGGTGCAATTGACGCTGCTGTGTAAGGAGGGGGCTGCAGAGTTTCATTTTGAATTTCCAGGCTCCAGGATGCAGGCAGCTACAGGAGGTACTTGCTGTTGCATTAGATAAGCAGTGTTTAAATACGTAATAATTTAAGTATTAAGTACCAGGTCTCCATGCATTAATAAGATCAACCCAGAGACCGGGCCTTCCAGTTCCTTTGGCTGCTTTGAAATCTCCAATGTTTCCTCTTGCTTCATTGACTGATGTGGAAAAAGACTTTGGAATCCACTATGTCTCATGCTACTTAAATCAAAGCAGCTGAGACTCATTTGAGAGGTTCATCATCCTTTTCTGTTGCTCTTGTCAGCACCTGCAGGGAGTATATGTCCACTGTGCTTTCACAGGATGTACTGGGCTCTGTGCAAAATGTGGAATGGATGGGCTGGAGGGTAGTCCCTCCTGGGGCCTGTTCCAAAGTCCCGGTCAGTTAATCTACTGGAGACTTTCCCAGCTCATTACAGAGTCTTCTTTAAAGAGCTGTTGCAAATCTATTAAAAAAGAAGGACAAAATCTGTTTAGAGGCAATTAACCTTTACAGAAGCAGTGTTGTCTAATGGTTAGAGCACAGGTGATTGATAGTCAGGCGTGTGGGTATTTCTCCTTTGTCTGTCCAGGGCTGGTATATGATTTAATCTCAGGCACTGTTTCATCTTCTGATAAAGGTTCTAATGCCTGGCTATCTCAAGCTAATAAGTAGAAAGTATTATTTTTATCGTATATTCTCTCTTTTTTCTTGCTTATTGATCTTACCAAGAGACATATGAATTAGGATGGGTGAATGAAGAGTAAATTCTGCTGATATAAATTGGGAATATATAAAATTCAAAGGAGTTATTTCAGATTCAAGCAGTGTCAGAGCAGAATTTAGCAGAGCATCTTTGTTGCTTTATGTGTTTTCTTTCCTTTGTTACTTTTCCCTCGTTTGCGGCAAAAATTTAAAAAAGAAAAAGCCTGTGTGTGTGTGCGCGCGCGCACAGTTTATGCATGGAAATAGTAGAATAGAGGTATTCAATTCTCTGTTCTTCACGTGAAGCTTGAGTATAAATAGGGTTGCATGGACATTTTCTAACTGACACATGGGAGGGGTCATGTTTGTATACACTCAAATGCATGCCAGAGTAGGCCCCCCTTTGAAAATGTTGCCCTGTATAGTCTTAACTCTGTCTTGACACTACAACTAGGTCCAGTGAAATTGATGATGATTTACTAGATGTGTGATTAAAAAATAAACAACAAGGCCCGGGGAGGGGGCGGGGGGAAAGGAATAAAAGTTTTGTTTTCTTGAGAATGTCCATAGCAATAGTGGAAGGAAGAAATGTTCCTAAATAGAATGCTTGTCAAAACTTTTCCATGAGATGGGCAATTTTTTATAACCTGAGGATTGGAATGGGGAGGAGAACATTAATTCACACAAGGAAAAACACCGAGAGAGAGGAAGACCAAATGAAAGCATCTTCACTTTGGTTCTGTCTGATTTAAGCTTGTGAACGTCTTGGCGGAAAGAGATGCTTATCTGCAAGATAGTCCAGAGTATTGGTTAGCATAGAGAAAGAGGTGACGTGGAGTGGATGTTGGTACAACTTTTGTTTTTCCTAGTTGGAGCAGATCCTTTTTGAATTCATCCTGCAGAATAGCTGTTGAAAGGTATTGTTTTGGATTTTATAAAATTCTGATAGTAATACTTCTCCCACTGACTACAAAACACTTAGGGAAAAAAGAACAAGTTCAGCAAGTCTAAACAGGGGGACAATGCACTCTTTCAATGTGGTTAACGTCCTGCTGTTACTTACAAATAGTCCAGATTGCGCGAATGGGCAAAGGGAGTCAACCTTGAAATCGGTATGCAAACTTAACCTTAATTAGAAGTTTCTGATGTCCAGGTTACCAGTCCAGCCATGATTTTTTCTGATTTGAAATGTTAAAGAAAGTCAGTGGGGGAATACTACCAGTTATCATGTAATTGGATGATTAACACTAGTGTCTTATAAGAGCTTGGTGGTGTTGTAACAAGCAAATATGGAAACACAAAAGAAAAGATGGATTTATCAATTAGCTTATTCATTATTAGCTATAGTGTCTCATTTCTGTGGAACAAAGGAATTAGAATAATCCTTTTTGTGCATGCTGCTACAGAATATTTCAAATCCCAGGATTATTCTTCATTAGTCCTTCTCATGGAATTTCCACAAGGAATAATGCTGAAATCCTAAAGGGTGGGGAAGACGACATAATAGAGAAGTGACACTAGCCTCTTTGAAAAGAACACTTCTCAGATGTATGTCCATTGTAAGGGGCAAATGGGATTTCACTGTGATTCATAGAATCATAGAAGATTAGGGTTGGAAAGGACCTCAGGAGGTCATCTTCTAGTCCAGTGCTTCACCATTATTCTTGTGAAAAAGTTTTTCCTAATATCCAACCTAAACCTCCCCCACTGCAACTTGAGACCATTGCTCCTTGTTCTGTCATCTGCCACCACTGAGAACAGCCTAGCTCCATCCTCCCTGGAACCCCCCTTCAGTTAGTTGAAGGCTGCTATCAAATTCCCCCCTCACTCTTCTCTTTTGCAAACTAAATAAGACCAGTTCACTCAGCCACTCCTCATAAGGCATGTACCCCAGCCCTCAAATAATTTTTGTTGCCCTACACTGGACTTTCTCCAATTTGTCTACATCCTTTCTGGAGAGCGGGGACCCAAAACTGGACACAATACTCCAAATGTTGCCTCACCAGAACCGAATAGAAAGGAATAATCACCATCGTTCTCCCTCTTTCACACACACCCACCCACACATCTGTCATAAAAGAGATGGGTGGACTAGATAACTTTGAAGATCTTTCTTATCATCACCATGATTCTGAGATATTCAGTCCCTTAAGGGCTTGTCTACACAGGGAAGTTTGTGTGGAGTAAGCGAGGGTGTTTTAAGTGCACTAGCTATTCTGCACTAACTTCTTCTTGTGCACTAGAGCTGCCTTTGTGAGGTTTAGCTTTCTGCACAAAGGCACTTTTAGTGTGCAGTACAAGTATACATGCAGGGAGTTAGTGCAGAGTTTAGCTCGTGCATTGTAAATTCACCCCTTGGCTTGCTGCACACTAGCTTCCCTGTGTAGACAACGCCTTAATTCATAAAGGCAGATGTTTAAAAATAAAACAATCCGGGCTTGTCTTCGCTTACCTCAGAGGTTTGGCGGCAGTCGATGGGAGTTACGCAAACTACGCAAAAAACTTGCGTAACTCCTGTCGACTTCTGTGCTTCTGTTCTGCACGCCATCTTCACTGCACTGCGTTGACGGGAACCGTGTTCCCATCGACGCAGCGCTACACCACTTGAGAAGGTGGTCTTAATACGTCGATTTCTGGATCGACTGAGCGGCTCTTCACTGCTCAGTTGATCCAGATAAGTCGATGGTTCACTGCTGTCAGTGAACACAGACCCACATACGTCCCCTTTGTTCAAGGTACAGCAATTTTTTTTTCTTAAAATATAGTTGAAGATGCAGACTAGTGTGTGTGGCTGATTTTAGTCTGATGAGTTGGATACTGCTGTAGCAGATGCCGTTTCTAAAGAGCTCTGTGTTCGCTGTACATCTGCATACGCTTAATGCCATTAAAAAGGTTCCCAAATATTTTTTATTTTTTAAATAGTCACTGAAAATTTAACTCTGGCAAGTTTCCACTATTATAATTTATTCCAAATCAGGTGTACTTCATGGAGAAGTTTGAGAGAGGATTGAAACATGATAGGAAAGGTGCTAATTGGATAATGACAATGAGCAACTTGCATTGTGTCAAATGTGCTTTTTTCTTATGTAATTCCTTCTGATCCCCTAGCCTTCCTTATGCCAAACTGGGCAGCTAGATAAATTCCAGTTGTCCACTTCCTTCTGTAGTGAGATTTTTCTTTTGGATTCTTCCAAAAGTTTGACTCTTTTCTGTCTTGCAGCAGCTATCTCCAGATTTAACAAAGCCTAGATTTTTAGACTAGCTTGTGGGCAGAATAGTGGTGTGTCCAGTCCTTGTAGTTATGTGTACAGTCTTGCACACTGTAATAAAACTGGGCCACTGAGTTTTCAGTTTTCTTTCATGCAATTCCTATAGACAACATGATGCGTACAATGCTCCTTCTTCATTGACCATGACAAGTTGAAGACGAATGTGACTGTAAGATGGGTACTAGTATCTGTGGACTCCATGGACCACAACTTCGTATTGAAGAGGAGGATTTGCTGTGTCCTGTTCCATTTTATTTGGAAACAACCCTCAGGCTTCTGGCAGTTTGACAGTTTGGCTCATCTTTGGGTGCAGTTTGGTTGCTCCAGCATAATTATCAAATATAATCAGCTGTGGCAAAGAGCACCCGTGAGCCAACCCTAACTAAATGTTATTTCCTTTCTGTTTAAGTTTGTATGTTCCCCTTCCACTTGAAATCATACTGAAATGTAGATATGACTGGCAAAATTCAGCACGTGGCTTGGCTACTGCTGTTGCTGCTGCAAATCTGCCATGTGCTTCGCTGGATATGACAGGACTAGCGGTACTGTGGAAAAGGTAGGAGATGCGTCCTCCAAATTCTACATTGTGCAGCAATCCTGAGGCAATCCAGTGGAAACATGGCAGACCTATGTCTGGCTGTGGTGAACTCTACTGATGGACCTCCCTCCCAAATAATGACTCCACAACTCACTGCTATCATTGGTTGCTACCATCGCATCTACAGTCTCTGATCCTTCCGATTGGGGCAGATGCGGAGTATGAGCTAATGTGGCATTAAAGAGCATTTGCTTTAGTTCTGGTTGGCAGTTCTCAGATTTGGATGGGAAGCATGCCACTTAGCTTGGTTATTCCAGGACTCCACCTCATCCTCTGACCATGCCAATTTTCCCTTTGTAGAATGCATGCTGTGCACAAGTTTTGCAGGCAGTTAGGGAATATTCTCTCATTCTGCAGCCGTGGAATATGCCTCAGAATTGCTGGAGGATAGCGAGGGTGGGAGAAGACAGTCCAGCCAAACGTCTGCATAAACTTCAGGCAGCTGAACTTGTGGATGTTTACCCAGACCAGCCAGTGGGGCTCCTGGAGGTTCGTTCCTGGCAGTAAACAATCTTTCTAATTTATTCATTGCAGCAAATTGATGGCAAGTGAAAGATGGGCTGAGATAAAGCAGTCTGCACTGTGTGGTCTGCGTTATGGTGATGTGGGAACAAAGAGTGGGAAGTGTTGTCTTGCTCTCGATTGCACTTTTTACTTTTAAAACAAAGTGAGTGGTAGCAAAAGGCCTCACAAAACAGCTTTGTCACCAAATTAAAACATGAGGGCTCTGCTTCTGGTCTTGAATTATGGGAAGCCACACTGGAAGATTAGCTAGCTGTAGTGTATACAATAATTACTATTAAAAATCAGCGTGTTTTGTCGGCTGTTACTGCCCAGTGGTATCTGTGATCCCATATTTCCTCCCTTTGTGCTTAAATGGGGTGAAATCCTGGCCTCATTGAAGTCAATGAGAAAACTCATCTTGATTTTCAGTGGGCCCAGGATTTCATCCATTAAGAACCTCCCTCAACAAGCAGTCCCTCTGAACCACATAAGAGATGCTGTGGCATAAAGTGCTAACACAGGTCAGGGTATTGGAATCCAATTGGCAATAGTTGTTGTATATCTGCAGGCAAATGTTGACAGTTTAGTGGCAACCACTCTAGCACTGTTTATATGCTTAGATGTGCGACATGAGGAAGAACCTTTTGTCCAAACTTTGAGTCTGTTAATAACAATTTAACATGCTTGGTCATCTTGCAGCTTCTGTTGTTTCAGATTTCTGTGCAAGTGGCCTGTTAGCTATGAACACAGAACATACCACTGTGTATCAGTTTAGTACGTGTCCTTTTTAATTTAAAAAGGCAAAAAAGTATTCCACAGCACAAGGGTAATGCTATGAAAATCGATCTGTATCAGGGTGGATTGATTTAGATCAAGCAATTCAAAATCTGCATTTAAATCACTAAGCGAGAAGTCTCAAATTAAATAATTGATTAATGTTTCCATTGAATTTTAGTTATTTTTTAAAAAAAAGCTGCATTCTTATTCGTTGATATAGTCATTAAAATAGATTGAGTTTTAGGTACATAGAGCCTCTACACTAAATTTGGTACATTTTTTTTTTGCTACCCAATGGGAACTAGTTTTGAAGCAAGTTGGCGACTTCTGCCTTGGCTATGACTGAGTTTTATTTTATTTTTTTAAATGATCTGCTCTCTCCCTTACAGACTTCCCCGTGGTGGGGTGAGGTTGAAAACACATCCCACGGCTATCTACTGGTTTTCCAACGGATTCTCTGACACTGGCCCTGCCCAATCTGATATTAACTCAGAGTGAATCCATTGCTATTATTTTCCATCATAGAGTGAAGAATGGGGCTCCTGGGTTTTGTTCTCAATTCTTCTACTGTCACTCCGTGCAGCTTAATCTCTCAAACTTCATATGCCTCAGCTTCCTTACATGTGAAATGGTGACAAGCGTGCATGCCCATCTTTGCAAACTCCTTTGAGATTGGCAAATCAAAAGCACTATAAATATTGGTTTGGTTTTCCTCATCCTATTGTGCTGCTAAGAGTATGCCCTGGCTAGATAGACAATACAGTTATATACATTTTGATCATGCCTTTTCTTTAAAAGACTCCCAATCAATTGCAGTTGCCATTTTGTCTCAGGAGAGCACTAGTGTCAGGGTTGTGAAAGAGGACACTAAAGGAGAAGGTAGGCCAAGAAAACAGTGGCAGATTAATTGGGAGTTTAGTGGATGTTTTTGTTTTCTCCCTCTTCTCCTCCTCCAAGATAGGACATTGGTTGAACTGCTAAAGCTGGCAGGGAGCGAGTTAAAAAGAATGCATCCCTTTTTGGTATCTGTCCTTTTAGCATTCCACTTAAAGCTTGAGTGGTTGCTGTATTGAAGCACTCACCTCTGTTCCTTTCCATTTCTTTGTACCCTATTTGTCGTTGTCAAGGAAGGAGAAAAAAAAAGAATGAAAAGAACTGAAAGCAAATGTTAATCTCGGTGGAGATGAAACTTTCCTTTCTGAACTCACAAGAGCAGTTATTATACATGCGGATTTCATTCTCCTCTTAACTTGGGGGTAACAATCTGCACACACAGAGATCCATTCAGGTTAAGTGCCTGCAAACCCTTCGCCGAGGTTTTCAGCTCCTTACTAGCCAGCAGACTATTTCTTCTCTTTGACTCCCATTGTTCTGCCTTTGGTTCTAGCAACCTGACCTCCCACCAATATGGCTGAATCTTGGTTTTCAAAGAATATGCATGGTCACAAAATGCTGTATTTTGCCTCTATGAAACTTGCTTGTCATGTAGTTAAAAGAAGAGCTTGGGCGAGATATAAAAAAGAAAACCTGCTGAAGATGTGTGAAGTACATAGGCTGGAAACTCAGTTGATCCTCCTAAGAAAGTTTGCTTTAAAAGCCTTGTAATGAACTCAAGGGCAATAAATGCCTTGAGGCTTGACATGTCTGAGACCAGGGCCATGAGTTCATTTCTTTCCAGGCATCCCCCCACACATCCAGACGTTCCTACTGCTGCAGGAAGATAAGAGGCGGCTGAATTTCCAATCTCCGAGCACTGCACTTGCCTCGCACAGCAGCACACCGAAGTCCTTCATTGCTTCAGTCATATCCAGTTACAGAAAGTGACTCGATTATTGCTGCTGCTGTTCGTGCTCAACAGAGGCTGGAAATTTCTGAAATCTAGAAATGCAGGCCCCATTCCCCACCCCAAAAAGACAGATAATAGCAGCCCGAATTATTGCCATTGTGAGGCTTCAGGGAAGGACTTGAATCGTCATTACAAGCAAACTGCGTGCACTTCACTATTTTTTTATTTTTCTGTCATCTCCCAAACATTTGGATGAAAATGACTAGATAATAGCTTAGCTTTTTTTCCAAGAATGCCTTGGCAGGCTGTTGACACAAAGTATTAACATGAATGCATTGTTACTAAAAACCCAATGCACAAACCCAAAGTAAATGACAAACACATAAATAATTACGTCTTTTTTTGTTTGTTCCCAATCTGTCTTTGACCAACTGAAGGTGATTCCCATGTTGCATTTCATCGATAAACATGTGTTTGGGGGATAGTGTGACGTGGGTTGTCTTAACCTCCAGCAGGGAAGAGAGAAAGTGCTAAGGAGCAATTTCCTCTATAATTTGAATCCTTAGCCTCATGTGGGAAAGAATAGTCTAGCACCACACTCTGTAAATATCCTCCCTTTATCAGTTTCGTGTTGGGATGTAGCTCCTGGTGGAGGAATGTAGTCTGCTGCAAGCCCTGACTATCCCAAGGCATATGCATATTAATGACAGAGCTACAGAAACATAGGGCCTGATTTTTCTCTTTACATCAGTGAAGTTTCTTTGACTTTGATGGAGCCACTCCTGATTTACCCTAGTGTGACTGAGTGGAGAACGGGGTCTGTAATCTCTCACGAGATCATCTCCACAAGACAGAAGCTCAAATGATATGTCTCAAATAGTAAAAATCTTCCCATACAGAGGTATTGTGGAGTAAGGAATTATAGGGAAATGGCATGGGCTATATCTTTATGCCTCTTTTCAGCTATTCACAGTCTAATTCGAGCTATAAAATATGCAAAGAGCAACTTCCATATGAGGCCAGTCTGGCGTAGTCAAAGAGTGCCTCTTAATTCCTCGTAGATCATCCTCTTGTTGCCTTGAAGCTCTTGGTTTGAAACTTGTCTGTGTTACTGTGTTTCTCCTACACACTTGGGCCCCTGTCCAGCAGAGCACGTCAGCACTTGTTTATTGCACATCTGAGTAGTCACACTGATGTTAATAGGATTACTCGAGTACTGAAGTGCTGGATGGAAGACTTGGTAAATCCAGCGATTGTGTGTTGGGGAAACTCAAACTCATCTTCAAAGAGTTGCATGGGACTTTGCAGAACTGATCTGGTGCGACTTTCTGAAGAATGAGAGGTTAGACCAACCTCCACCTTTATCAGAGCTTCTTATCTCATAAGTGAGTGGACTCCCCGAACCTGCTGTGCCTCTTCTCAGTCTCCCCTTAATATAGCTCCATTGACTTAAATGGAGTTAACTCTTGATTTACACCAGGTTGAATGAGAAGAGGATCAGTCTCATTGACTCTGGGCCCCACACACTTCCATAACCAAGCCTTGAACCAGGAACAGGCAGGTAGCAGCCAGGAAATCAATAAGAAGTGCTCCCATAGGCTGAGTCAGCCGGGGAAGTAGATTAATCTCATCCTAGCTGATAGTTGCACGTGGCACAGATAGTATTTGTACTTGTATCCAAACATGGCACAGCACTGTACAAGCATCACTTAAGACTCAAAGCATCTTTGTAACACAGGTATTATAAAATGAGTGATTTTCCAACAGGCAGGGCAGAGGCAGGAATAGAACCCAGGTATCTTGCCTTGTAGTCCCCTGCTCTCACTACTAGACTACATGTTGTAGATCAATTAGACTATTTATAAAATAAAAAGCCCTACAGTGCTCCACAGTTATGGTCCAAAATGTTGCAGTAGCTCTGTCATAGGGGTTGCTTGTTCGAAAAACAATCTACACCTACACCGAGTTTAAATATTCAAAATAAATCATGAGTTTCTGTCAAGTGGAAACAAAACTAATGATACAGTAAAAGACTACATTTCCATAACTTTGACTCTCATCTGCATGTTCAGCTTTGGGAAGCCAATGGGAGCCGACGCTTTCAAAACAGAAAGACAGCCTGCTTCCCTCTTGGCAGCTACAACACTATTCTAGAGCAGAGGAATCACCAGTGTGATTTGCATTTGATTTCCTCACTAACCGATAAGAATCCTGAATCCAAACAGTAGGAGATGCATTAAAAAGAGCTGGATACTGTAATGATGTAGGAACGAACAATATTCCCAACAAGTATAATGTGCACTGTCCCCCTGAAAACCACCAGCTCTGTTAAATTGTCGGGAGGGAAAATGATGGTCTTGTTATTAAAGCACATATCTGAGGGCTGAGATCAGGGTATTCTTCACTCTGCCAATAATTTCTTCTGCAACGTTGGGCAAAGGTCTTAAAGGAACAGTGTCAACTTAATGTTTTTTAAAGGGATCTGTAAAAAGCGAATCCATTTTCTGATGGCACGCACTTTACATAGCGTGCTCTGATTTCCACAGCAGCTTTTGAAAAGTGTCTGTAGAGATTTCCCAGCTCCCCTTGGGGTTTAGAAAGGCCTTTCCAGCAAGGGAGACATAGCCTAGGGCCGTAATCCTGTAGTCAGATCAGTGTGAAGACCCAATAATACCCAGAAGGCTCCCTGTGGGTATGAGGGTCTACTGGCACAGATCTCATTTTAGGATTGAGGTCTAGCTGACTCAACAGAGCAAAATAGCAAAATCAGGTATACTCAAAGGTTTGTCAAACACACAAAAAACAAGAGAAATATATTTCTCTGCTATCTTAGACCTCACTTGCAGCTGTAGGCCACCGTCATGTCAAAAGGCGTGCCTGGGAGTGGGGATCCCCCCATGTGGATATTGTAGTGGCAGGATTGAGGCCATAGCAGGTACAACCTTTCCAATGTGATAACAGTGCCCAATTTTTTTTACATCTGTGGAATGAAGACGCTTCTCTCTCTCCCAGGGTGTTGAGTTGTGCTGCATTAATTTTTGCTTAAGTGCTCTGAGATCTCAGCAGCTGTCCAAGTGCAAAGTTTTATCTTTATAATTCCATGTCCATGAGTTAGAAAACAGTTTCTTCCTGTCCCTTTCTAAGCGTACATCGTTAAAGCTTTGAAGTTGGATGCATTTGCACGATAGACTGAGTGACAATCAGAAATATTATTGACTGCCAGGTCACCAGTTGAGAATTATTAGCAATGTGGCTTGAGCCAGTAAAGCTTTTTGCGGTTATTGTGGTTGTTTTCTCCCAGATTCTGCTGTTTAGGAAATTGAACCAGTATAAACATAACACATGGTAGAAATGGTATCGAAGATCTGTGCGATGCAAACCAAAACTAGGGAAATTCAGAGTTCAGGTTGAAAATCTACACCATGACTTTATCTGTTATTCACTTTGTCACGTCTAGTCATATGAACACTATAATATTGTAGGGGACAAGGCCATCTTCGTAGACCCCTCACAGTGCCAGGACCCAACAGGGTTAAACGAAAGGTAGGGAGAGGAACCTTACGGAACAAAACATAACAGTTTGCAGTAGCTTTGCGGACAGGACTTGGACCATGACATAAAATACTCTAATATGTATTTATTTTAAGTAAGGGAGAACAGCGCAGTAGCCTAGATTTTCAACCTGAAATGTGTATTTCCTTGCTGCTTTGGACTTGAAGTATTTCTATTTACTCTTTGTATGACCATTATGACTAGGAGGGCTAGTGTCATGGGGTGGGTGGCCCCTTTAAGGGGAGCCTCCCTGTGAGAGGCTTCTTCCAGGGGAATGAACTCATCTTGCCCCACATTTAGGTAACTAACAACCTAGGTGTTTGGTTGGCCACTAACGAGTGCCTGGACCTGGTAACTGGCTACCAGCGCTCAGCTGAAGGGGGTGCTCCTAGGGACAGGAGGTTCCCAGGGAGAGTGACTTTGGGAGGGAGCGCAAGGTAACTGCAGAGGGCCAGCCGGTGAAGCGTTCTGAGCTGCAGTCAGCAGGCAGGATCTGCAGAGCTCTTGGCTTCACGGAAGGAATGAAAGTGCCTCCCGGGTAGGGGGCCTGGGTGTGGGAGTGGTAGACTCAGGTGAGACTGATGAAGTCAGACAGAATCTGCCTTTCCTGCTGAGAAGCCTGGGCAAAGGTCCTCCTTGTGTTTCAGTTGCACTTTCTGTGCATCAATCAGAAGGGGGTGCTGTTAGATACGTAGGAGACTCGTTGAACTTATTGATGACACAATTGGGGAAATTAAGGTAGGATGTACCCGCAGTGCCAAATCTGGCCACAAAGGGGGTGGGGGAAGGAATGTGCCTTTTACATGTAGGTCCCTGTTGCATTAGACAGACAGAACAAAACACAGAACCAAAACACTGTCCATGCTCTGAAGTGTGAACCGCAGAAGTATAAAGGACCTTGGCTGTTACTCCAGCATGCTACCCTTGTAAAGTCGCGGTTGATTAGAATTGTAGTCAATACTTTTACATAAGATTTTCCTTGTGAAAGAGTACTTTCTGCTGGAAGTCGGCAGCGCTCAGGTTCCACACTGGGAATGCACTCAGCAAAAGAGCTGCATTGGGGAAGAGGTGATCTGTGCCTCTCCCTTCCAAATTGGAGAAGAAGTCTACTTGTCAGTCCTACAGAGGATGGTGTTAATTGCAGCCGTGGGATCTGCCCCTGTATTGATCCAATGGCCTTCGCAGCATGCACACAGGAGCTGTAGTTTTTGTTTCAGCCCAGAGTCAAGAGTATATTTTGTGGAGGCGCAGCCCTGTGTCCTGATCCTGGAGTGGGTTGATGGATTGCTTGGCTCTGGTGGGAAGGCCTGAGAGCCCCAGATATCTTTAATGCAGCTAGTATGTTACAGATCTCTTCATTGCTGGATATTGCCTCACCATTCTTTTGCACGTTAGGACTGAGCTATTTCATGCCCCGTGACACTAAGGTCATTGGTAGGATCAGAGATCACTTTCCTTTTCAGTGCAACCCCTTATCCCATAAAAATTCCTGATGATGCTATGGGAGGAAAGTGACAGACATGAGGCTAATTACTGCTGTATGTCTACCTCCTATGACTCCTACAAGTGCTATTGGAACTTTTCGCTGAACTGGCAACCCAAGGTGGGAAGAGACAGACTGTGTAACTCTCAGTATCGACTTCTTGAAGTAGTGTGCTTTTCACATCCCACCCTCCCCATTGCTGGTGAAGCTGCGCAGGAGGGAAAAACATTTCACCAGACAGCATCACAGTTGATCAGTCTAGTTTTTCTCTCTCTATTTTAAACTAACTTTATTGCTTAAAAAATAAAAATATGAAGTCGAATTTAAACCTCAAGCTTAAGAACAAACTAGTAATTTCTGGAGAGCTACAGTAGTGCCATAATAACTCCTGATCCTGCAGTCCTTATGCACATATGGCTCCCATTGAAAGGAAAGGGAATTTGATTGTGGAAGAATTGCAAGGTTGGATCCAAGCGTTTGTCCAGCTGAGAGCCACGTGAGTAAATTATCAGGAGCTAATGGATCACATTAGTACCCTAGAGTGGAACATGTGGGTTACACCCTCAATTTTACTACAGAGGGACAACCTGTGGAGAAGACAGATCTCAGCTATTAAAGTTCTATATTAGAAAAAGGTGGAAAATTGTATTCTGGGACATATAATGACTGAAGGCCTCCCCTGCATAGGAAAGATTAGATTGGACTGTAAGGCCCCAATTCACTAAGGCATAATAGTTCATAATTAACTTTAAGCGTGCTTAATCCCATTAAAGTACTTTAGGCCTCAATTACGCCAAACTTTAAGTGCAACTCCTTTGAAATCAACAGGACTTCTCACATGAAAAAGGGCCTCCCTGAACTCGGACCTAAGTGTTTTGCTGAATCTGAGCCTAAAATTCCCAGGTCAGGTTTGGCTATTTTTACTTAAATATTAGGAGCCATCGAAAGTTCTCTAAGAATATTTATTGCCTGTCATGTTTAAAGGAAAACATTTACTAAACAGACTAAAAATATGAAATGTGCTGTAAAATTGGTTGATGGATTTTTCCATGAGTTAATTCCTTGGCTCACTGTTCAGTTTCTATCAGAACCGAGATGCGCCTTAAGAAATTCGCCCTAGGTATTTATATTATGCTTATCATCATAGTGTCTGATTTCCCAAGTGCAGGCATTACAATGATAGGACTCTCTTCATTTTCTTCCTTATATGTGTAACACAAAGTGTTAGAAAATACAATTAGCATTTGAATGTGGAAACCTTTCCATTCCATTTAGCGTATTTCCATCTTTAATTCACTTAATATATGGTCAGTCGGCTCATTCGTTTAGATATTCAAGGAACTGAAAAATCCTAATATATTCACAATGCAGTATTTACTTGTAAATAAATGCTTTACTTGGACCCATTAGTTCTATAGCAGGTTTCACAAGCATATGACATTATTTACAGCCCATGAATTGAAGGGAACAATATTTACCAGATATTTTTACCCACCCCAAAGAAATGAACAATTCTTCCAGTTGCTTAAAGGATGCAGCCAACTAAAATATATTTGTGCATGCTGTCAACAGATATTTCTTTACTTCCTTTCTTGAGTTTTAAAAATGTAAATGGTTATTAGTAATTTTAAAAAAATCTAGTTGACTTGTTATTGTTTATGTTCTTTAGTTATTTTTTCTTTAATTCAGCTTGGCCAATGAAAATCAATAAAAACAATTTCACTTCTGTTTATAGTCTGTTTGACTCTTCAGATTCTTAATGTTGCAAAGTTTGGTTTTCATAGAATCACAGAAGATTAGGGTTGGAGTGATCTCAGGAGGCCATCTATTCCAACCCTCTTCTCAAAGTAGGACCAACCCCAATTAAATCGTCCCAGCCAGGACTTTATCAAGCCGCACCTTAAAAACCTCTAAGGATGGAGATTCCACCTTGGGTTTGATGCACTTCAAGGGACTTTTCAAGGGACTTTCCACCTTGGGTTTGCTGCACCTCAACGAACTATTTATTTGTTTAATAACTTTAATTGCGCATGGGTTTTTTTAAATGGGAACCTTTCTCTTGGTTTTGGATTTGATAACTTCTTTTTACAAAAAATAAATTTGGGTCCATATTGGGTTCCAATGCAGCAAAATACTGTAAGAATGTGCTTTATTTAAGCATGCACTTCAGAGCATCATTGGATAGAGGTGGACTTTACACACATGCTCGAAACTGAGAAATGCCTAAAGTGCTTTGCTGAACCAGGGACTTAGTATAATTAAAGACTGCAATGGCTTCTAGATACCCAATCAGAATCAGGGTCTCATTACGCTTGCCACTGAAACACTCAGTAAGAGAGAGTCCCTGCTGCTAGGCACTTACAATCAAATATAATTTAAACTAGGATGTAAAAAAGAACCGACTATATTATACTTTATTATACAGGCTTCCTGTGGCACTGACTCCCCTCCGGTCTTCCTCCTTTTCAAAAAGTGTCCTCTCAGAGCAGGAGATTGGAATGAAACTCTTTGTTATTTCCAAATTTCTCAGTGATCAAACATGTACATGATGCGGGGGGGAAATGGGGTGGACAGAGAGAGTAATTGGGTGATGGGTCTGTGCATAATATTTGATGGGGAAAGAAAGGCAGAAAGCCTCCTAGCTCCTCTGTGGTTGGAGGGTGGGTCTCCACACAAAACTAAAGCTAAAACTAAATTCATTTTTAATCTGTAAAGACATCCTGAACAGCACTGTAAAGTAGAGACAGAAATGCTGCAGACCATAGATACATGGGGCTCGTCTTCATAAGACTCCAGCGTGCGTATAATTCCCTAGGAGGCTTGGGAGAAAGGGCAAAGCAATTGAACAGCAGTGCATACAGTTTAAGAAGCTTTTTACAGCCCTGGCTACTCTGACTTCTGCAATTGTCTAGCTGTTACTCAGGATAGTACAGGTTTATTTTTCTCCTTTCGAACAGTTGTTCCTGCAACGTTCTTTCTTCCTTTATTCTGGATCATCACTAGCAATTCCCATGCCCCACAGAAACGAAGGAGCTGTAAAAGAAAAGCTCACCAAAATCAAGGCCACCCACTTCCTCCGGTATCTTATGCATGGATACACACATGTGCACAAACTCCTGCGTGGGAGTGGAAGACTAAATGATTGTTTATTACAGGGAGTATGGTAGTTCTGAGAGGATTCAACCAAGAACAGAGCCTTGCTATACAAGACAGTAGAAGACTCTTCGCCCCAAAGAGTTTATGGTTGAAGTCAGTCAAGATAGACAAAGAAAGAGTGGGAGTGGAAAGAAAGGCCAGGTGACTGGTCCAAGGTCACACATCAGGTCAGTGGCAGAGCCAGGATTAGAATCCAGGTCTTCCATCCCACTCTAGTGCCTTTACTTCTGGAATATGCGCCTTTTTGTAGTGTGTTATGGTACCACTGCAAAAGAGTGGTGGGAATTCAATTCAGAGATTCCCAGGCCAGAAGACACCACTGTTATCAAGTCTGATGACTTTTGTAGCATAGGCTACAAATAGAATAGAATGTCCCCAAAATTATTCCAGAGTGGATCTTTTAGAAAACATCCAGTCTCCATTTAAAAATGGTCAATGGGGGAGAATTCACCACAACTCTTGGCAAATTGTCCCAATGGTTAATTACTGCTCTGGAAAGCAGTGTGGGGTGGGGGTAGAGCCTGGTCCCTTACTGCTGTACACCATGTCTCTTGCCTAAATTCTCCCCTGCCTTTTAAGGTGTAAAGTCTAATGTTAGATTGCAAGCTTTGGGGCGAGGGGGGGCAAGGAACATGTTTTTTTGTTTGTACTGTGAAATGCCTTGCATGTTTTTAGGCTCTGTGTCTGGGATATTGAAAGGTGCCTAGAGGGAGTTAGGTGGCCAGATCCCATTGAAAATCATTGGGAGTTGGTGCCTAAGTCCATTAAATGCCTTCGAAAATCCCAGCTTGCACAAAATAAAAAAATAACATGGCTGCTGAGCGCTGCTAAGCTATTCCTCAGCCTCTTGCAATGAGCAGAACAAAATGACAGCAAGGCTGTCCTGTGCCCGCAGAAATACAATAGAATAAGAAACCCAAGAACTGGTGCCATCCCTTTCTATTACATATTTATCAGACTACAGCTAATGTTTTCAAGCATGGGTGGGCAAAGGTAATCACTTAAATTCACATAGGTGGACACAATTAGCGGCTTGCTTTCTCACCGTTCACGTTAGCTTTGAGAACAATCTGGAGCAAGGCATTTTTTTAAAGGAGAAAATGTAAAGCATGGATTGGTGTTTGAACGTCTTTACCCCTGAGGAGCCAGGGCTGAATTTAAGAAAAGGAAAGAACAACATAAGTGATGCAGACCCTCCTTTCTTTGATGAAACCCGCACACCTGCTCGAGATGGAAAATTGAGCTCCCATTTGAATTACCCATTCTTTCATGCCTTAAAAAAACGGAGGCATGAAAAGTAACCAGAAGAAATAGGAGTGACGTATTTCCCTTTTGCAGTGTTCTCTAAGATGGTGTCATGCTGCTGTTTCCACCCCACTAATTCAGAGAGGGCTGTAAAAACCCCAGGTGAGCTGGGGTGAAGACAGACTAGCATAAATGGAAGAATTTTTTCTTCTTGGAGCTTATATCCCAGAGCAGCAGAACCGTGCGTCAGTGCTCCATAAACATCTTGCTTTTGTCTTGCACTGCTACTATCTTCCATTGCATCATACTTGTGACTGCCACATTCTGCCAGAGTTGTGCTGTTCGTGTCCAAGGGAAGAAGTGAGCTTTAATCACGAGTCATCAGAAGAGACAGAGACCCAAAAGGAGGCTGCTGCTTCTGGACCAAGGGAAACATCTCTTCTGCTAAGCAGAAGAAAAGTTGGGGGTGGTTGTGTTTTTCAACAAAAGCTTAAGTTTGTGACTCTGCTTGCTAATGCAATCTTTGTCATTTAAATTTCCATCAAGCTCATCAGCCCAAATATTTGCACATGCAGATTTGTTCAGCTGAGGCCCCTCGATCTGTCCTATTCCTGCAAATCGTGTTTTCTGTTGGCTCATTCTTTGGGACAGATTTCCTTCTTTTGGATTTGTTATTAAAAGATAATATTGACTTAGTTTCCTTTGCATTCAGCAGCAGCCTCCTCTCCTCAAGGCCGGCCTGGGTATTTTTTCGTGGCAAGCTGCTTGCGAGGAATTCTATCCTGCTGCTGCTAACGACAACAGTAATTAGTGACGCTTTCCCAGAGCTGCCGAGAGTCACGCATCTCACAGCCTTGTCGTGCCTGCCGGCGGGTCAGCCTGATTCTCGGCATCCAGCTGAACTTTGGGCCGGCAGCAGGCATTTGCTTCCTCCACGTTTTCTCCTGACTGGGAGCTGGTCTCTCTACTCCCCCTGCAGGATCTCAGCACAAGGCACCTAATACTGGTCCTAGGATCCCAACTCCCCTAGTGAGCAGCACAGACTCCTCCATCAGAACCCCCTGACACTCGACCACCCACATTAGCTCCAAGCATCACTGTCCGCACCTATCGCCAGCACGCCCTGGGTCCTCGAGTTCCTGCTCTATCCTCAAACGTCCCAGCACCTGCCCATCTCCTGTAGCCTCAGGCCCCCCAGCCCCATCTGAAACCACACCTGGCTACCCAACACCCCTCCTGCTTAGCATCTCCAGCTCCTCAGTGCCCATAACCCACCCCACTGTAACCGTACCCCAAGGCACCCCGCCTACCTCGCTAGTCCCTCTGCTCAGTGGCCTCTCTCCTCCTCACTGGAGATAGGGGCTCTGGGTGGTGTGGGGTTCATCCTTTGGGCTGCCGGGTGGGAGGACAGTGGGATGTCTGCATTTGAGGCGCTCTGGGCAGCTGAGTGCATCTAGGGAGCCAGTCTGCCTCTTCTCTCTCATCTCAGTGCTCCCTGCCCCGCCTCCCTGCAGCCGGTGGTGGTAAAGGAGGGGTGACTGTTGCAGTGTCTGTCTCATTGCAGGCAGGCCACAGGAGATGGAAGTGGTGGCGGAGAGGTGGGGGAGACTTCTGCTGTAGTGCTCTGTCGCTTCTTCCACGGGCGGGTTGCTCTGCAGACAGCCCTGTGTTAAAGCATGTGCGGCTGGTCAGAAGTACTCCACTTGTTTTACAAATGGGGAAACTGAGGCTAAGTGACTTAGCCAGGGGCAAGACAGAGCTGGGAACAGAACCCAGGGTTCCCGATTCCCTGAGCCCAAAGATCATCCTTCCCTTTAGGTTGGCCAGGTAAATGAAAGGCCAGACTGTGCAAATGACACGTGGCCCTGAATAAGGGCAGAGACACACTGCCCCTAGGGAAGCTCCAGCAGGGCGGATCCTTGCCCCAGCTCTGTCCTGCACACACAGGCCTGGCCATCCCTTTGGAGGAGCCAGTCCCACCCCAACCTACCCTCTTCCCCTTCTTCCACCTTGCCTGAGACCTTAGCTCTCCCTCCCCCGCTGCTGGAGCCTGCGGTCTACCTCATGACGGGGGAGCAAAGGGGGTAAGTGGCTCGGAGGAAGCCTGTTCTGGTACTTTCTGGCTCAAAGCCCCAGAAGTGGCTAACATGGTGGAAAGAGATGGGGAGCGGAGAGCATGAGTGCCTGCTTATTGTGAAGGGCTTGGGACTCTCTAGCGGGAGGGAACGAATGCCACTGCTGGGTGAAAGAGGGAGAGAGGCAAGGTTGTTATGACGAGATAATTTAATTCCACTCTCGTCCCTTAACACAGAGCCGTAAGGCTGAGTATCACCCTTCAGTTATAAAGATTAAAGGCTAATGACTTTTCCTCCGTTTTAAGGGCACACTCGTGCAGTCACTCCAGCTACAGTAGGCTTCCCCCCCTACCCCCCAATTGCTGTGCAAAACGTTGGAGAGGGGCACTGACGTTAACCCTTTCCCTTCTTCGAGAAGCGATGATCAACCATGCGCCAGCTGAATTGCCATCACATTTAAAAACACGTGCGCGCACACACAATGTGCCCCGAAGGCACAGGGAATTAACTGTGTGACACAAACTGCCAACAGAAGCAGAAACGCTGACACTCCAACCTTAATTCTCTGTCATATCCTTTTGTTTCACTCTGCTGTGCCCAGAGATTACACAGATGGTACATGGTGCCCGGGACTGAGGTATCTTAGCACCCTGAGATGTGTTGAGGATGGAAAAGCAGAGAGTTAGAGGAACTGAAATAGGGTAACTGGTCCATTAAATGAAATTGGGCCCAGCTATCCTGTTCTAGTCCATGTGCTCCCTTGTGTGGTGTTCAAGCTGGGTGGGGCTGCCCCTGGACGTTATACATGAGAGTTCAGAATCTTGTTTCAGACCTGGAGTTTAGAAAGGGAGGGAGTCCAGGGAACTCAGAGGAACAGAAAAGCTGGACTGAGAGTTTCAGGGGCAGAGCTCCCTGGTTGAGCAGTGGAGCCACATCAGACTGATGGAAGCAGAAGCCAGAAAGGCAATTGTGAGTCACCTACAGATTTCCCCAAGCTGAGAGGGCCGAAGGCTGAGAACAGCGGAGAGAGATGCCTGCTGGCTCTCTGAGCCAGAAAGCTGAAGCCAGAGCGCCAGAGAGGGCTGCATGCTGGTGAATGGCAGGGTGAGCCGGCGGATGTCTCCGGGCGAGAGTTATAACCATACCTGGGAAGGAAAAAGAATGGAAAAACAACCCAGCTAGAGGAGCGAGGTTGAGGTGTGATGAGAGAGACACGAGAGTCGTGCTTTGGAGCTTTGTGAGAGAAGCTAGAGTCATATTTGGTATTGAACTGTTGGGACAAATGTACTGTTTGGCCTTTGTTGGCTGGTTTATGGTAGTGGGACTTTTTAGCAATAAATTAACCCCACCAAAAGGGATATTTATACACTCAGAAGACTGTACTGAATTTATCTTGAGGACTCAAGAAGAAAACAAAGATGAGAGGCTATTCAAAATGGAACTGGATTTTGCTGATCTACATTTTACTCTCTCGTCTGTTTGTTTGACTTCGTTACATATGTTTTCTGCATTTCATTCAGCTCAGAGGGTGCAATTTAGCATAGTCCATTTCACTTTTCTTTGTAATTAATTCCTAGTTGGTTTTAGAAAAGGAATGAAATGCTGCTGGAGCTAAAAGCAGTGGTCTCTGGCCCAGAAACAAGATGGTCTGGCAGTTGAAGGGTAGCCTTGAGAGTCAAGAGAACTTCCGCCTATTCCTGGTTCTGCTACAGACTTGCTCTGTGACACTGAGCAAGTCACTTACCATTTTTTTGGAACAGTATTCAGGCCTTTCACAGAAGAGATGAACAGTTAGCACAGGGCCTGATCTCCTATCAAACTGATTTCAAATTGATCAGGATTGACACCAAGCAGGCTTAAAAAAATTACACAACTTTATTTGGAGATTACTCCCCTTTCCCAGCTAAAAGGTCCTGAGAGTTGTGGGCATGGAGGTCATTAAACAAGACAGAACAAAGAGTCCCATGATAGCAATACAAACAATCAATTTTCTGTGCCTAAAAACCATCTGATACTACGTACACACACACGGAGCCAATTTTTGCCCCCAACTTTGCAGATTGCCTTTCCTGGGCTCCTCTAATATATTTTTAGGTGTGTAGAAATGACCCTTTGTTCTTTCCTTCCCCCATCTACAAGTGCAATGGAAAACCAGGCCAGGCAAGAGGAGTAGGGCCTGCCTTGCTTCATTGAGTGCAGCAAATAAATAATTGTCATCACCAGCACCCATTACTTATTCTTGCTGTGTATTTTAACCTACCTCCTCTGAAAGAAGCTAATTTATAATCATGTTGTTTATTGGGAGTGTTTGTTCACATCCGTCTGTCGGCAAGTTTTATAAATCAATTAGCCTCAGACAGACACACTGTGTAGCTTTCTGTGTTGCCAAAGATGTCACTTACTCATCTGCTAGAAAAAGCACTAGCCTTAGCTGTCTCCTAATTTGGGTGCTTGTGAAAAACAATTAAGTCTGCTGTCTCTTGTACTATGCATCGACAGTGTTCTAGTTACCTGGCAACCTGTGGAAATCATTTTGGAGGGCCAAACACCTGTATAAGCTAGAATATCATACATATTCATATATACACCGAGAGATTTATGGCAAATTGGGAAGTATTAAAGGAGTGGGGGAGTCAGCTTAAGTGCAGGCCAGCGTAGATGAGCATTTGCAGTAACCCCGCTATCCTGTCAGGCGTTGGATATAAGATGGGGAGCAGTGGAACTGAGAGAGTGATGTATGAGACTGGGAGAGGCTTTGGGAGTCTGCAGTGATGTAGGGCAGTGCGGAGATCAGAGGGGTTACTGAAAAGTGTCAAGATAGCAGGGAAAGTTCATAAGCAGAGAGCACATGACTGCTCTCAGATTCAGCTAGAAAACTGTTGCCAGATTTCTATACTAGCTTTGCTAGCTTGCCGAGGGCATCACCGTAATATATTGTTACATTGGTATAGTCAAAAACATGGTCACCCCCTGATCTCTCTGGTTCTGAATGATGGGATATGAAAGTCCAGGTAACTCTGGCACGAGGCTCTGACTCCACACACTGACATGCAATAATGGCGCGTGTAAGTTAATCGTTTCTGGATAAAGAATAAATGTGATTGACTCTAGTTAGAGTCACGGGACTGGGAGTCAGGGCTACTCTATTCTGTTACAACTTTTCTCTGTGACCTTGGACTAGCCAGTTAAACACCATGCCTCAGTTTACATCTCTTGTCCAATGGGGAAAATATTTGCATGCCAATTACATTTTCAGACCATTTGAATATATGTATATGATTGGGAAGAGCAGCATAGAGAAAGTGAACTGGGGTTGAGTGTGAAGGGGTATGGAATGAATGTGGAGGGAGTGAATTAAATATAGCGTAGGTAGATTGGGCAGAGAACTAGAGTAAGAGTGGGAAGGGAAAGAGCTGGTCTCCCACAGGTTTTAAATGAGAGCTTGGGCAGCCATTTGTTCCACAGATGACTTTATATAGTATAATAATGAGAAGGGCCATTGGCAGGAGATGGGTTGAGGCACGGGGGGATTTTTCAGGATCACTTATACACCAGGCAATTAACTTTGGTAATTACATCATGTTGTATGATGGAATTAAACAGAACCCACAGTCCCTTCTATGTACTTTCTGCATCAGTTCTTTAAACCTTAAATTTTACTTTTTTCACTCTCATAGTAGACCAATGGAAGGGTTAATCTTAAATACCTTGCAGAGATAAAACTGTTTTAATTAGCATTAGATTGGAATGACAAGACTACAAGTAATTAAGTTATACTGGGATCTAGTTGGAATAAAATTGATACAAGAGGATAGCATAAACATAAATCAGCATTTAAATAAAGTGGAATCAGATTGCCGTAATTAAAAGGAAAATCCATTGGTATTAAGATGTAAAAATAACTGATGCAGATATAATAAACACAGTAAGATAAACTGGCTAGAAAAATGTAAATCATCCCAATGAAGGAAGGGAAAACAAGCACAGTTTGGCTAGGGTTAAGAAAATACTGTTACATAATGTGGGAGTGAAGAAGTTAGAAGAATAAATAAACATTATGAGTGTCAGCTTGGAATGCCATTAAGGTTAACCTGATGCAGTGCAAGTGAGTTCTAGTTATAAAAGTAATTACAAGAAACAGAATCCATTTGGAATTCACAAGCAAATGAGAAAAAGAGAAGGATGAGTGTAGAAAAAAAGTCATTACCTCTTGGAAGTTATGGAAGGCATATGCAGGAGGAAACTTCTAGCATGGGTTTAGTTAGACTATGGAAGGAGCAGCCCAGAATGCATCTAGCAACATATACTATTCTTTAGATTGCTTACTGCCACGGGACTTGAAACATTTTAGATGATAAAAAAAATAACTGGTTCATTAGCTTTTTTGATTAAAGGAACCATTATATCTTCAACTGTTAAAATAATTAAGGTACAATAATTTGAGTGCCCCGTTCTTTACAATGTAATAATCTCATTTCGTAGAACTACCAAAATGATGAAGGGTTTGGAGGAATTGAGTTAGGAGGGCAGATTAATAGAATTCTGAAAGAAGAGATTCAGAATTAGCTGTAACCTCTAGGGAATGAGAATCCTGGCCACAGTTGTGGCTAGCTCTGTGCAGATGTCCTCTCAGCACACGGTGGTGGTCAAAATAGATAGATTGTGTGAGGAAAAAAGAAAAGACTACTACATAAAATACTACCATGATGTTCTGTCGATTAGCGTTAGGTCCTGTCTTTGAACGTGGTATCATTTCGGTCTCGTCTGCTAAAACCGGACAGGGAAATAGAATATGTCTAGAAAGCTCTAGAAATTCTTAGAGGAACAAGATCGTGTATGGTAGGGGGTCTTTCTGTCAGAAGAGGTTAAAAAGCCTACGGCAGTTTAATTGAGAAAGGAAAAGAGAATGCTAAGTTATAATATAGTGTATATCATGAATGATGTAGAGAAAGCTTAACGAACACTTACATTGAGGGCTTTTCTGTATACAAAGCTGCAATGGTTTAGGTTAAGATGTGACAAACCAATTTAGTTCAAGTGCTAAACGCTGTGCAAATGCTCTTGGTTTCAAAGCTGGTTTAGCATAGCAGTTTAGCATAAATCAATTAGGAACTGGTTTAAACTGAACCAAAGGAAGCAACTCGAAAAGTAAAATAAGCGTATGCGCACAAGAATTTGCAACAGTTTAACTAAAGTGGTGGCAATATGTGTTCTTATAAGGCCTGAAATTCATTCGGCTTTACGTGCTGCTAGTATGAAGACCAGGGATGTGGGAGCATAAAGAAGGAGTTGTGTTTTGTGGACACTTGTGCCTAAAGCTGGGATCAGACAAAAGGGAGACTCTAGGAGAGGAGGAATAAACATTTGCTGTGGTCAGCAACGTATGCCAATGCAGCCTAACCTTCATCCTGCTTAAAGCAGGGTAAATCTGACAGCAGTGCTGCTGAAGCAAGGTAAGTGAGAACTGAAGCAGGGCCTACGAGTAAAATCTTCCCCCCCCTGAAGTCGGTGGGAGTGTTGGCATTGTGTCAGGGAGCCTGAGGTTTCACCTTGAGTCTCGAACCAATGGAAATACCATTTTATTGTGGGATAATAAAAGAGCAATTCTGTGCCGTGGCTCAGAGCCTTCACTTAAATACGTCAAAGATGTTCCTTCCGTGTTGATCATGTTCGTCAGCACAAGCTTTAATAAGGGCATTGCCATTTGCAAGGAAAGAGGTTAGGGAAGAACCAGGAAGAGGAAGAGAGTCATGTGCTGATGCAAATGAGACAGGCACTATTAAGGCTGACTTGACCACCCAATCCACTGCTCAAACTGAAGGAGGCTCATAAGACTGTATAGTTCGTTAGCTGGAGACTCCAGTATTAATTGCTCTTTGCAGATCACTGGATTTTTCTAGACGTGTGTTCCTGGAGGGAATGGAGCAGAAGAATAAATTGAGGTGGGCCCTTGCTCTTTCTTTTGTAGAGGCCTCTGGCAACCTGTTGAGCCATCAGCTGGGAAACACCAAACTGCAGAGGAGACTGAAGGACTTTTGCCTGGTTTTGATGGTTGTGACCTGGTGTTTGCATAGCCGCTTTCATCCATCTAGACCCTAACATGCTTTACAGATTGTTACAGGCAATTGTTGTAAAATACGCCTAGGTCTGTAGTGCAACTACCTCTGGGCTGAAACAGCAATAGATGGACAGCTCACTGCATCATCACACAACGAATTTGGAGAGGACTTGAGAAATACTATTACCGGTTGACAATACAAGGACAGTTCTACTAAATCAAGCTGAAATTGGGCCAGGACAATAACTTTACCATCCCCTGTTGTTCTATGTGAAAAAAGGAATAACGAACAAACTCCTTAGAATCTAACTTTTTCCTTGCAAGTGTAGCTTGTTTTACAGTATGAAGTCCTTTTGGTCACAGGATTTTTAATGAAAAGAGGGCACAACGCAGTTCTGTGTTTCATCTGAAAGATGACCCTGCCAGCAGCAGTCATCCCTTTCCTCTGCGTCATGCTGAATGAACAGGAAGCGTGTTGCCTATTTCCTGAACTATCTAGGCTTTTCATACACGTTACAAAATCGCAGCTTGAAGGGATGTGGTGGAATAATGCATGGATTTGCCGTTCTCCATGTTTCCAAGTGGGCAAAGGCAGATGAATAAAACTGCCCTCACATCAGAGTGTCAGAAAGTTCATTCGTGAGGAATTGGTGTCTGGTTTGGAGAGCTTGCCTCTTTTTCCCTTTGCCTTTGGAGGTAGCAGCTTAACACATAGCTGTCAAGATGAAAGAGTTCTAGCAGATGAAGAAAGGAGAGGACAAATTTGATATCAGAAGACATAAAGTCCCTAGAAATCTGTAGCTTGCTTTCTTTCCAATGCAGTTTTTTAAACACTATCAAATCCGCTTTGCCAAATGTCTCATGTTGCACTTTAACCAAAAAAAAAGTATATCTTCTGCCTACCCTAAAGAAATAACAGAGCCCCCTACCAAAAATCAGTTACCTTGGCAAAGTGTCAACAGTTCTAAAAGAACCTTACATCCCCAACAACATGGTAATCAGGGAGTGTCTGAAAAAATAGATAGACCCTGAAATGCCCCGATGGTT
The DNA here is from genome assembly GCA_007922155.1 of Mesoclemmys tuberculata. NCBI lineage: Eukaryota > Metazoa > Chordata > Testudines > Chelidae > Mesoclemmys > Mesoclemmys tuberculata. The sequence goes on from ML675690.1 coordinate 8,185,864, forward strand.
AGCAAGGATCTGTTGAGTGAACTAATGATTTCCAAAATCAAGGATCATTCCCTGGAGAATGCCCTGATTTAGGTCATATAACTCAAGATGTTATCATCACATTTTAAGTCATGAGCAAGAAGAGTACAAGAAAGGAAGTGGTTTTGATGGTATCTAGGAGAATTGAAACCATTGGTCTGAACAAATACCTTGAATATCTCCCAGATATGAATGAGAAACCTGTGTAATGCGTAGAACTGGGTGTATCATGGCATATGTGTGAAACACCCTAAGAAAGCAGGTCATCAACATGCTGCACTGGCTGACATATCTGGATGGGCTTCAATTGTAGACCTAAACAGAATGCATTATATAACCTAGTTTGGTGGTGACAAAGATATATATTCCTTTTGGATGCCGACCGCACCACAGTCTGCTAGCCAGACAAAGATGGAGCAACTACCACTTTCTAACACTGGAAGCAGCTGGGGATGCTCCATGACTCCTATATTGCACACCTTTGCCACAGAGGGCAGGCATATCTGTGTTGGGTAAAACAGTTCGCGCGCGCACGCACGCACGCGCACTCACACACACACACACACACACACACAAACACGCGCCTCCTATGCACACAGTCTTGTTTATCTCCCTTCCACCTCCGGTCACTTCCCTCGCTCCGCTGACATCACCTGTCTTATTTGAGTTGGTTCCTTCAGCCAGCCCCTGCAGAGAGCCTAAGTGACTGCATTGTCTGGATCAAATGAAACAGACAATACAAGGGTGAGAGGTGCTGGCACCTTGATTCCATGCTACCCAATTGTGTTCCATAGATACTAAGAACGTGAAGGGTGATGGAATGAAACCACCACGACATTGTCTGTTCCTGCGAGCCACTGGCATGTTAGAAATACCAAGTTTATCAAAGGCATCGGATTGTCAGGATCAGTGTGGAGACCCGAGAGCTGCTAAGGAAATGGTTTTCTCTTTAGGGAAGAGCTTATTGCTGGGTTTATTTATGTATTTGATCTGCCAGGAACTGGGAGACTATTTCTTACCTGCTTTCCTTCGGACATAAGAAGAACAATGGAAGCCCCATCTTGTCCTAGTCACCTCTCAGTGCCCACCCTGGCAAACACAGCATGTAGAATTGTTGTGCTACTTTCCGGTGTTCCTCTCTCCTCTTTAACATGGGGACAGCAAACGGGAACTTCCTGCTCGCCATTAGCTTTGCAATTTCAGGGAAGCTGTAGGACCTACTGAATAGAGCACTGCAATGGGTCTCAGGAGACCTGGTTTCTCAGCAGCTGGACAAGTCATTTCACTTCTCCATGCCTCAGTTCCTCAGTTGTAAAATGGGGATAATGACATTAACCTCCTTTGTTAAGCTCTGTGAGATCTGTGGCTGAAAAGTGTTCTATAAGAATTAGATAGAGTTTTATTATTATTATGCATATGAGGCCGTGTAGATCAAGAGGAAGCATGTCAAAACCCTTAATTTCCACTGGCGGCTACTCCATATTTACTCCATATTTGTGCCAGGTAGGAGCAGCGCTCTGGGTTCTAGCAAGTTATTGGGTAAAAGGTTGGCAGCCCCCACAGTCAGTTTCTCACTGTGACAGCAAGGTATCCTGCTTTCTCCTGTCTGCTGTCTTGTCCAATGTATCCATTTATGATCAGGGCTCAGTGTTTGTTCCTGGCACAGCCTCTAACTGATTTGTGTGGAGTCAGTGACTCACCGGAAAACAGCTGAGCAGGCATCAACAGCCTGGACTTATAAAAACAGGTTCAGCGGCCTCGCTGCCGTATGAGGAGCACATGCAACAAAGAATCAATCCCTACGGGGAAATCAAATTAAGGCTGCATTGAAATGCACAAGCTGCTGGTTGAAACAAAGTCCAACTTTGGGGGTGGGAGCAGTTGGGGAGGGGGGAGTGTTAGAAAGTGAAGTGCCAACAAAGCTTTTGAGTTATACCACAAAGGTCTTTTACCAGCGTGGCAAAATATAAAACCTGGACTTGTAAATCGCTGAAATACAGAGGCCATGACAGAGGGGGAAGCATTCTACGAAGCAAGCTCAGAATGGAATCAATTTCTCTGTATGGGCTTTAATGTCCTGGCATGAGGATTTGAAGTATTATTTCTCTCAGAATTCAGTCCCCTGGCTGCCACGCTGAGTTATGTAAAAAAAAATTAAAGTAACCCTGAAAGTCTCCCAATCACGTAATGCTGATTCTGCTCCCAAGCCTGCGTTAGTGAGTCTGCTTGGCCAGGCCAGCTGACTAGCTCTTGATTTCCTTTCTGCCTGTTGTTGTTTACGTTTCGATCCAGGCTTTAGTATCCAAGACAATTAGATGGAGAAAAAAATGAAAACGTGGCACTACGCCAGGTGGTTTTGCTGCTGTCTCACTGATCCTGAGGGATGAGTGTGAATCTGGGCAAACAGACAAAAATGTGTAACATGTGTCCACTGTGCGCCACTCAGAGCCGTGTCCATCCCGCTGTCTTCTCCTCTTGCACTCTTCGAAAATGATGGGAAGATGGGAGTTACTATGCGCAGTTCTTGCCGGGCATATGACAGCACAGTGCGCACAGCCCTGGGACAGTCCTAGACAGGCATCGTGATATCTATTTGGGTGTGATATGAAACAGAGATGCTGCAAGACATGGCACTTTTCATTAGAAGTTCCTATTATACCTGTCCCAAGAGCAAGGATGTTAGCCCCAGAGCCCTGGCCAAATTCCATGTTGGATAACTGCTTTCTGTCTGCATACATTTCTCACACAGTTTCAATTGCATTCATTTTTCCTTTTGACTTTCTGACCGAAGTTGTGTAGCATAGTTGAACACTGTTAAGGAGTTGGTCTGTTTCATCACTTGGCTGCTTGTCAATGGCGGGTGAAGTCATTTCTGAATATGAAAGTAGGTTTTTGCATGGTCTTGGAAATGCCTTGTCGAGAATCACCTGTGCTGATTGTGGTTTGTTTGCATTATGTTTGGGAACATTTTCAAACAAAGTGACTTTCAGACTCTTGCCTTAGCTATTTATGAAAATGCTATCTGCAGGTTGGGGGTCTCGTACTAGACCATGCACATACTTGCAGAAACGATGCTGAGGCAGGGAGCTTACCGTCTGAAGGTTTGTCTACACAGCAAAGACAAACCTGCAGCTCTCCCGGGCCAGTTGACTAAGGCTGTGGGGCTGTTTCATGGTGGTGTAGACTTCCGGGCTCAGGCTGGAGCCTGAGCTGTTGGACCCTCCCACCTTGCATGGTCCTACAGCCTGGGACATCTTCACATCAGTGAAACAGCCCTGCAGCCTGATCCCGGGTTCTTTGGCATGGGCCAGCTGTGAGTGTCTTATTGCTGTGCAGATGTCCCTTAAATAGACAAGCTAAATAAAAGGGTGAGAGGAAGAATTCTCATTCCCTCTTCTCCCCGCCCCCCCCCCTTTTTTTTTTTTACAGGTTGGGAACTGAGGCCCAGAGAGGTTGAGTGATATGCCCAGATCACATAGGAAATTTATGGGAGAGCAGAGAATAGAACTAAAATTTTCCGAGATCCAGTTCCGTACCCTGAACCACAAGCTGAGCCCTTCTCTGATTTTCATAACTGAACATGACGTGTGTGTGTGTATAGATCGATTTATAAGTTACTGAAAACAGTTATTTGTAAACGATGGTAAACAGGTCACAGGCTGTGAATTTTTTTTTATTGCCTGTGGCCCGTGCATGACTTTACTAAAAATACCCATGACTAAAACTTAGGTTTAGTGTTGATAGTTCCTTCGGTCACGAGAGTATACGACAGTAATGTTTCTAAAAACACTTTGAGATCAGTGGGACACTTCCACTTCTGGTACCAACTGAAAACAAGGAAGAGAGAGCCAGGCGTACGTGGCAACTGAACATTAAAAACCCATCTCGCTGTTTTGCAGACCACTAAAAATAGTTAATTTCAGGCAAAGATTCAGGACAGTTCTTACCCAGACTGATTTACTCCTCCACACCCACATGTGCTCCTGAATCCAGTTCCGGCGAAGTCAGTGATGATTGCATTCAGTGTGGCCTTGTGGATAAAGCACTAGACTGGGACTCTGGATATCTGAGTTCTGTTCCCAGCTCTGTCACTGGCCTTCTGGGTGACCTTGGGCAAGCCACTTTGTCTCTCTGTGCCTCAGTTACTCCATCTGCAAAATGGGGATAATGGTACCTACCTCCTTTGAAAAATGCTTTGAGATCTATTGATGGAAAAACACTTCATAAGAGCTAGGTTGTATGTATTGTATGTTAGCAATGATTTCCAGGAGGAGCAGGACAGGGCAGTGGGCAGATGTCTAGAGATCACTCTGTTCAGTCCAAACATATGCACCCTTTTGCAGCTGCAAATGCCACAGTAAAGTTTATTTTGTTTGTCTTTTCAGAACAAACCATTCTGTTGTTTTTAGTTTTTCTAAAAATAAATGAAAAATACAAATTAAAGGCAGGCATAGCTGAGCTAGTAAACAGGGGGAGGGAAACAACCCAGCAACATAATGTACAGCACCTGGGACATCATAATTGTAGATGTCACAGAACAGAAGGAGGAAGGAACAGGTGTTTTTGCATTGCTGTCAGAGGTATGCCGCAGTACGGCGTTATAGTGTGTAATTGTATTTTCATGCTGCCTAGGATGTCAAGCGCTTTGCAGAGATTTCTGAGTGTGTTTGTTTCACAGCCCTGATCGAGGCAGCAGTTGCTGTGGGCTGTGACCAAAATCAAAGGCAGAGGTTTTGGGCTTTTTCCTTCAGAAATCAGGAGGGTGTGAGGTGGGCAATGACACTAAGGTGAGAAGGGAGATAAAACCTTTGTCGCTTCTGCAGTGAATCCTCTCTCATAGATTCAGGCTTATCCAGACACTTCTGGGACTTTGATCATGCAGGGGAAGGTGTTTTCTTTTGTTTTTGCCACCAAAACATAACCCCCACCCTCCGTCATGGATGATTGATCTGCTTTAAATACAACGTAAAAAGCTCCAACTTGGCTTCTAAGCTGATGTCAGTTATAGTCACAGCCTTGTCTGTGTTTAGCATAACCCGTCACCCACCTGTCAACATTCCTAATAATAATATTGGGTGAATTTACTGCCGGGAAAGATGCTGGATTCACAGCCACCAAGACTGTAATCCTTTGTATGTAGTTTGAAGTAGCACGCGTTTTTAAATACTTTGCCCAGATCGTGACCTGACTGGACTAAAATACCCTCTTCCTCCTCCTCAAACCTTCACCCAAAACTCAAACTGAACCAAAATATTTACTGAGATTCAAAAAAGTTTAGTTAACGTTGCCCTTTTTCCAGATTTTTAAAATTGTTTTGCCCACGTCCGAATTCTTGGGCTTCAGCACGGGCCAGGAGCAGAAATGCTGATTATGACTCTTAATATGGAAGGACCATGTTCCAAAGCACACGTGGTGTGAGAAGAACATTTGGGCCTAGATTCGGCCCATCTGCTGTATGTCTGAGTGGGGTGAAGCGGATGGAAAAGAGCCAGTAGAGAATCTCATTGAACAGGCAAACTCTTCGCTGGCGTTAGTCAAACACAGCTCCTCCTGCACCAGTTGTTTTCCCTGCCCCTAATGTCCTGGGCATGTTGTGGGAGGGCAACAGGGAGGGGTACGGAATGAGGCATGGCAGAGCAGAATTGCCTTGTGCCGTCCTTCTGCTGGTGTAGATCTGAGCAGCCGTTCAGCAGCATTAACTTGGGCCAGAACCAGATGTCTCAGAATGAAGGATCTGCAGTCGTCAGCTTGTGATCCTCCCCTCCTGTCTCTGCACTGCACCGCACAGGGCTCGGATACAATGGAGAACCAAACCCTTAGCCACTCACCAAGGTGCGATCAGAATCAGTCCAGTGTGGTCGTTCGGTGTTCAGCACGTGTTCAGCACCTTGCAGGCTTGGGCTTTCTAGGAATATACCGACACAGTCCGTTTTCACGTGACCGTGTGAAAGGGGAGAGAGCTCAGTTTCACTAACTCTGAAGGAGAAATGCCAGCCCGCGGACTCAATACACCGAGCTAACGGGGGTCAAAAAACCAAATTCAGTCTTTCAGTGACGGGTCTGTCTGTGCTGGACTGAACAAATTCTCCATTGTGTGCAGCACAAACAGCCTTTTCTTCCAGAGCGAGTTGCAAGGGCCTCTTCGTTCCAATTATTTTTTTTCCACCGTAGAACAAACATATTTATTGTCAACAGTGCAAGAAAACCCTGCTTCCCTTATGTCTCAGTTCCCATGTGTCTCTCTTACACTATCCCAGGGCATTGATAGTGTACGGGATCTTGTTCCAGACCCTTATCTGGGCTTTTATTTCATTAGTCCCCTTCGAGTCTACTCCTATTCAGCAACTTACTAGCGTATCTCTCTGACCTTCTGCACTAGAAGCCAACTCCATCCTTTAAGCACCAAAATAGATTTCCTTCCTTTCATCCGCTTGGCATGTGAAGATCCAGACATTGCCCCTACTTCCATTGCTGTGGAATTTATATCGACAGCGACAGCAGAGGATGTTGAGGCAGCAGCTCTGCAGTGATAATATCAAGGCCATGGCTGTGTCTGGGTCGTCCTTGTATTATGACACTGGCCAGTTCCTTTGCATTACACCTTGCAGAAAGCAGCTTCCTTGTATCTGAGTAATAACTCCAGTTGTTGGTTCCAGACTTGCCTCCTGTGACATATAAAGGCAGTTCTCTCCTTGCGGTACATATGTTAAGCCAGCTTCTCTGCTGGCATAAAAGCAGTCGCTGGAGCCATGCTGATTTACATTAGCAGAGGAACTGGCCCCATAACTTTACAGCACGGTGGCTAACTGCAAACATTATCATAGTAACAGTACAATTTGGGGGTGTCAGTATTTGAAGTGGATTGTTACGGGGCAACGGAACTATCATGGCCCAAGCCATGCATTGCTCCAGCTTCATTTCAGGTGTGACTCCATTGCAATCAGTGGCGTTACACCAGGCCTGAATTTGGCCGATTGTGTTTGCCGTGTCTGAGACTAAGGAAGAACATCACTGCATGTGTTCGTGAATGTGAACTAGCAGTTACAGGTACATAGGGAAGATGGCCTTATTGGACGGAGATTGGTGGTTTGGGTTCAAGTCCTGTCTACTCCACAGGTTTCCTGTTTGACCCTGAGGAAGTCACTTAGGTCTACCTTTTCAAAAGTGTCTAATGATTTGGGGTGCTCTGATTTTGAGGTACTCATCTTGAGATGCCTTAAAAGGGGCTTTTTTTCAGAAAGTGCTGAGCATCAACATTCTAAAAATTAGGACTTTGATGTCCAAAAAGAGTAAAAAATTGGGACCCCCCCATAGCCACTTTGCAAACGTAAGCCTGAGTCTCTCTTTGCCTCAGCTCTCCAGGTGTAAAAAGTAGCCAATACTTCCTTTTCCCATCCTTTGTCTATATTTAGAGTGTAAGCTTTCTGACACAGAAACTGTCCCTTATTGAATGTCTGTACAGCGCCTAGCACAATGGGGGGTCTCAATAAAGTGCACAGCAAAGCATTTGTTGGATGATTTAAAAAGACACTGTTGTCATTCCATGCCACCACAATGATCTACAGTGAAAATCTCTGTAAGCTAGCCCCTCTCACCCTGAAGGACACAGGCCTTCATGTTATGCTATGAATGGCTCTGGAAAAGGCCAGTGGATCTGCAAAAAGAGGCTTTCTATTTAAGTCAGTGGTACTTATTAGATGCTTAAAAGTGGGAGAGCTGCTTTATCATCAAACGATGTGAAGAGCTGCAAAATTATTGCAGAGCAACGTGTCATTTTAATCCATCATTCTCCTGTATTGATGCAAAGCCATGATGTACACACTACAGTTTGGTGTCGGGTGGTTATTTTGTGTCATTTGGTACAATCTCATTCCTCTTTTCTCCTAGCTTGTGGGAGACACAGGCAAGGACCCTGGTGTCTTCAGTCCACCGTTCATGACTTACTGTGCTGCCTTGCAGGCACCAGGCACTTCATTCTTGTTGTGACTATTGTTCTTGCCCTGGTTTTTGCAGTCTTTGCAAGTAGTTGCATGTCGTTTTAGAGCCAGTGGCTTTGTTTCGCGAGGCATTTCAAAGGATCCTGACAAATGCCACAAAGCCTATGGCTCATGATGGAGTTCCTTGGCTTTTGTCAAGTCATTTTAAGGCCAGTGTCTGAAATACATGGAAACGCCTATAATTTGGGGAGTATCATTTGCATTCTAGATAGCTCTCTATAAACAAAGGGCCACATTCCCTGCTGCAGCCAGCTTCTGGCTCAAACTCAGGAACAGGTCAGAGCAGGCAGTGCGCTGATTTAATATGAACCAGCTGGCAATGATCCTCACAGGACCTCTGCCAGCTGAGGATTGCCAGAGTGTAACATTCTCGCCCCTCTCTCCCTCCCATGTCCCCTGTGTTGGAAATTGGTGTAGGCACCAGCCCCATTGGGTCTGTGCTTCCAGGGGAGACTCCCATGTTGGGAAAGCCTCAGCTAAGGTTTTGTGGCCAACTCTGTTCCATTTGTGCCACCTGAATGCGCAGAAGTATACAAAAGGAGCAGAGTATACCAAAGAATCTACCTCCAACTATACCATTAATTATACCATTAAAGGGAAAAACCCAGTTGCATTGTTTATGTGAGACCTACTTGAAAACAATATTTTGTGCATTTTTTGGTTTAGCAGAAGATAATTAACAGCAGTCATCCCTCAAAGCGTAGCTGCAGGTAGTGATATGTAAACATGGGAACTCATTTTGACATAAGTTTTTAGAAACACGGTAGGGGAGAAAATGAAAGAAAACTGTTAAGGGACAATGGAAAATAATTTGGAAAAGTGTCCACAAATGGAGCTTTTGTAATGTATCTTTAAGATCTTTTGGTTATATTTTAAACACAATGAAACCTTGCTGTAAGAGGCAAGAGGCAATCTCCAAGAGGCAATCTCTTCTCTAATATGACCACTTTAAAGTGTCCCCAAGGTTCCTGGTACAATTATGTTTGACCGTTAAAGATCAACTCTAAGAGGCAGCTGATTTTTGCCAGTCTCCACAGGGGTTCCTTCAGACACGTTTTACTGTCTATTGAATACAGCAGCAGTCCAGATGTTTTTCTCAGGCAGATGCTGCCTTACTTAACACCAGGCAGTGTATTTCTTTTGCTGCTATTTTGTGTGTACAAAGCAGCAGCAGCTGTCATTCAGAATGATTTTCCCCCATGTCAGTTAAATTTTCCTATATAATTCATGTACCCCCAAATGGTTTCGTATTTAAGAAGCAACCTCATAAGCAGTGACATTTGTTTAAATAAAAATACTGGAGGATTGTTGCTTTTAGACAGTGAATACACTATATTATTTGTAACAGGATTTTTAAAGGAAACCATTTCTCTCTCAATGGAGCTTTCAATTTCCTTTGCAAAGACAATTGATTGGATCCAAGGTAGTCTTTCTGGAGCCAAGGTAGCAAAGAAGAACAAGGTCATATGATGCAGTTAAACTGCATCTCTCTGAGTTATTGGCTGAATCCTTCCAATTTCCTCATTTCAAGTGTTAATTTTTGGCTCCTCAGCCAATTAAATCACAGAAATAACTTTCAAAACCTCTATGATATGTTCTCTGAGCACTAAGAAAGAAAGCCCTATTACATTTTGTTACCAAAACCCGCAGGTCTGAAAAGGTGGGAGTAGATTTGAAAGACAGTCAAGATGGTGGACCCATGGAGTCTGCAAGACCTCATGATCTAGCTCCGAAGATCCTCCAAAGAGTGGATCACATTAATGGATAATATTTTCAGAAATCCATATGACTCTTGCAATCTTCTTTCAACCATCTTACCAAAAGAGTAACCAGATTTTAAAACCAACATCAGTGAAACAAACAGCAGTATTTGAACACAAAAATCTGCCATTCCACAATAACAAAACTAGTTACTCAGAGGATAAAACTAAAGGGACTGAAAATACAGGTAGATGCCATCATCTTTACCTTCTCAACTCAGTACATGACTCCTGGGTTTCACTGAAGGGGTAAAAATTCTGATTCAAGAAGCTTTTTATGTTGAATGGACCACAAAATTACTAGCCCTACAAATAGATGGAGCCCATCAGACACAAATTGCACTGCATGAAATGGTCTTCGCCTCTGACTTGTTGGTCTTAGACTAGATAACTTTATGGATACCTAATTCTGTTCAAAGCTGCCATGAAGAACATAGATCTTACTAACTCCACTGGGGACTCCAGAGCAGAAAACCTTAACCCAAAAAAGTCTTGAAGGAAACTTTGGTGTGTGTCTGTTAAATCAATGCAGTTATATAATTAAAAGGATAATAATGTTTGTTAAATGACAGAAATTTAAATAATTCAGGTTTTTTTATTAGCCCTATGCATGTCCTTGGATTCAGTGATAATATTCTAATTAAAAGGGAACAATTTCAGTTCTGATTTAATAACGACATTACCTTTGATGGCCTTGATGGTGTATGTATCTCTCACTTCCTGTCAAATCTACATATACAATTGTAATCGTTTCTCCCTAGTCAAGCCATATGAAAGAAGATGACTTTCTGTCAGATTTATTTAGCAGTTTCCGCTTTCTTATAAGTACTGAATTCTTTCTTTAAAGGTCTTCTAAAACTTGTATTGGGTAAAACTCCCCCAATTTTCAGATAAACGAGATAATGTAAAGCACTAAATCTGCCTCTGTGAGTAAGACTTTGTTGATATATAGAGGGGGCAAAGCACAGTTTGATAAAGAGTTTACTTTCCAATTACAAAGCTTGTGGTTCCTCATCAAGAACAGGTTTGATTTTTATATGGCTGAAGCAGCCTGGAAATATTTAGCTTTGAAAATAGGTGTGATACTTACCTCAGATCAAGGACTATATACACCTTGCTAGAAGCACATCTTGGCAAAAACCAGAAACCTAGATGAAGAGTTGACTCTAATATAAAAGGTTTTTGGTTTACCTAAGAATATAGACAACAACCTTTTGAAATAAATGACAATCCTCACATGTTGTTTCAGAAGTATTTTAGACATACATTAGTGGATTGACCATTATATCCAGGCATGTGATTGAAACCCAAAGCAAAATAAGTCATCTGGGAAAAGAAATTGTAGTCTCTTCTACAACAACTCTCCTCATGTTGCTTCCCGAGAAATAAAAGTTTAAGCTGAAGAATCAGTTTCAACTTGAGAACTCTATCATATCAATTTGTTTGTTGAATATGGAAATAAAACCAGCCATCCATGTTCAGAAATATATCATCCCATTAATGCCCTGGCAATTGTACCTGTAATTGTTTAAAAAAAAAAACAAGAAAAAAAAACAAACCTAAATGATTGGATTAAAAAATGTTGGTTACTTTTTAAGTTTCACTAAATCTTTGTTCCTCTTTAGAAACCTTCTGCAGCAACATAAATGCACAATTTTTGGAGAACCTAAAAATTCTACAGATTACTGAAGAACAAAAGCACAACATGAAGCACAGATATCAACTGAGGAAGTCCAAAATACAATAATGGACCTTCCAAATATCAAATCTACAGGGCCTGACAGGTTTAGCAATGAGTTCCATAAATCTTTTCAGGAGCTTGGTGTCTCAGATATTTCAAAGACTCTGACAATCCACTGAGCAGGAAACATTGTCCAACTCCTGTTTTCAGACAGGATATTACCAGACTCTTGACCATTATAATTAATTAATCTAGACAATAAAACACTGGCAAAAGTCTTAGCAGACCAGTTATCTTAAGACCTGTGACTACTAATTTATGGCGGACCAATCTGGCTTTAGTCCAAGGTTAAGCTACCAGTCATTATGTTCAGTAAACACTAAACATCATTCATCACACTAAACAAATACAAGCAACCTACTATCATTAGAAGCAGCGATGGTGTTCAGAGGGTTCTTTGGGATTATCGTTTTTTTAGCATTGGAGAAATTTAAATATTTGGACATAATTGATGACCTCCATCAAACTGTTCTACATTTCTCCATATGTTTTCCATTAGTCAGGAGCTATTCAAAGACTTTCTCCTGAAAGAGTGGCACAAGGCAGGTGTGTCTTTTGTCCCCTTTTCTATTTACTATGTGGTTTCAGTGATAGAGACTCGGGGCATCATAAACCATGAAAAAGAAGATAAAATTGCTGTCTACACAGGTGACATCCTGCTTTCTGTCAAAGAAGCACTTGCCTCCGTCTAATGTCTTAAAGTCTTAGAGGCTTGCAGCATTGTATCCGAGGTTGTTTTTTGGCTTCTGTTGTTGTTTTGTCAGAGGTGATGTCATTAGATATCAATGCAGAGACAGACTCTTTAATTGATATTCTATGCTGTGGTAGTCCCTGAAGTCTTAAAATAAGTGAGGGTCCAAGTGTTGCCTAGTTAAGCCAATAATGCGAATTCTACACCTTTTTTTTTATACCAAATATGGACACCTCAAAAATGGAAGAACTTACCATTATCTGTGTTTGGCCCAATCTTCTTGGTAAAAATGGACATCCTTCCCTAAGTGTTTCACACTGTCCTCCAGTAGTTGGGCATAAAAAAGAACTTGCAGCTATTTAAAATGGCATGAAAGTGAATATCGGATGATTGAGTCTCCACAGACAAAAAACCAAAAGGACATATTAATCCTTTATTGGGAGCAATGACTACAATTTCCTTAAATGGATGGGGTTTTTATTGGAGAGAAATGTTCATGGAAGCTGCTGGCAAGCATCAAAAAAACCTATAGTCCAAACCTAGCTCAAGAAACAAGTCTAGAAACTAATGTCACTGTCAGCCATTGCCCAATCTCTAATTTCCCCCTTCTGAGAAGAGTCTTTGAGAAGACAGTGGCAGGCCACCTCTGAATTGCCAATAGCTTTTTATATTAATTGCAGCAGTTACTCTTGAGTCAATTCTGTTTAAGTCCTACATTGTACCCTACCCTGCTATTTGCGCACCACCCAAAGACTATATACCCTTCAAGACAGAGACCAGTGATCTTTGCTGGTATTGTGAGGTATTTCATTAATCATGGGATGCTGTTGACACAACTGTGTAACCCTTCAAGAGTGGACTGAAGTGCCTGGGTGGATTTGCTCATTACTCAGACATCTCAGATGATGATGTTAGGAAACTTCTCCTCACCTTGAATTGTCCCACAGAACTAATCCGGTTTCACTTTTTAGTCATTGTTTTTGTGAACTGGCTGGGTGAAGATGAAAGACAGCAAGGGCTACAGTGTCATCTGTATGCTGGTGATACCCAGCTGCAATTGTCTTTGTGCTCTTCCAGTGTTAGGTACAGATTGGGACAGATCAACTCAGCTCCATCTGGATAAGATGATGGTGGTGCTGACTGGCTATCGTCAACATTCTGGGCAAAGTCAATTGTCCCTATATTAATAGGAAGCTATGCCTGCTTGCCTCTTATCAGAGTAATTTTAATCACAGGGTACTGATACCTTATGGAAAAGTCCTATAGAAATTAACAAAGTGTGTTATAAATATCTGGTTCTCTTTAAAATACCACACGTTACTTTCCAAGTAATTTCTATGGAACCTTCTTGGCTTCATTTTGATAAATTCTATAGGACTTTCCATGAAGGTGAGGTCATCTTGTTTGCAGCAGAGCCAGAAAAGACTTCACTGGTCTTTGGATCAGCCCTTGAGTGTTCTCATCTTACTGCACATTCAACTAGAACATGCCTACCAGGAACAAGGTGGTGTACCCATTCACGCTAATAGGTGTCACACAATAGTGTCTGAGATAATTTACTACTCCTGATAGTACAAGAATCTTAATGCCATCTTCTTTCCAGTCGAAAATACATATTTTTTGACTGCTGTGTGTTTTTAATCATTTTGGCAGCTTTCTGATTGTGCATGAGGAAAATGTGCTCACTGCTTTGTGGCTGGCAGTTTCTTGCAAGGTAAAAGTAGTATAAGGAATGTGAATTAAAAATATACAAAAAATGAGCTACAGTATTGAGAGACGATATTAATAATATTGGTCTCTTTTACAGAGCCATCAATAGAGCTCAAAGCACTTCAGAAAGATGGATAGGTATCATTACCCCCCACATTATAATAAAGAAACTAAGGCATAGAGAAGTGAGATGATTGACCCAAAGTCACACAGCAGCTTAGTGGTACAACCCAGAATTAATTGTACCCTAACTTCTGGCAGCATAAGTTTGTGGATATTGCACTGCTAAAAATGCCAGCTTTTGCATGAAATATAATACTGCAATCCTGGTTGCTTCTGATCACTAAAGATCCCATGGCACTCTTGCTAGGGATGTAAATGATGGTATCCTGACCAAATCCTAATATATTCTGGTTCCCTAAATTTCAGTTTCATTTGAATATGCAATATTCTGTTCTTCACGTCCCAAAGTTAATTAAAGTTTGTGGCATTGCAGTAATGCTACTTCACATACCTCACAGGCTGATAACATAAGTACAGTTCTTCATCTTGGACTCAGACTTGCTTTTCTGTTTGTGGTGTTTTGTAGTGTTCAGAATGATAGCAAAATCTCCAAAATTTGACTTGAGAAAAGCATCTGATATTTGGGATCTTTCGTATCAACTTTTTTCACTAGGTAATTTTGGTTAGAAATTTAATCAGAGCAAACGTCCTCCCAGCTACAGCCACAGAAATTACCATTTTATGAGACTGCATGCATGCGATGTAAAGATCTCATTCGGATCTCCATGGCTCAAGATCCAGTGGCTGAAAGTTGATGTCGGCAAAATTCAAACTGTAAATAAGACTCAGATTTTGAACAGTGGGATCAAGTCACTCTAGGGGCAGATTATCAAGGAACGTGGTAAATTCTCTGTCACTAGGCACTGTTACATCAAGATTGGAAGGCTTTTTAAATGACTTGCCATAGTTCAAGCAGAAGTTATTGGCCACTGGGTGAATGTTGTGGCCTGTATCATGCAGGAGGCTGAAGTGGATGATCTAATTGTCCCCGCTGGCATTAAAATCTATGAAAGTTTTTGACTGGTACGGTTCTGTGGACATTGATAGTTAGTTAGTCTGGATTTACCCCAGTGTATCTTGAGTCAGAGTGATGTCCTGTAATTATGTGTCAATTGGTATACTGCCTGTGTATATTTAGATCACAATTAGACTCTCAACTTGCACACAATTGCAAGTAGTAAACCCATGGGGTCTGATTGCTCAGTTATGACATCGAGCAGTCAAACCTTTGGCCTTGTTTGTGAATCCTTTGCCAAAATGTATTTCTGACTCTTGTAAGAATGTTGCATCACTTTTCAAACAGGCAGTTGTAGCATATTAAAACATGTATCATAAAAGGCCTAATCTGCTCCATTGCCATTATGCTATTTTGACTGCATCTCCCCTGCTGGACATTCCCCAGTTTGTCGGTGGTCTCCAGCAAATGGAGACCAGGTTCCAATGCCATGTCCTGGAAGATCCCAACCTAGTGGCTATTGGAGTGGAGAAGGCCCAAAATGAATGCTGCTCTGCCTATCCCCAGGGAGGACAGCTTCTTGGGAACCACTACCAACTATTTAATCTATTTATTTTTCATAGAATCATAGAATATTAGAGTTGGAAGGGACCTCAGGAGGTCATCTAGTCTAACCCCATGCCCAAAGCAGGACTAACCTCAGCTAAATCATCCCGGTGAGGGTTTTGTCAAGCCTCAGCTTAAAAACCTCTAAAGATGGAGATGCCATCACCTCCCTAGGTAACCCATTCCAGTGCTTCACCACCCTCCTAGTGAAAAACTTTTTCCTAATGTCCAACCTAGACTTCCCCACTGCAACTTGAGACCATTGCTCATTGTTCTGTCATCTGCCACCGCTGAAAACAGCCTAGCTCCATCCTCCCTGGAACCCCCTTTCAGGTAGTTAAAGGCTGCTATCAAATCCCCTCTCATTCTTCTCTTCTGCAGACTAAACAGGCCTAGTTCTTTCAGCCTCTCCTCATAAGTCTTGTGCTCCAGCTCCCTATTCATTTTTGTTGCCCTCCGCTGGACTCTCTCCAACTTGTCCACATCCTTTTTGTAGTGGGGGGCCCAAAACTGGACACAATACTCTAAATGCGGCCTCACCAATGCCGAATAGAGGGGAATAATCACTTCCTGCAATCTGCTGGCAATGCTCTTACTAATGCAGCCCAATATGCCATTAGCCTTCTTGGCAACCAGGGCACACTGGTTCTTATCCACTGTAACCCCCAGGTCCTTTTCTGCAGAACTGCTGCCTAGTTCGTCAGTCCCCAGTCTGTAGCTGTGCATGGAATTCTTTCGTCCTAAGTGCAGAACTCTGCACTTGTCCTTGTTGAACCTCATCAGATTTCTTTTGGCCCAATCCTCCAATTTGTTTAGGTCCTTCTGTATCCTTTCCCTCCCTTCCTGGGTATCTACCACTCCCCCTAGTTTAGAGTCATCTGCAAACTTGCTGAGGGTGCAATCTACCCCCTCTTCCAGATCATTAATGAAGATGTTGAACAAAACCGGCCCCAGGTCCGACCCCTGGGGCACTCCACTTGTGACCGGCTGCCAGCTAGACATGGAGCCATTGATCACTACTTATTGAGCCCTTTGCTCTAGCCAATTTTCTATCCATTTTGTAGTTCATTCATCCAACCCCTACTTTTTTAACTTGCTGATAAGAATACTGTGGGAGACTGTATCAAAAGCTTTGCTAAAGTCAAGGTATATCACGTCCACCGCTTTCCCCACATCCACAGAACCAGTCACCTCTTCATAGAAAGCAATCAGGTTGGTCAGGCACGACTTTCCCTTGGTGAATCCATGTTGACTGCTCCTGATCAGTTGCCTCTCTTTTAAGTGCCTTAAAATGGATTCCTTGAGGACCTGCTCCATGATTTTTCCAGGGATTGAGGTGAGGATCCTCTTTCTTCCCTTTCTTGAAGATGGGCACTATATTTGCCTTTTTCCAATCATCTGGGACCTCCCCCTGTTGCCGTGAGCTTTCAAAGATAATCGCCAATGGCTCTGAAATCACATCAGCTAACTCCCTCAGCACCCTCGGGTGCATTGCATCTGGCCCCATGGGCTTGTGTATGTTCAATCTTTCTAAATAGTCCTGGACCTGTTCCTTTAGCACTGTGGGATGTTCATCTCCTCCCCATTCTGTGCTGCTCAGTGCAGTAGTCTGGGAGCTGACCTTGCCTGTGAAGACAGAGGCAAAAAAGGCATTTGAGTACCTCAGCTTTCTCCACACCCTCTGTTACTAGGTTGCCTCCCCCATTCTGTAAGGGGCCCACACTTTCCTTAATCTTCCTCTTGTTGCTAACATACCTGTAGAAACCCTTCTTGTTCCCCTTCACATCCCTTGCTAGCTGCAATTCCAATTGCGCTTTGGTCTTCCTGATTTCATTCCTGCATGTTTGAGCAGTATTTTTATAATTCTCCTTAGTCATTTGACCAAGTTTCCACTTCTTGTAAGCTTCTTTTTTGTGCTGAAGCTCACCAATCACTTCTTTGTTAAGCCAAGCTGGTTGCCTACCACACTTGCCATTCTTTCTGCACATCAGGATGGTTTGTTCCTGTGCCCTCAATAAAGTTTCTTTAAAATTCAGCCAGCCCTCTGGGATTCCTTTCCCCCTCATATTAGCCTCCCAGGAGATCCTGCCCATCAGCTCCTTGAGGGAGTCAAAGTCTGCTTTTCTGAAGTCCATGGTCCATATCCTGCTGTTCTCCTTTCTTCCTTTTGTCAGGATCCTGAACTTGATCATCTCATGGTCACTGCTGCCTAGATTGTCACCCACTTCTACTTCCCCTACCAAATCTTCCCTGTTTGTGAGCAGCAGGTCAAGAGCAGCACGGTCCCAAGTTGGTTTTTCCAGCACTTGCACCAGGAAGTTATCTGCGACACAGTCCAAAAACTTCCCGGATTGTTTGTGCTCTGCTGTGTTGCTCTTCCAGCAGATGTCAGGGTGATTTGAAGTCCCCCATGAGAATCAGGTCCTGTGAACTGGAAACTTTCCCTAGTTGACTGTTGAAAGCCTCATCTACCTCATCCTCTTTGTCTGGTGGTCTATAACAGACACCCACCACATCATCGCCCTTATTGTTCTTGCTTCTAAGCTTAACCCAGAGACTCTCAACTGGCGTATCTCCAGTTTCACACTGGAGCTCAGAGCAATTATAGTGCTCTCTTACATACAGTGTAACTCCTCCACCCTTTTGCCCCTGCGTGTCCTTCCTGAACAGCTTATACCATCCATGACAGTGCTCCAGTCGTGTGAGTTATTCCACCAAGTCTCAGGTATTCCAATCATGTCATAGTTCCGCGACTGTGCCAGGACTTCCAATTCCCCATTTTCATAGACTCACAGAAAATTAGGATTGGACAGGGCTTCAGGAGGCCGTCTAGTCCAACCCCCTGCTCAAAGCAGGAGCAAGCCCTACTAAGTCATTTTGGTTAAGCACTTACAGGGTTCTTTACCAGAGTATCTAAGTGCCTCACAACACCCCTGTAATATAGGGAAGTGTGATTATTCCCATCTTTACTGATGAGGAACTGTGGTACAGAGAGACTAAATACCTTGCCCAATGTCCCAGTAAATCTGTTGTGGAGCAGGAAATTAAACTCGGGTTGCCTGAATCCCAAGATGGCACCCTGATCACTGGACCCCTGCCTCCTTTCGTTGTAATCAAGTTGACAACTCATGATTTATTAATGACACCGTCATTAATAGATGACTCTGTTGACCCTCGTGGGGGGGACGAAGATCTAGAATTGGGCGAACCCTTCATTTATTTATTTCATTCAGTGAATTTCTACCTTTTCTCTTTGTGGGTTGTTTGTTGTCAGCCTTTTGAGTTTTATCCGTTTCTGTCTTCTTCCTGATTTCTTGGTTAGGGCCTGTGTCTGATTTGAAGGTGTGTGGATGGTATTTATCTTGTACAGTTGAAGGCAGTGGTTGTTTTATCATTAGCTGCAATGAGAGCAGGATGTGACTCATAGACTCCTGGGTCAAGGGCCAGATATTGAGTTGGTGTTAGTTGGCATAGCTCCATCGATTTCAGTGGAACCTGTGCTGATTTACACCTGCTAAAGATCTTGCTCTATCACTAACAATTAGGGCTTGGTTACACATCACAGAAACTCTTAAGAAGTTTATAGGGGGTTGGTTTGGTGGTAACATCTGTATTTCTTTTTAGCTCTGACAAATGCTCTTATATGGAGGGGCGGGGAA
Organism: Mesoclemmys tuberculata; assembly: GCA_007922155.1. Taxonomy (NCBI): domain Eukaryota; kingdom Metazoa; phylum Chordata; order Testudines; family Chelidae; genus Mesoclemmys; species Mesoclemmys tuberculata. The sequence continues at coordinate 8,205,064 of ML675690.1, forward strand.
GGTAAAAGTTAGGCATCACAGTTCACTAATAAGGTGGGCTTTAATTTTATTATCTCATCTGATCTGATATTCAAATTTTCCAGCATTTTGACTCCACAATTTACCCTGTTATTTCTTGGAAAATCTAAACATTCTTGACTAATCTTGTAGCAGGCCCACTTCCTAGCCAGCTACACAGTTAAAGAAAGCATTGTGGCTGAAATCTGCTGTCTAGTCTCTGTATTCTGCCGGTGATTAAAGGGTGTTAATGTGGAGTGTGCATTTCCTGTCCCGCTTTCCACAGGTCACAATTTGTGAATTTATCACTATGACCTGAGACTAAGAAGAGTCCTCAAAGAAAAACAAATTACAAGTTGTTTTCAGCACTGGACAGATTTCTAGTTTCCTGAGGGCTATGACTGTTTGTTTATTTCCCAGAAAGTATTAGGTAGTTAACTCCCCAGCATTTCTTGCTGGTCTTTTACATCAGCTTCTTTGATAAACCTTTTGGGACGTCACATAATCAAGTGTTGCCATAAAGCCTTTATGCAGATCTATAAACTAGATTACATTGTGAGGGAAATCATTACGCTGTTCTGCTTGAAGTGGGCTTTTTACACTAAAATGAAAAGCAAGGGGCTGTGCAGGAGTTCAGGACAGGTAGTCCCACTAGCAGTTTTTACATTTACCTCCTGGCTCAAGAATTAAATTAATTACCAAGTGCCACAAAAGATCAAGTTTAGAAAGAAACACCCTGGGGTTCCAAGTTCCCTGATGCCCCTGTTTTCGTTACCTCTGGGTTCTCCACAGGGCGGCTACCTTTAGTACATGGCCATGGCAGTTGTTGCTGACTGACTTGAAAATGTTGCATCATTTGGTGGCAATCATTTTAAGTTAGCCTTTCCATGTCACGTTGCACTGGGATAATCCCGAGGGATATTCAGTAACTGTACATCATACAGTGTGTTACAACGCCTCCCATTGATGTGGACACGGATTGCATGTAAAAGCCTATGTGAACATGGTCTTCAATCCACAAATTTGTATCAGCTGTGATGTGATCCCTTTCCCTCTTCTGATGCAAGCAAGCAGAGAGCCACACATGGAGATGTAGGTCCGGCGTCGTACCACCACAGTCTAACACGCTACTAAGTATTTTGGTAGGATCTGATTCACCACTTGTTATTCCTGTTTTTACACTATTGATTGCAGTGGAATTATATCACTCTATTGCTCTATCTTGGGGTTTTATACTGTCGGTTATCACTGTTGTGTCTAAGTGTCTTCCGCATAAAATCAGCAACAATAGCGAAGTTCCTATTGGTTTAAAACTGGAAGAGTATACTGGCATAAGTTGGAATTGTAATGGTGTTAAAAAATCTGCCCTTTGAAAAAACCCTCTCCATCAAGAATCATAGAATTGTAGAACTAGAAGGGACCTTGAGAGAGCTTCTCTAGTCCAGTCCCCTGCACTCAAGGCAGGACCAAGCATTATCTGGACCATCCTGGACAGGTGTCTGTCCAACCTGCTCTTAAAAATCTCCAATCATGGAGATTCCACAACCTCCCTAGACAGTTTATTCCAGTGCTTAACTATCCTGTCCATTAGAAGTTTTTCCTAATGTTCAATTTAAACCTCCCTTGCTGCAATTTAAGCCCATTCCCTCTTGTTCTATCTTCAGAGGTTAACAAAAACAATTTTTCTCCCTCCTCCTTGTAACACCCTTTTATGTACTTGAAAACTGTTATCATATCCCCTCTCCCCTAGTCTTCTCTTCTCCAGACTAAATGAACCCAAGTTTTTTCAATCTTCCCTCATAGGTCATGTTTTCTAGACCTTTAATCATTTTTGTGCACATCTTTCCTGAAATGTGTTGCCCAGAGCTGGACACAATCCTTCAGTTGAGGCCTAATTAATGCAGAGTAGAATGGAAGAATTACTTTTCGTGTCTTGCTTACAACACTCCTGCTAATACATCCCAGAATGGTGTTTTCCTTTTTTTAGGGCTGTCAGTTAATCGCAGTTAATGCATGTGATTAATGCAAAACAGATTAGCTAGATTTTAAAAAATAATCATGATTAATTACAGTTTTAATTGCTCAATTAAACAATAGAATAGAAAATTTAAACATAAATATTTTTGGATGTTTTTCTATATTTTCAAATATATTGATTTCAATTATAACACAGAATATGAAGTGTACAGTGATCGCTTTATATTATTTTTATTACAAATATTTGCACTGTAAAAAAGATTTTAAAAATAGTATTTTTTGATTCACCTTACACAAGTCCACTCAATCCTATTTTTTGTTCAGTCAGTCATTAAGACAAACAATTTGTTTAGATTTATGGGAAATGTCTCCTGCTTCTTATTTACATTGTCACCTAAAAGTGAGAACAGGCATTCACATGGAACTGTTGTGGCCAGTGTTGCAAAGTATTTACATGTCAGATATGCTAAACATTTGTATGCCACTTCATGCTTTGGCTTGTAAGTGCTAAAGTTTTACATTGTTTTGTCTTTGAGTGCAGTTATGTAAAAAAAAAAAATAATATTAAATTAAAAAAATCTACATTTGTAAGTTGCACTTTCATGATAAAGAGATTGCAGTACAGTACTTGTTTCTTTTGTTTCTTTTTTACAGTGCAAATATTTGTATTTAAATGTAATAACATAAAGTGAGCACTGTACACTTTGTAGTCTGTGGCGTAATTAAAATCAATATATTTTAAAATGTAGAAAAAATCAAAAAATATTTATAATAAATTTAAATTGGTATTGTGTTTAATTCTGCGATTAAAACTGCAATTAATCGCAACAATATTTTTAATTTTGCAATTAACTGTGATTAATTTTTTTAATAGTTTGACAGCCCTACTTTTTTTTTGCAAGCATTGTGCTGTTGACTCATGTTTAGCTTGTGATCCACTGTGACCCCCAGGTCCCTTTCCACAGTACTCCTTTCGAGACAGTCATTTCTCTTTTTGTATGTTTGCAGCTGATTGTTCCTTCCTAAGTGGAGTACTTTGCATTTGTCCATATTGAATTTCATCCTATTTACTTCAGACCATTTCTCCAGTTTGTCCAGATCATTTTGAATTTTAACCCTATCCTTCAAAGCACTTGCAGCTACTCCCAGCTTGGTATTGTCTGCAAACTTTATAAGTATACTCTGCATGTCATTATCTAAATCATTGATGAAGCTACTGAACAGAACCAGAACCAATCCCTATGTAAACCCACTTGATATGCCCTTCCAGCTTAACTGTGAACCACTAGTAACTACTCTCTGGAAATGTTTTTTCAACCATTTATGCACCCAAATTATAGTAGCTCCACCTCGGTTGTATTTCCCTAGTTTGTTTACGAGAAGGTCATGTAAGACTATCAAAGGCCTTACTGAAGTCAAGATATATCACATTTACCACTTTCCCCCTCTCCACAGGACTTGTTACCCTGTCAAAGAAAGCTGTTAGGTTGGTTTGACTGGATTTGTTCTTGAGAAATCTGTGCTGACTGTTACTTATCACCTTATTATCTTCTAGGTGTTTGCAAATTGATTGCTTAATTATTTGCTCCATTATCTTTCCAGGTACTGAAGTTAAGCTCACTGGTCTGTAATTCCCCAGGTTGTCCTTATTGCCTTCTTTATTGATGAGCACTATATTTGCCCTTTTCCAGTCCTCTGGAATCTCTCCTGTCTTCCACGACATTTCAAAGATAATCGCTAATGGCTCAGATATCTCCTCAGTCAGCTCCTTGAGTATTCTAGGATGTATTTCATCAGGCCCTGGAGACTTGAAGACATCTAATGTGTGTAGGTAATTTTAAACTTGTTCTTTCCCTGTTTTAGCCTCTGATCCTACATCCTTTTCACAGGCATTCATTAATCAGATGTCCAATTACTACTAAACTAAGAATGACACTCTTAACAGTGACAGCCCTATTTACCAAGAAAAACCGTAACCTCCCCTAGAGTAAATGAAGAAAAATTAAAACCTATGACACAAACAAATTAACCAACCAAAAAATACCAAACAGACAAATACCCGAAGCAGATATTTTGCCCCCAAAAATGTGAAGCGCCAGAGACTCCGTGACATCCACTAATCCTGTTGATTCTCCACCAATCCTCATGCAGAAAGTAGCATAAGAAACTATCTTCAACTTCTGCTCTAGCTATTGACATTTAATATTTTGCTTAATAAACAGAGCAGGTTTGCACTTTAAAATAAAAATGTCACTTTCATATGTTCTTATTATTTTCTTTTCTCTTAGAAAAGGGAGAGTAAAAAGTCCAGATCTCTCCCTTCCTTAATTCTCAGCCCTTTGTTGATACGTTTGCATTTAAGCTGTCTTCTTCCTAGTTTCATGGATCCATACTGCTTTTGCTGTAAAGGGGAATGATTAATTGGAATGTTCAATTTATTTTTACTCTATATTATTTTACTGTATTTTTTAAAACTGTGTGGTCCTGCCTATTCTTAACTGTCCCAAGTGATGGTGCTTGCACCACATCCCTTGATTTATAAAATCAGTATCAGGAATTATTTTAATACAGTACCATGGAACTCTTTTAGCTTTACCATCTGCTCTGAAATAGTTTGCATGGATGATAAAGAGTGTAGGGGGGCCAGGTTTTACTAACTACTGGCGTTAGTTGGTGATAACATTTAAAATATGCTTCCATATTGGATTCCCACAAACCTGTTGGCTATTCTGTTCTATTCAGGTTCTTATCCAGCCCGCATCACTGTACTATCTGACCATCTTCCAGTAATGCATTAAGTTATGTGACTAGTCTGTGTCATAATTTCTTTCTTTTTCTGTTCCTCTTTGGGGTAGGGTGGGGACATTTTGAGGCAATTTTTAATTTAAATTATATACCCTGTACTGCACATTTATATTTGCGAAGGTCAAGACAAAGGTCTCTTTGTGGTGGATCTTGGTTCCTGAGGCAGAGATGGTTCCATAGTCTTGGATTGGCCCCCGGTCACAGAGGAGCTATAGCAGAAACCTCTGTTATGGTGCAGTCATTGACCACATCCTGGTCCCAGACCTTTCGGTGCAGCATCCTTTTTACTCGCAAATCCTTGCCATTTCATTTGTGGCTGGAAGAAATTAACACAAAAATACTGAGGTCCCAGACTTCATTCCTGCACCGCTGATGTTCTCCTGCACTGTGGTGTGCCCTTGTCGTTTTGAGTGATGGTGCTGGTTTCGCTGAACAGTAGACAAGAAACAGGCAGGCTGATACCCACCTTTCCTCAAAGGGCTGTGGTGGTTTTACATGCGGCGTGGGCACGGATCTAGTTGCTGAGGTTGTAGTCAAACTTCGAACAGTGGCAGGATGAACCAGCTGCACAAATTTAAAAAAAGAAATCTGTGTAATCTGTGCCGGCTGGGATTTGCTTTGAGATTGTTTGCCCATTCTTAAATCCAAACAGGGAAGACCTATTATTTGATCAGATCTGACTCTCAAATAAAGATCTCATTATAGCTCCCCATTATTGCAGAAGTGAGGGAAGAATATTTGTTTCCTTAATGGCTACTGAGAAAAACTCCACTTCCCTTGTAATGCCCTGCCAAGGGCCGATCCTGAGAGGTGATAAGCATCCCACGGTTCTCAGTGAGATCAATGAAAGCTTGTGGAAAAGAGGTCGCTGACACTCAGTACCTCTCTCATAATTGGGTCCAACGCTTTCCCTGCAGTGTACCTTGGTATAGCACTTGTCTACACTAGAAAGTTAATTTGCATGAAGGTAGAGTGTGAATTTAAAGTGCAATAGCTATTCCTGATTAACTTCACATGTAGAGAATCCCTCAGTGATCAACTATAAAACGAAAGAGCCAAAATCTCTTTTTTTTCCTTTCAAGTTCTTTTCTCTCCTCAATTCATAATTCAACTTTGCAGATAAGATCTGGATCTTTGGAATTAAAATCTCACTTGAATTCGGAAATCCAGTTTAAGGTGCAACTCAATCATTCTAACAAGACAACATCTGATCTATTTAATCTTTAATCTATTTAATAGGGGCAGGGAAGTAGGTGGCTAGGTTTTAGACTTCTCCTTATTTCCACAGCGGCTTTCTGGGTATTTACAAAGCTGCTAAAATTCACATTCTAGGATAAGGTAAAATGTCTTTGAGGCATCGACTAGCACACATTTAATGAAGATAGAAAGCCAATCACTTAACATCGGATGAGGAACAGCGATTTCCTTCAGTCTGGCACTTTGTGTATTGAACAAAATTGCATGAGAGCTTTGAGCACTAGGAGAGCTGTCAAGTGACCGTTTGTCTAGGGGCTGGAGCAGTCCCCTTGGAAACCGCTTAAACCTTTTAAATGAAAGCATTACAAAGTGTACATCTGTGTGTAATATATTGCTGGTAAGCTCAACTGTCAAGGGCCAAGCTACAAAATGTTTAATTTTTTTTCCTAATAGTCATTTTCATGGTTTTGCACATGAACAGAATCCTCCATAGGACCACAGCATACTAGATAACTCAAGAATCAAGTGTTGAACATAATGTTTGTCCTTAAAAACTTTTCAATTTCTTTAGCTAACTAAATAACACTTGCCTCAGTATTTGCAGTATTCCCTAGGTGTGTCTAATATAAAGAACACTGCAAATACTGAGGTTCTTTTGGTTAGATGGGGCAAAATTAGACAATTTTAAGGTCACCCATTATTTACTGAGGAGGGAATTGCTGAATTTAGAGATCTGTTAATGGATTTCCCTGATGGACGATATACCGATTTGTGTCTGCCGTTATCTGTGTCTATGGGTCAAATTCAGAGGTCTTGCTTATAGTTATAGGTCACAACAGGGTATGTGTTAGTAGATAATTAAGACCTGATTTTTGTAATTGCTGAGCACCTCAACTCCCACTGAAATCAGTGGGAGACGCAGCTGCTCTGCCCCTGTGAGAATCAGGTGCTCACTGTACATGCTTTTGGTGCATTGAGCCACCTGAGAAATACATCCATGGAATATATGAATGCAAACTCTGTTTACATTTCTTACAGTAAAAGTAGGGCGCCTTCATTTTACGTTTTATTTTTTAATTTCTGTAGGAGTTTATGCAAGAGGAGTGTTGGGCTTATTTTTTCCCCTAATCCTTTCTCTCTCCCTCTCGCTGTCTCTTTTAAGCTTTCCTTGTTCCTTTCTCCCTCCTCTTGTCCCCTCAAAGCATGGACTCCCTTTCACACATTCTATAATGAACGCTTTCTTTAATGAAAGGTAATGCTGAACATTGAACAGTTCCCAGAAAGTGGATTTAAACTGCAGCTGATTGGGCAGCGGGGCACTTTTAAAGAACAGGGCTATTAAAAACCATTCCTTTTCCCCTTCTTTAGCCTTTCATTTTCCCCTCACACATCCCATCTATTTTTTTTAGCACCATATCTCCACAGAGCATAGTATTTGCCTTCTCTCCCTGCTAACCTCCACCCCAAATAATTTAAGATAACAGGCATAAGGATATTCTGGGCATATGGAAGAGATAAGATCCTAGCTCTGCCTCTTTAGCACCAAAGAGGCCAAGCCTGGCAAAGAGAATGTGGTTTTGTGCAATTAGTGACCCCACACAGACACTAACTGGTTATATTCATTCCTTGGTCAGAAGTCCCCTAGATATCAGTGGGGTTTCTCCAGCGTACCACCAGTAATAACTTATATAGCACTGTCACGGTGTGCTTCCTCCGCTCCCTGGTGTGCCACACTGCCTGGTCTCCTCTTCACGTGGTGCATGGTCTCCTCTTCACAACATGCACACTGTCCGTTTCTTTCCCCCACATATATCTTGAATCGTTCGATTCCAAGCATTGCACAACATAGCACAGGCATGTGTCAGGAAGCATCTTCCACCCAGAACACTCTCGGGGCTCTATCCTTTATTTCCTGTGCCTGCCCGTTATGTATCTTCCCCTCATTGAGTTAATTACCTCATTAACCCAGCCATTGCCCCTATGTGCCAACACTCTCCACCAGAACAGGTTAATTGAGTTCCATTAAGTCTGTAAACGTCTCTGTTACACAATGAAGTCCGTGACCAGGGTGCTACAGGTAGCTCTCTGTCACAAGCACCTTTCCTCTGAGGGTCTCAGAAGACGAAACTAGCAATAATACATTTACTAGAAATGACTTGAGACAAACACTGTCCTGGTGAGGCACATACGAATTGCCAGACTGTATCCACCTGAGACCATCTAGTTCAATACCCTATCTCTGACAGTGGCCAGGGCGTGCTTCAGAGGATGGTGTAAGAACCTCATTGTAGATCAATGCTCCTGTGTAGGTCTCATCCTGATCTTTAATAGTTAGAGGTTGGCTTGAACCCAGAAGCGCAAGGTTTATTAATAGCCCTACTAATATTATTTAAATATAAAATTTATATAAAAAGTATAAATATAATATATATTATATAATATTTATATAATTATATTATATTATATTTATATTATATTATATTTATTATAAATATATAAAATGTATATGAATATAAATTTAAAATGCCATTCCTGTGGCAATGAGTTCCCCAGTCTAAGGGCACGTTGTGTGAAAAAGTATGTCCTTTTATCATTTTAAATTTCATTGGTTGTCCCCTTGTTCTTGTAAATTTATATATGAGGAAATGGAGGCATGGAGAAATTAAGAGACTTGTCCAAGGACAAAACATGAGTCAGTGGCACAGCTGGAAAGAGAACCCAAGTGGAACAGGGTGGTCGGCCCCTTAAGACCCAGGGAGGCTGGGCTAGCCAGTCCTGTTAAATTATCAGACCCAACTAGGAAGGCGGACAGGTGATCCCTCTAAAGGGCTGAGAGGGCTCAGTTGAGGGGAGCTCTAGGAGGGAGAGGGATTCCTTTAATAGGCCCTGAACAAGAGGATTGCAGGGAAGAATGAGTCCTTTCATCACTGAGAGGGGCAAAAGGAAAATCAGGGAGCTGAAGCCCAGGATGGACAGAGAAAGCACTTTTGTCTGGATGTTTTGTCCGAGTTTTGCTTAAAGTAGAAAACTGCCTGGAGAGAGATTTGGCTGTGGCAGTGAGTCCTTTCTGGGCAAGTCAGATCGAAGATACAGCCTGAGGGAAGGGAAACTGAGGCAGTGGCTAGCCTGAAGCCAGGCAGGATGAGGCAGAGCATCAATCCCCTGTTATAACCATTAAGACAATTGAACTCTTGATAAACATAGAACTTGCAGCAGTTAAAAGAATGGTCAGATTGTTTAAAAACATTCTCCAAAAAAAATGCTCCAATGGACACAGTTGACCATCCTGTTTCTGTGACCCTAACTGTGTTGCTTTTGCTGTAGATACTCCTCCCATCTCCCTTTCCTCACACATGCTTTCTCTTGTTTTCTTGGGATCCTGGGGGGAAGCAGCACTGAAGGGGGTGTAAATGCAAGGAGAGTTGGTCCAATAGTTCAGAGGAAAACAGAGGCGCTACTACACTGTTAGTTTCTGAGAGTTTTCTTGATGATAGATGGGAAAAAGCATTTGTTGTTTTGAAAATATTATTCATGCCAGGGATCAAAATAAATCTCCAGTGGTAAAATACACAAGCATAAGAGAAGTGATTATCTGAAACAAACGGGAGAAACTAATGGTTATAAAATGACAGCGGAGTAGGTTTCAGAAGATGCCAGCTCATTGTTTACAAGAGGGCCACAACACAGAGCCGGAGTTTATAGATAGCGGAGCTGCCTTCAGATCGATTGCGGGTATAGCAGAAGGAATAGCTTAGTAGCATTCCCCTCCTGGAAAGTGTTGTGGGCCAAATTCTCACTGAATGTTACTGAAGGCAAAACCCTAGCCCCAGGCCACAGCTCAAGCAACAGGCTTTGTGTTGGGGAGATGTGTAGGAGTCTGGGTGGAAAGGGGTAGAGTCCTTTAGTGAACCCTCGCCAGCCACAATGCAACCCTTCAGAAATGATGGATGCTGCCCTGGACAGGGAGACTATGCATTCTGTACCACAACCGTTCCACCCTGATGCTGAGGGAAGCTAGAGCGAGAGGCCTCAGTGATGGGATTCTGCCAATTCTGAGGGGAGAGAGAGAACTTTCATCCTTAGATTGTAAGCTCTTTATGACAGGGAGCCTTGGTGGTTTGAGTGTATTGCATGGCAGAATGGAGCCTCTTTTTTTTTTTTTTCTGTGGTTTTCTTATAATCGGGGGGAAAAGCAACATGGAAAGGGGAGTGACAGTGCAATGAGAATCGATCCAGTAATTCAGAGGCACAACACTGAGGCCCTTAGGTGCCACTGCACTAAACAGAATAAAACATCATAATAAATAGTAACCTGTCCTTTCCAGGCTTAAAAAAAAAGTCAAAGGAAACAGCAATCGGGAGCCTCCATGCTATTGCCTTGTAAAGGTCTGTGATATCATTAGAACTTTTGTTCACTCTTATTTTTCTAGCTTCTCCTTTTTTCCTCCTTTTTCCCCCTTTTTTTCTTTTTCTTTAGAACTTTTTATAGTTTGGTAGTGCGTGAAGATAAGAGTCCTGCCAACGTCAGTCATACCCTGAAAGAGAGGCAGTCAGAAAGTGAAGAATAAAGTTACATATGTTCAGTTGCATGCCTAATAAATGGAATTTTATGTAATAATAGCTCTTACATAGAGCTTTTCATCAGTACATATCAAAAGTAGGTTTACTAAGGAGCTCAGCATAATCATCCCCATTTTACAGATGGGAAAACTGAGGTATAGGGTGGTGACTGTCACCCAGGATGCCAGTGGCTGAGCTGGGAACAGAACCCAGATCTGGTGAGTCAGTTCACTGCTCTATCCACTAAGCAATACTGCCACTCATGTGAATACAAATTATTTCCACTGCTATTTAGGCTTGCCCTCTGCAAAGCTAAGCATTATTGTAAAGACAAGTATTTTGTGGATTGCAGGAGTTTTTACTTGTGCTTTGTGTCACAGTGTGAGTGGGTTTTCACCCAGTCCCTGCCCAGAGGAGTCTACAGTGTAGACATGACATAATAAGGCCCTCATGTAAAAAAGTTTGGGAGAGGGCAAAGGAGGGTTATGCAAAAGAAGATAGAGAAGTGGTTTATCTTCAACAAGGTCACATGGGTCACTGCTAGAGATGATACAGATTCCTTATTTGTATTGCAGTAGCGCTTAAATGTTCCAAATAAAACTAAGGCCCCATTGTGCTAGACACTGTATTGACTCACTGGGAGAGACCTCTGCTCCAAATACCTTACAGTCTATGTAGACAAAGATGGGAGAGCAAACAGAGATGAAGTGACTTTCCCAAAGACACACAGAGGGCTGTTCAGTGATATAGTAAGACAGCAAAACATGTCTTGACATCCTAACCAGGATAGTAAATATTTAATATAATGCAGACCATGCAGTGCGAAATAAAATTAAATGAAAAGTCAAATAAAGGGTATTGAAATGTAATAAATACCAGTTACTTTTCAGCACCTAGAAATAGTCTGTGTATTTGTTCCCCCTTATTTAGCAGTAGCAGGTGCGTGTAGCTGTGTGGTTTTAAATGGCAGCAGACACCCTCTTGTAAGTCTGCTTCACCATGCAGTGCTTGTTAAAATACTAACTTTATCGGCTAGCTTCCCAATTTTTTTTTTTCATGAATGGAGGTGCAAGATGTCACTATGCTGCTGGGGCCCCTCCCTTTCAAGTGAGCTGTAAAGCTGTGACTCAGTCCACTTTTGGTTCTTCAAAACTTGATTTTTTTTTTTTACGAATGGGTGTTTTAACTAGAAATGGCCGAGAAATTTTTGTAAAAATTTTTTCCAACAAAAATGGCTTTCCAATTAAACAGAAAATGTCATGAGAACTTCTTGTTTTGCCAGATGTTTTGAGTTTTTGTAAAATAACCAAAACATTTTCAGTTTTCATTTTGACAAGCATACACGGAAATTCTGTGAAAAATTTCAATGAAATTGAAAAACTCATTTTCATCAAAAACATACTCGGGGAAAAAATATGCATATTTCAATCAGCTTTAAGTTTTAATCTTCGTCTTGGCTGATTTCAGGTAATTTCATTCTGGCTATTTAAATTCCCCTAGCAGTCTCAGATAGACACAGAATTCTTCACAGCAGTGAGGGGTAATAAGTGTACTGCTAGGCAGATGCTGTACTCCATCTATCCATCTATCCAGAGGTAGCTATGTTTCAACAATGGATGGATTGACCCCTATGTACATCTGGGTTTTGTAGTACAAGATGCTATAGAAGTGCAAATCTGTGCTCTATCCATTCAGTGATTAAAAGCAGTGAAATGGAGTTGGAGATGGAAGATGGGGGCACAATACGAGTGAAAAGCATTATCAATGTTTTAATATAATTATTATATTATACTGTTATACAGTTTATTGTGATAAAGAAGCTCTTTGCATGTGTGTGAGAAGAAATGCTATTATTAAACAAATTAAGAACGTTACGGACTGCAAAATGTTGGTTTGCAAACTTGTTTACCACAGATTTTATAGTCGGTTCCAGTTTCCATTTGAAAATCCAAGATAAACAGTAGTTAGATTTTGTAATTGTGAGAGAGAAATATTGTCCAAAACGTAAATAATTTTTAACTGGGGTGCCACAAGTAATGAGCATGTCCTTCTGTCTAGCAAAAAGATCCTAAGAACCTTCATCTGTTTAATTATTCTAATTTTAAAAACATTGAAACAACCCTGCCTTCCATACTTACTGTAAAACACTAAGTTGAGTACCACAGGCTTCCCATCTCAACAATTTAAATCACAGCACATTTGTCCACAGGAGAATATACCATGTTTTACACGGATATTAGGGGATTGTAAATCACATATAGATTGTAAGCTCTGTTTCTTTGTGTGCTCTGTTTCTAGGTATGCTTTATGTTTCTACTGATTTTGCCTTTGATCCAGCCAAACACAAAAGTTTTTGCTTAACTTTAAGCACATGAATAATTCCTCTAATATAACAACACATTTAAAGGGCTCATACACTGGATCAAGACTCTAGTGAGTAGAAACATTGCCATTCTAACAGAATATTTAGATTTCAGTTGGAGGACGCGCATGCTTATCTTTAAATACCTGCTTAACTATTTTGCTGGGTTGGAGCCATTGCGCACCAGTTCTGCCCGTTCATTCTGTCAATCAAGCCAATGGCGGAAGTGAATTCCTATTTACAAGAACAAGCCTTATCAGATCTTCTTAACAAATTCACCAGCCTCTGCTCTGTCCTGTTGATATATATTTGCATTAACCCAACCTCTCTATTTGTTTTGGTTGAAAGAAACCTGAGATGATAGGGAAAATAGGGGATGATGTGACTCATGGAATGTGTCAGTGCACATTTCCTTGCAGGCTTCTTTCACCAGTCTTCAGAGAGAGCATCTCTTGTTCCAAAAGGAAGGCGGTAAGTCTATGTATCCAGGAGGCTTACACTTTCCTGGCTATAAATATGGTGATCCGTAAAGATTTATATTCCCATCTGTGGCTTCTAAATCTTGCCTCTATTATTCAGAGGCAGTGGCTTGCCTGGACTCAATCATAGAGCTGGTTGGGAATTTTCTGGCAAAACAGTTGGTCAGAAAAGACCAAGTCATCTAAACTGAAACTGTTGACACAAATTTTTTTGTTGAAAAATGTTGGGGGAAAACAGTTTGAAATTGTCAAAGTTTAGTTTTGATATTTTCTGAATAAAAAAATCTATTTTGGGAGTCAGAATGACTTTTGTTTAGAAATTTAAGCTAAGAACAGTAAAAAAATAAATTTAAAAAGGTCAATCAATTGACCTTAACTCTTTTTTGTGTAGATTTTTTGTGTGTGGATTTTTGGTTCAGGAAAACTTTTTCAGATTTCAACTTTTTGTCCGAATTTGGGTTAGGAAGTTTTTTGGATCTCTTAAACATTTCTGTGGGATAGGAAAGCATTTCCCATCAAGCTTTTCTTAATCAGCATGTGAAATAGGAAATTTGATCTAAAGATCTTTCCTCTCCTTTCCTCTTGTATGAGCTGAAATTAACAATCCCTTCACTAGAGAGTGGCCCCCCTCTATATGATACTTGATAGATTCCAGTCCAGGTTACGGTGCTCCAGCAGGTCAACTTCAGTCCTCTCATTGCTTCTTTATTTATATCTTGTCAAATCTTACAATTAGCTGATTTATTAGGCCCATCTGCATTCTTGACCCTTTGAATACAGACCTGTCCTAAACTATCATTTAGGTGGTCTGGAAAATAACACATCCCATGATTTCTTCTTAAAAGAAGGGACTGAAAGGAAATGCTAATGACTGGGTGACTGGATGTGTGGATTTCACTAAGTCTAATGTAAGTTCTGTTCTTTGCAATAGTAGTTACAGGAGTACGTGTGTCCTGAGAAGGAGGGGCTGTAAGGGTCCCTTGGCAATTAAGTGCAAGAACACTGTGAAAATACCATTTCCTCATCCTTAAAATGAGGCACTGTTCTGAAAAGAGACTGTGAAAACAGCATGACAGGAGTCCATGTTAATTCTGTGTCTGTCTTTTCCGGATCAAATGCTCTTAATTTATAAGTGAATGATTGTTACAGACCTGGTTGAGTCTCCCTGTGGACAGTTAACAAACAGTTTTAATTAGACCCCGCACTGTTACTAACTCTGCTTCTAAGGCACACTCATGGGGGCAGACCTCCTCTCTGGCAGCCTTCTTTGGGCCGTGGGACTCCGCAATCCAGCTGCCCTCGGCTCTGAAACAGTGCTCTGATCTTCCAAACTTCCTCCAATGGCTCGCAGACATGGCAGCTCTCACGAATCAGTCATGAGGGACGCGATTTCTTATTCAGCCCGACTCATGATCTTGCGTTAGAACTCTCAAATGTCAGGATTTTTTTTTTTCAGCCCAAGATCACGAGTCAGACTTAATAATTTTATTTAGAAATCGCTCTCAGCCCTGAGCTTCTGGGACTCCCACTGGGAGCCAGGCCCGGGGCTGACAGTGGTGGTCTCAGCTGTCCAGGGATGACAGTGGGAGCCCTACCTCATGGGGTCCCCATGAAGAGAGGCTCTCTGCTGTCATCTCCAGCCCCGGGGGCTCCCCATTGTCAGCCCCACGCAGCCAGGGATCCCCTGCCAGCCTGGGATGTGGGAGAGGGGATCCTGCTGCAGTCCTCTTGGGCCTGGGGAGTGTGAAGAACCCTAAGAGGAGCAGAGGTGAGACTGGGAGGGCCCGAGCTATGGCCTGGGGGCTGCAGTGAGAAGGGGGGGGCTGCATTGATGGTGGATTCTGAGCAGATGGGGTGAGTGCTGGGTGGGTGAACTGAGGGCGGTGGGGGCCAGTGGGGTAGGGAGCTGAACTGATGGGGTGGTGATGATCGGGGCTGGGGGACTGAACTGAGGGGGAGCCGAATTGATGGGGTTTTGAGGGGAGAACTGAGGAGGGACTGGGGAACAGGATTCATTGCTGGGCAAGAGAGGGGCAGATGTGGGGGTGAGAGCTCCTGCAGCAGGGACCAAAATCACCTTTTCTAGTACGTGTGGAAGAGCGGGCAACACTAATTGTCCCATGTACGATGTCCCCTGGGGCTGGGCAGGGGGAGTCGAAAAATCAAGAGACTGGCCTAATAACCACGATATAAACTTTTTTTAAAATCTCATGATTTCTGATCTCTTGAAGCTGGCAGTACTGGTTATGCGTGCTGCAACTCTGTGGAGTCTCTGGTTTATAGTTTAACCCTTTGAGGCCAGGGAAAGTAAGAAACGCAGGCTTTTCACAGGAGTTTCTAAACCCACGGTAACTTTTACTTCCAAAGCCTACAGGAGTTACAGATCTGTAGGCAAAACAACAAAAGCCTACATCCTCTGCCCCTCGAATCTATGGCCGCTCCTTCTTGTGAGCCCTTAGGTCCAGTCAGTGTCAGTTGGGTAGGCCTCTGAAGTCGTCTGACCGAGTGAGAGAGACTCCTTGTGTTGTCTAGCAATGCTTACACCGTGAGAGAGAGAGCCAGAGACTGGAAAAATCCTGCCCTTAAGTAAGGTTTCTGTCCACTCTGTCAGTGAGTAACTGAGCATCTTCAGAGCTCGAGTCGGGTGGTTTCAGTCTCCTTACCCCAAGCGTTTAAATTGGGAAAACTAATTTCTGTGAGTCTGGCTGTTCCCTGTAGCAGAACTATTGTTAAGAAAATTATCATGTGGGTTAGTTGCTTCAGGGAGGTCTCAGGCTTTATAAACTGCCTTAGTCTGTCCTTGACATCTCCTAGGGGGTTACAGTTACATACTAAAAATATAAATCTCCGTTTTCAAAATGGTGGTTACAATGTCAAGCGAAGGTCATCATTCGACAGAGGTGTATGGACATGCCAGTCAGTTACAATGATTTCATTGTCTGTCAATACAATGTGGGTTCTGAGCCTCAAGCTGGGTTCTTACAATCACATTGAAGTCATAGATACTTAGGACTGGAAGGGACCTCGATAGGTCATCCAGTGTAATTCCCTGCACTGAGGCAGGACTAAGTATTATCTAGACCAGACCTGACAGGTGTTTGTCTAACCTGTTCTTAAAAACTTCCGTTGGTAGAGATTCCACAGCCTTCCTAGGTAATTTGTTTCAGTGCTTAACTACCCTTACACTTAGGAATGTCTAACTTGTTTTGTCCTGTCGTCAGTGATTAAGGAGAACAATTTATCATTGTCCTCTTTATAATGATCTCTTACATACTTGAAGACTGTTATTCTGTCCCTCCTCAGTCTTCTCTTCTCCAGACTGAACAAACCCAGTTTTTTCAATCTTTCCACATAGGTCATATTTTCTAGACCTTTACTCAATTTTGTTGCTATCCTCTGGACTTTCTCCGGTTTGTCCACATTTTTCCTGAAGAGTGGTGCCCAGAACTGGACACAATATTCCAATTGAGGGTGCATCGGTGCTGAGCAGCATGGAACAGTTACTTCTCATGTTTTGCTTACAACATGCCTGCTAATACATCTCAGAATGATGTTCGCTATTTTTACAATAGTATCACATTATTGACCCATATTTAATTTGCGATCCACTATTACCCCCAGATCCTTTTCTACAGTACTACTTCTTCAGATGTCATTTTCCATCTTGTATTTGTGCAAATGATTGTTCCTTCCTAAGTGGAGTACTTTGCATTTGTCTTTCTTAAATTTCATCCTATTTAATAAAGACCATTTCTCCAGTTTATCAAGATCATTTTGAATTCTAATCCTGCCTCCAAAGCACTTGCAACCCCTCCCAGCATGGTATCATCCACAAACTTTATAAGTGTATTCTCTATCCCATTATACAGTTCATTTATGAAGATATTGAACAGAGCCAGACCCAGGACGATGCCTGTGGGTCCCCACTCAATATACTCTTCCAGCACAGTTGTGAACCATTGATAACTATTATTTGAATATGATTTTCCAGCTAATTGTGCACCCACCTTATAGTTAGTTCATCTAGACTATATTTTTCTAGTTTGTGTGAGATGGTCTCATAGACTTTCAGGTCAGAATGGACCCTCATGATAATCTTGTCTGACCCTCTGCACATTGCAGGCTACAGAACCTCACTCACCCACTCCTGTAAAAGACCCCTAACCTCTCGCTGAGATACTGTTATGTGAGACAGTATCAGAAGCCTTATTAAAGTTGAGATACATGGCATCAGCTGCTTTCCCCCCCATCCACAAGGCTTGTTACACTGTCAAAGAAGGATATTAGGTTGAGTTTGACAGGATTTATTCTTGACGAATCCATGTTGACTGTTACTTGTCTCTTCTAAGTGCTTACAAATTGATTGATTATTTGCTCCATTATCATTCTGGGTACTGAAGCTAAGATGACTGATCAATAATTCCCTGTGTTGTCCTTATTCCCCTTTTTATAGATAGAGTACTCTATTTGTCCTTTTCCAGTTGTCTGATATCTCTCCCATCCTCCAGGAGTTCTCAAAGATAATCACTAATGATTCAGCTCTTGTCCGCCTGTTTCATAAGTACTCTAGGATGTATTTCATCAGGCCCTGCTGACCTGAAGACATCTAACAAGAATCTCATATTAAAAAAAAAAAAAAGTCTAAGTTCATGTTATGCCAACTGTACCTATGCAACCTTGTAGGCCTGAGATTGTGTTCTCAGTAATATGTATGTTATCCCCAGCTCCAACTGTGGGTTTGCACAACTATAGTTGCTTGTAACTTAGTAAACAATTCTGTTGAGGATGCATGCCTAGGACTAGAATGCAGCTCAGTCTATTACCTGTGTTAGTTCTGCAAGAGTAACAAGAGAATAGATGAGTATGTGTAAACAGTTATGCTGGTCACTAAAGTCAGTAGCTATTCCTCTGAATACATAGAGGAAGGAGATCTGCTGAGTAAGGGAGCATTTCTGTATAGTCATTGTTCAGATCAGAACCACACTTAGACTCATATAGAAGTAGGGCTGGAAGGGACCTTGAGAGGTCGTCTGATCCAGCCCCCTATGCTGAGGCAGGACCAAGTAACCCTAGACCATCCCTTGCAGGTGTTTGTCTAACCTGTTCTTAAAATCCTCCAGTGATGGGAAAGATAGTAACAGATAATAGAGAAGTCATCCTGCGAGCAAAGAGAAGTGTTTTCAAAGAAGTATATTTCTACAGTGTATCCGAGGGATCAGGCGCGACTGTCTCTGATCCTTATGGGAAGGTTCCATGTTGTTAAGCAAACAGTAAAACTGATAGTTATCTTTGTAACTAATCATAAAGAGATTTCTCTCAATGAAATAAACTTAATGTACAGTGTCAGATGGTAGGCAAGTACCTGCAAACGTGGCAGGTTTAATAAGGGTTCAGAGACTGACACTGTTTTCAGCAGGCTAGTTAGTTAATCTGAATTTCACCTTCAACCTCCTAAATAGGGAGTAGATTTATGAAGTTGAAAATTCCAGGAACTGCTGACTGTTGTAGTTACAGTCATGCTAATCTGCCTGACCTGTTCTTAATGCTATAATTGTAACAGTAGGAGATTGTTGAATTAAGGAAATGTTTCTCATAGTCTTTAGAATGGAAGGTGCACTTCTTTATGTAAACTTGTTAAGACACTAAATGTGATGGGTTGGATTTTTTGTATTGCTGCCATTTTTCTCATTACCTCTATTCACTGGAGTCCTCTAATTTTCCTGAATAGCACTAAGTATTTACAGTGCCAGTGAGATACAATTTGATAATAAAGACCATGGTGGTGAAATACTTTGGATTAAGTTACAAAGAATGTAAGACAACAGTGGGCATCTGCTGCAAGCCTTGAAGTGGAAGAAAAAAAACCAAATTCCTTGAACCAGTTATTGAGCAGTTGGATACAAGATATAGTATTCATGGGGTAATTTAGCTACCTAGACATCTGTTGGATAACAAACACAGTTAAACATGGATCATCAATGACATTCCTGCATTACATGGAGGAAAAGCTTTATGATGTGTAAAGCAGAGAATATAATGTAAAGGAGCCATCCTGGGTTTCTTCTTAGTAATAGGAAGGAATTGAGCATATGAAAATAATAGGGAGGCTGGAAAGTAGTGAGTGCAAACTATTTGAATTCCAGATGAACAGGTTCACAAAATGCAACAGGACATGGTTATTAGATTTCAGGAAAGAAATTCTGTCCGAATTCAGAAACCTGCTGAATACGGTGCAGGGAAAGGCAGTATTTAAAGTTCAAATTTGCTTGGATATGAACTTGTTATACAGACTGAACTCCAGCCAAAGGACTGTAACTGAATGATTAAAAAGTAATGTATGCTATTGCAGGGAAGCATCCACTGTGGTGCTAAGGTATCTGTTTTGGGCACAGCCCCATTTAATATCTTCTCTCATGATCTTAAAGAGCATGAGAATTACATTTGCTGATAATATTATGAGCAAGATTCTGCCCTTGGCAAATTCAGGTTGCTGGAAGGTTGAGCGGTTGGGGGGTTGCAGAGGGGCCTAATTGCAGCTGAATCACCTTGAAATCCTTTTGGTAGATCTTAGGGTACACAAAATGGAGTGATACTGAAGCTGTGCCACCCTTTGAAGTGGTACAGCCACCTCCCTGCTTTGTATGCAGGGACCAATACTTGAAGAAGGAGGAGGTATTTGGCCTTGCTTTCTCCCCATCTTCTTTGGGGCAACTGGCATTCATTCACTCAGCCTGAGAGCAAAGAGAAGGAGCTAGCCCTGAGCAAGGACCACAGTTCTCAACAGGATTCAGGCCAACCCCAATAGAAGATGCCAGGGGGTTGAATTCCTTGTGCCCTTTGCCACCCCACAGCTGCACAGGGGTCAGCCAATATCCAACTCAAAATGAGGAGAGATGGCTAAACTCCAGGAAGGATATTAAAACAATGCAAAGGGAATGGGAGATATCAGAAATACGGGCTACAAATAACAAAAGGTGATTTGACCTGGAAAAATATCAGGCTAGCATATCTGGGTGGATGAGGGGGAGACTAATCTGAAACACAGATATTGAGTGAGAGAAAAGATACCGGGAAAGCAGAAACAAGAGACTTTGGAGTTTTCAGAAGAGAGCAAATCATATATAAGCCTGAATTGCTATAGATTGACAAAAAGGGGTAGTGTTATTTGGGCTGCATATACAAAGGCATCATTACTTTGTGTGCAGGGAGGTGTTCTTTCTCTATATATTTAAATGATTCTATCAATTAAAATTTTCTAATTCACAGGGTCCCTTTTAACCCTTGACTGAATAGGACAGTTCTTCAGAGACTCTAGTGTAGAGAGCAATGTGTGCTCTTAATGTGTGCTATTAATAGGTCTTTTCCAGCCCTAATTTCTATTATACTGTGATGGGATTTATCCACTGTTTTATGGTGGGGTCTCCTTATAGCTGGAGTAGATGGGCCAATAATGTGGGAATCTCATTTCCTCTGCTATTTTAGCTATGAAAAATTAATGATAATTAACTTAAACTCAGTTGACAGGAAATGGAACCTTAATGCTGTTAGAACCTTAAACTATGGAAGCTGCACTTGCTTTTTTTTTTAGCTAGTAATCTGTTAATTTGCTTTAATATTTATGAGTAGTGATGACAATTTACTATCGTTTTCTCTTTCTCCTCTCTTCCTGTTGTTAACCTGATGAGTCGGTTTTTTGTTTGTTTGTTTGTTTTTTTAAAAGAAAAAATAACTCTTTTCCTGTGGTCATTTCCAAAGCTTGAATTCAAAAGTTACAATTTGAAATAATCACCACACAAACGAACACTCCGGTAAATTAAACAAGCCAGGGCAGACTTGACTTTACATTAAGGCCCTTTTATACCACTCTGGCAGTGTAAAGGGGCCTTCAAAGGGGAGTGAATTACATCAGTGTGCACTGTTGATGTACATGCTAGGTGATTTGTCCATATCACTGGTAAACTTTGCATTTAAAAGGGTCTTGTGCACCCTTGTGCCTTTCAAATTTTGAATTAACCATTGTTTTGCTTATTGAACCAGAGAAAGTGGGAATCTGAGAATAGATTGTGTGCAAAATCAGTGAGCACAGTCAGTCTGGCTTGGGTAGGTTTAGTAGGTCCCTTTCATTAGTTACATGGGTCCAATCCACTGACTTCAGCGGTGTTACGCCAAAGAAGCTAAGAACACAATTGGTTCCAGCAAATCTAGGCCTGATTCTCTATGGTCCTCCACCTTATCTGGTCATGTATTCCTGGGCAAAATTAGTGCAAAATGTTGCCATTCTCACTTGGTATCATTTTACAGTCTCTTTCCATTCACTGTCTTTGGTATAAATAACGACGCAAGAAGCAGTGCAATAGAGAATTAGAGCCTGTAATGTATTCACTTACAAATTACTATATTCCATAATATGTTTAATTTCTATAGGACCTTTCATCAGATGATCTCAAGCGCTCTACATGTCTTAAGTCATTCAGCATCGCAATGCCCCACCTATTTTACAGATGAATAAAATAGTGCGGCCCAGATCCTGCAAACACTTGTATGCCGGTGCTTAACTTTAAGCATTTGAGTACTCCCATCAGAACGTGCTCCAATTTAAGCATGTGTTTGCAAGATATGCACTTTTGGGTACATCTGCACTGCAAATCACTGGCATGGCATGGAGGGGATGTGTAGCTACAGGATGCAGGGAAAAGCAAGCTGCTGGAGCATTTCTCCGCTGCCTCATGCTGGAGCCTTTCCCTGCTGCCGGAGCCTTTCTCGGAGGTGGGAAAAGGCTCCGGCATCATGGAGGCAATGGGACACTACCCTGCTAAAACAGCAGTGCAGACGGGAGGCACTGCTTGAGCGTGTAGAGAGCCATGGAGGGTACATACCCACAGGGTTCAGGATTTGGATTTGGATTATCGGCAGATAAGTCTGCTCAATGGTCTATGGGAATGTTGGATGGGATGGGAACTGCAGAGAATTCTTTTTTGGGTGCTGGCTGGTGAGTCTTGCCCACATGCTCGGGGTTTAGCTGATCACCATATTTGGGGTCGGGAAGGAATTTTCCTCCGGGACGGATTGGCAGAGGCCCCGGAGGTTTTTCGCCTTCCTCTGCAGCGTGGGGCATGGGTCGCTTGCTGATGGATTCCCTGCAGCTTGAGGTCTTCAAATCTTACTTTTGAGGATTTCAATAACTCAGTCATGGGTTCGGGGTTATTATAAATGTGTATGGGTAGGGTTTTGTGGCCTGCCTTGTGCAGGAGGTCAGACTAGATGATCATATTGGTCCCTTCTGACCTATGAGTCTATGAGTGTCTTTATATACCACAGCAGTACCTCACCATCTGCACTGCCATTTATACCCGTGCTTTGGAGGCATGTGTTCTATATGCTGCCATAAGGCATGTGCAGTGTAGATGTGCCAGGCATAAATAAGTTAAGTGACTTACCTCTTCATGAGAGCTGGGATTGCAGCCCAGGACTCCTGAGTCCCAGTCCTCTGCTCTAGCCACTAGGCGATGTAGTTGCATTATATATTTAGTACAGATTGCATTACATTTACTTATTTCAGGGTGTGTTTTCTTGTAAGATGAAGCCCACTATCCACTGTCCAGTTACAATTGGGGGCTAAATATTAGGTTTTAAATGCAGCGTAAGGGGTTCCTCTGCTGCAGCCCCTCTGGCCAACAAAGGACTCGAAGACCCTTCAGTTTGCAGTCACCAATGCTTTTATTTACAAGGTGTGCATGAATTCCCACCACCTTACAGCTCTCTGCTTCAGCGAGCAATCTCTGAGGCTGTTGAGGGAGACAGGGAAAGCCTCCACACTCCCTTCCGCTTTTTCTCCCTGCCTTCTTTTCTCTTCCCTTCTGGGCCAGCATATAAACCCTCCTTGGTCTGCTAGGCAGCTGCTGCCTCTTCCTAATGAAGCTTGGGCACCTGCTTAGCCCGCATAAGCTGACAGCTGCCTCCCCTCAGGTAATCAGGCAACTGCTGCTCCTCAGCTATAGAGGCTGGAGTGACGGGGCTGGCCAGGGCGTCATCACCCCCCACCGCTCTCCCCCACCCCCCAGCACCCTGTTACATGCAGTCATTCAGGATTTCGTCTATTGTAGCTGAACAAGTGCCATGTGGTTCTGTCTTATTTAAGACTTAGGGCAGGAAGCGTTTTGGTGTGTTGGGTTTTGTGTGTGTGTGTGTGCGTGTGCGCGCACGTACGTACATACTATATTAACCTTAAGAAGGTTTTGTTTTGCCATTGGCCTGTTCCCTAGGTGACTGGAAGTTGGGGAGAGGAAGGGAAATCAGAAAAAGAAACAATAATTCATAGGCAAAATAACAACCATAAATCTATAATGAAGTGCTGCAGTGTTAGAAAGATTTACCCAGCAAACACTGTGGGCCCAGTTCGTCCGCCAGTGGCACTCCCCCACGTATGACTTTGGCCCAGCGTGCATTGTTAACCTAACTCCTATGTACTATATCAGAGCACTGGTCAGTGTCAAGCTTTGGTAAAGTTGACCCTAACCTTAACAATTGTGTGAATCAAATCATAATAGCTTATTACTTGAGTGCTGCTGCTTTAATGTGCAGCCTGACAAATTTCATTGCCCATGGCAAGAGGCAGTGGATTTCAGATATTAAACTTCCATGCGGGTTATTTGTTCCATGAGCCGATCTTTCAGTGCCACTCGGAGAAGGAGTGAAAATCAGGGAGCTGAGAACAGCACTCGCTTATCAGGGACCAATGACCTTAAAAAAAAAAAAATCAGTCCCTGTGAGGCCATTCATTCTCAGGAAAGAAAGTACTTAAGAGCACAATTCTTCCACAGTACCAAGTAACAACCTTTTAATAAGCATCATTAAGCCTTTAGATTGCAATAAGAGGCCATCCACCCTTTTATCCCATATTAGATTGCCCAAATTCTTCCTCGCCCTCTTTGCTGTGGTTAGATGAAAGCCCTGTTTATTCATATTGATCTTTAAAAGCACTTTCTCTCCCCTTGTACTAGTTCACTGCGTCACTTCTAATTGCAGTTTATCTGATCTCTCTTACTTTGGCTCCAGCTGATTCAAGACTTTCAAAACTATGCAGGTCTTGGAACCGAATGATCATGTTTCTTACATCATTCCAACAGATAACATTAGGATCTTTGTTTGGCTAGAATTCAGAAGAAAAATAACATGCTATGCTTTCTCTCCCTCACACACCTCCCTTCCATAAAAGTTATTGAGAGCTAGCTGCAGCAGAGGCCAGAATGACTTGTGTGTGTGTGTTTTCCCCCCTCCTCCCCTTTTTAGTTGGTATTAGGTTTTCCGAATGTTAGACATTATGGAGGTGTAACTATGTTGAAATATAACTCTTGATGCAAGTTAAGCCCTTCAAGGCTGGGGGAATAAATGGTTCTCAGAGTTACTCTTTTTCACTGGGAAAGAAAAAAGTTGCTCTTTGACAGGGAAATGAAATGATACAGGCAACAAAGCTGTCAGTCTTCGGGTTATCAAGAATGTGAATGTAAACAGGCCTTAGTTTCAGTGGTCCTCTGGCTGTGTGTCTGTAGTTTTTTCTTCTTGGCTCGCAGTTTGGGTTTGCGTAGACTTACCAGCTTGAGAATCAACGTAGTCATTTCAAGTCCTATATTTTCTCCCTTCTTTGTTCTATCTGGTCCAGCATGGAATACCTGGATTCCAGTTGTTCTAGTTCTGAGAATTACCATTCAGGCTGATTGGCTCCATGCCCACTGGGCCAGGTAGTTTAGAAACAGGGACCTAAAGTTTGGCTTACTAATGAATTGAAGTGAGGAAGCATGCGTGCATGTACACACATGGCCTAAGCAGGTCTGAGGCCAGGAACAGGCTTTGTTGGGCAACCGCAGATGCTGAAAGCACTGTGTAAGCTGCAGAACAGAAAATCACGCAAGACGCTTGCCTTTCCTAAATGTTCTGAAACAACTAAATCTTCTGGAGGGATTTATTACCAGATTTGCACAGGGAGGTTCCCCCATCTTGTGAACTTGCAGCTCCTTCAAGCAGCTCCACTAAGAGACATTCCCAGCACCTTCCATCCAATATTTCGTGTGTGTGTGCGTGCGTGCGTATGATACCTTGAATTATGTTTGCCACTGGATAGAAACTTCATTTTTGACTGTTTTTTTCGCCTCCTTCCCACAAGATTTAATCAACCAACTTGCTGTTTCATCATATACAGCTGAATCTTATGCAAGAATGTGAAATGGCACATGATTTTCATCCAGGAGAGATAATTGACCCCCCTGTGATTTCAATCAAATGGGAAGAAGAAACTTTTTTGGGGGGAAGCAAGAAGGCAAAAGGAACAAAATTTTTACCTCTGAAGGACTTTTGGAACACAGAGTCCTAAAATTTCAGGTTTACTCCATGCACTTTTCTGTGCATCGCCTCCAGTTTGTGCTGGGCGCTGGGCCCTTTCACCATGGAGTTGTTCCAAGACAATGGGACGTTGTCATTCAATTCCAGCCCTCCCTACTCTGTACTCACTGACGAACTTTGCTGCTATTGGTAGCCTAACTGCAGCTGCACGAATCTCTCCCAGCCAAGGTTTAGATTTAGAGAGGCTAATGCTGCGCATGATTCCGTTTTCATTCTGGGCACCTACCGCACCAAACGCTTTGGGCCTTTAGCACGCAGTAATTTTATGAAGTAAGAGGGGAATGATCGCAGACGCCATAACTAGTATTCCATCTGCTATGTGCTTTGTGTGCAGTTTCCTTTATGTTACCTTATATATGTGATGCACCGTGTACAAGGTTTGCTCATGACAGCAGTGGAGCTATACAATTTGTACTGTACGCCTGCCCATAATTTTTGTCTGCCATAGTAGTAAAAACATGTTTCTAGCTGTTATGCTTGCAGAAATGACCTTCCAAATATTAATGTAGTGCCCTCTTCCAGAGCCTGCAGCCAGCCAGCCCAGAGGCCTCTGCTACTGCTCATATTTTTGCACAGAGTGAAGTTCATAATGTTCCTGTCAGTTGCACTGCTGCTGTTCAGAACTCCTACCTGTCAAGAATCATGTCAATATCTTGCAATTGTTCTTTGGGGAAGCTGGGAACAGCATCAGAGGCAGGCCCTGAAGTGATCCACAGGAGAGGAGGACCCAATCCCTTCCAGAGATTGTGACTGAGGTACACAGATTTCTTTTTTCCTGTCGTCTCACATCAGCTGGAAGACAAAAAACAAGACAAAACACTTCTCCCTTCAAGAAGCTTGGAGAGCGGGTCTCTAAATGTATCAATTACCTACTACAGAGACAAACACAAATGATGAAGAAACCAAGCCAGGGACAGCACCTTTATAGAAACCCCAGCACCTGCCCCTTACTGAGAAGTTAGAGTGCCAAAGCAGTGCTTTTTCACCAGGGTGTTTCCACTGGATTTCCGGAGCCCACTGTCCTCCTCTGTCGTATTTATTTCAGCTTGTAGATTTAGCTCTCTGGCTCTTAGTTGCCTGGTGAGTGTTTTAAGTCTTGCTTCCGTCCGAATGGTGCTGAGCTCTTTAGCTGCTGCACTGTCTGTTTCAGGCTCTGAAATCCCAACCTTGACAATCCTACATTCTGTGGGGTTTTCCTTTAGCCCCCAACCATCTGCCACTCCTCCTTATGAAGCAGATACAAAGTGTTCTTGCCCATTGGACACGGCGTCCCCAGTAATCACTCAGCTGTAAATTTACAAACAAAATGCATCCTCTGGTGGAGAAAGGTTTTATAACATTTATTTGAAAAAGTGTCCATCCATCTGTACTCCCCAAAAAGCCCCATCCCAAAACAAAACAGGATGAGTGTCTTTCTTGCTGATATTAAAAAATCAGGGGGCTGGGAATGATGTCATATTTTGGAGTGTCACTTTTTCCATTTAGGATGACATTATGAGCCCAGTGCACACACAATAAAGAAACATGCAGTTTGCTGTGGAGGGTGTATAGTTGACAGTGCTGTCTTTCAGACCATGGGGTAGCATCAGTTCCACTCAGCACAATGGACCCACACCAATTCTGCTGTGTTTGGGCCTTCCACATCCATGATATATTAGGAACAGGGGTTTAGAATATTCCCCTTCAATAATTGTCATGACATTTTTATAGCTATCTAGAGTCATAACTGACAGAAAAACTCACTTGGAAGGAAAAGTGTGTTTTCACTACTTGCAGTACATGATAAACTCCAGAGCAAACACACAAGTATTTTTCCTCTTTCCTTATCCAATATAGAGTCGTCATATCCTGTCACTGCAGAGTGAGTTGGGTTGTTATGTATTCTACTCCATGGGATGAGGGATATGTGTGTTGCAGAGAGCCACTCATCTAATCTGGTTGATATAATCCTTTTTCATTCATATAAGTGCCTTTCAAAGTAAGATACATGCATTAATTAACCCCCACAACACCCCTGTGGTGTATTTCTCATTTTATAGACAAGGCAACTTGAGTGCAGAAAGGCTTAAGGATGCTGTTGTTGTTTATTTGTGTTATTGTAGCGCCTAGAAGCTCTAGTCCCATTGTGCTAGGTGCTGTGCAAACACAGAACAAAAAGACAGTCCCTGCCCCCAAGGCACTTACAGTCTAAGAATGAAATGTGCAAAAGTGGACAACCCATATAATGTGCCTCCATTTTTCTGTGCCCAGTTAAATTACTGGTGCTCAGAAAATCAGGGCTCAGGTGTCTTAAATTGATCCTGCAAAATGTACAGCAACCAGCATCAGTGGCCAGTTTTTAGCATTTTGGCTTAAGTGTCTTGCCAGCTTGAGTGAGTAAGTGGCAGATCATGGGATAGATCCCAGGAGTCCTGGATGCAAACCCTTGCTCTGGTAGGCCACTCTCTGAAAGCTTTGCAGGGCTTAAACCTTCTAATTTCTCTGCTGCTGGTTCCCTGATGATCCAGAAGCTATGTGTACCTCGGATAACACTTTCTTCTGCAAACTAAAAAATCTCTTTACCAAGCTTGCCAACCTGTAGACATATAATGAGTGAGATGCCCATAAATAATTGAGTTTTCTCAGCTGAAGCAGGGCGACCCTTGGCCTTACAGCATTCATCTCAGTCAGTAAAGGACATTTTGGTGGTATGTTCAGAATCAACAAGAGTTTTGTCGGCGTTGTAGGGTGGCACTGATATTGTAGCCGATTAATGTGCCTGTTCCTGCTAATGATAAATGTGGCTGTTGTCAGTTCATCTGGCACAATGCCTGAAGCATTACGTAATTGTCTGTGAATACACCCGAGGGTTTCAGTATCTAACATCTCAGCTATTATGGATCATCGTAATTCTTCGAGGAAGATGGATTTGGTAAATAGCTGCTGAAAGATGGTTTAGGTTGAAAAATAGCAAAGGTCAATTATGCAGTTGTGATTGGCTTAGTGATGAGCACTGGAAAATGGAATGAAAACTAGCTGAAGTAGCGCAAACCAGGCTTAAATGGTGATGTGTCAGTGTGAGGGAAGCAGAGCTTCAAGGGATCAAGTTTTAGGTCCAGTCTGGTTTAGCACCTTCATTAGGGTTGGAAGAGGGGGTTAACGGCTCATTCATGAAATTTGCAGGGGATATCAAACTGGGAGGTATTGCAAGGCTAGAGACCTCGTGTAAAGGGACCTAGGGAGCTGGGAAGTCCAGGCAGACGCTAACAGAATGGAATTCCAATTGGAGGGAAATGCAAGCAAATAAATCTGTGATGAAATGGCAGCAATCCAGCTTGATGATCCAAGATGAAGATGGGAGACAGGAGGCAGAGAAACCTAGGAAGGGAAGCAATGATGCTGGAACAGACCTCACAAGAGTGCGCAGTAGGATATGGCCGAGGCCTAGTGTAGCGCTCAAAGCAGCCTAAATCCCTGGACGCAAGATCCCGGGTTCCAGGGAGCTCCGATGGGCAGACTGGAAGAAGTTTGGCGGTACCTTCATTTTTATTATTTATGAACCAAAAATAAAGGGTTTGAACAATTTAAATATGAAAACATGGTAGGACCAGGCTTTGAAAAGTTTCACCTGTTAGTATGATTGGCGTGGGAGAGGAGGTCATTGGAGGGGGAGGGCCGAGGTGGCAGGGATGAGAGGAAGTTGGTTGTCCCTGAGAAGATGAGGCTGTGTGGGTTACTCCTGACCAGAGCTCTTTCTGGCTGGTCCCCTCTCCTGCTGGGTGGCAGCAACCTTTCTCTGCATGGGATATTCCTCTGCCTCCTGTGGCTACCAAGTGCCACCCTTGCCTCCTGCTGGGGAGGCAGCGGACAGCAGCATTTGAGAGAAGGGAGGAAGAGAAGAAAGAGCACAAAGAAGAGGGTAGAGATGGGGAGTCTGGCCTACTCAACTGCTGTTGCTCATGTCGGACTTCTGAGTATTGTACACTCACCGATGGGCGCTGAATCAAGCCTTTGGTAGGTGTAAAATGGTGTCACTGACATCAATAGTGGCAAGCAGATGCACACCGGCTACGGACCCGTGTTGATAAAACTACCAACGCATCCTGTTAATTTAAAGAATTACCATATCTCACATCTTGCCATGATTGGAGGTGGGGCGGGTGGGAGAGGCGATAATCATTTTGCCCATGCAAGTTAAATATCAAAAGGCCTGCAACAGTCAGCTAGTGATCTCCCTATGGCTTTCTAGGCTCCCCGCATCTAGGTGTTATTCAGAGCTACTCTATTGTTATAAATCTTTTAAACACCTAAGCTAAAGATAGTAATTTTTCGTATATAACATTGGTCCCTTTTCTTTGGATTTGTATAGAAAAAGAGGTTCCAGTTGGGCTAAACCTATTAGATTGTACAATTTGGAGTGTACAGTTCTGCCTATCCCAGGCTTTTAAAAACTGAGACCAGCCCAAAGAATTGGGGGTTGGGTATTGGCTTAAAATAATTAATTTTTGGTTTATTTTAATTTGTCTTCTGGTTTTTTGGGCCTTTAGGGCCCACATATTCTAAGTTTCTTCTGCAACTGCAAAGGCTAGAAATGTAGCTTTAATTTTTAATGATTCCTATATTATCACCTGACTCCAGGAGCTGGGCCTTTAAGAAAAACACCAACAAGTGGGTGACTGGTGACATCTTACAACTTTTGGTCCAAGCATTTCAGTTTTTTATATCTTGAGCCATGCAGATGGAAATTGTTATATTGTTGTATTATGCCTAGAATATTTGTGCTCACTGGTAAACAGAGGTCTCCTTATTAACATATACATGTCAGCTGTGGTATTCAAAGCAGTCTAGTGGGTATAAACACATCTTCCATAACTCCATTAATTTAAATGAAAGATGTATATCCGTATCCACTAGCCTACTTTGAAAATCTCCACCTTTGTATTATTTCCTTATATTTTCTTCCTTGTTTAACCTCTGTTAGAAACAAAACAAGGCTGTTTCTGGGAAGATGGAAAAGGGAGGATTAGACATATTAGGCTAGATCCTTAGCTGCTGAAAATCAGTCAAGGATGCCACACTGATTTACCTGAGCTGAGGACCCGGCCCTTAACTTCTAAAGTAATCAGTTAAAAACTGGTACTTTATATTTTAAATTGCCCTGTCCTGAAGAGGTTATAGGTGGGCCTACTTGAAAAATGATCAACATTTACTGAATTCTCTACTGGAATCCATTCACGTCAGCTCTTGCCAATCAGAACAGAACCATTTTTAGCAGTGTTGTTACTTTAATTTTCATACAAAAATGGGGACGTTGTGTTTCTGGATAGAAAAAAGAGCATAGGCTCAGATCCTACAAATAGTTGTGCATCTGTTTAACTTTACATCTGCTAGTAATGCCATTACACAGATCATAGTCCTATTGAACTCCAAGTAACACACATGCATAAGCGTATGCAGGGTTGGGGCCATGGGCCAGACCCACCTGTGGTGTAAGTACAATAATACAATGGACATTATGCCAACATAAAACTCTAGGAAACGCAGTGAATCAGCCAGGACAATCCAACCTTTAGAGACAGCGGTGCTACATGAAATTCTCAGAAATAAATAGTCTGTATTTCCCACCTTAAACATGAAACCTAAGAGAGGGGGAGAAAAATCAAACATTTCTATTATAAGATTTATTTTTAAAGATACAAATGGAAGAGGAAGAGCCAACATGTGAAATTGGTGCTTATGAAAGTGTGGGAATCCGAGGCAGGAATGTGCTGGCACCCTTTACATAGCCAGACAGTCCTCCAGAATTCTGATTTACAACACCCAAATCCCTCTGTAGTGAGGATTGCCAGGCCAGCCTGCTGTGCCCTGATTTTTGTGGATGATGAACTCAAACTGGTGTTGCAAAGAGACTGCCAGACTTAATTTTGTATGTGACTTAAACAGGATGTGAGCTCTACGTACAGTCTGTTGCTGAAAAACGAGGCTCTAAAATTTGTGAAGATGCTAATTGTTTTTAATGGTGTTTTGCCTACAACAGTGTAGGGACAAGTATAAAGTTCTTCATCTATTACCAGCATGAGATTTTCTGCAGTGTTATTCAAAGTACCTCTGTATCGAAATGGTGTTGATAAAATCAAGTTATTCTTTAATTCTTGTAAAATTATGACGCATCATCATTTATTTCCTAATTCCATCCTTTCTTCTGTTTGTAGAAATGAATAGCACAGGAAACCTTTATGAAGATATACAGTTACTTGTTTCAGGAGGAAACAGTGTATTTTTTTCTGATTTGCTGCAAGAGCTTCCAACTAACTGATCTGCTTGACTGAAGAGAGAAAATTGCACACTGGGATGTGTAGTTTTAATGCATCCATGTTAATGTTTGAAATTCTGCAAAATCAGACTATAAGCTCCACAAGCAAATCTTGGTCTGTTCCCCCTATCTTTAAACACCCTATTTCTATAACCCAGAAACCGACCGCATTATTATAGCAGTCCATATTCTGTCTAATATATACTCTATGCACTCAACTAGTCCTCCCTGTGACAATTTATCACCTTTAACATTCTCACCTGATATGGATCAAAGACCTGTCCTTTTCCCTTCACACATTCACACCATAGTCAACAAAAAACACTTAAAATTATTTTTTCCAGTTTATAATATAGATATAAAAAGGGGCCTGTGCTAGGATCTAGGTGCTCTTTGCAGTTCTTCTAAAAACACACCAAATAACAAACACACACATTTCTTGATATACCTTTATAAACATAACTACAGCTTAAAAGGTTTTTTTGACCTGGCAACACTGATTCATTCTGTAGCCTTTTGCTGTGGTTGATGGCTGCGGTAGCAACTGATCTTGCAGTAACTGCACAATGCCAGGCACTTCTGTTTTTATTTTGGGAATCCCTGGAGATAGTTCAATAAAGAATGTACAGCAAAATGGGTGTGGACATATCCAGTGTGTTAGAGGGGAAAATACCTCCAGGACTAGTGAAAAGTGTTGTAAGGTAGAAGTGGAATGTCCTCATTTCCTGTCAGGAAAGAAATGGAATGCCTACGGTGTGGACCTGCCAAATTGTAAAATGGAGCAGCTAGCCAGCCTCTTAGATGTTAAAACACACAATGGAGGTTGATGATACCATGTAGCTTGTAGTGCCCCTGTTTTTTAGAGTCTATGTATCATAATGCATTTAGCAGCTCTGAAAATGTCTCTTTATGGGCAGAATAAGCCCCCTTAAGTATCAATATCGGCAATGAAAGATACAAAACTGGATTACCACCAAATGCAGTTTCCTCTTTTAAGAAATGTATCCCGCTAATTCAGACTTTCTGACAGCTATGGAAATAAGCCAAGGTGCTCTTAAAAATGGCCCTTGTGAGGTGGTAGCCATTCGCTGCCAGATGTATTATACAGGTACCCTGCTGTGTCTGTATGTATTTATATGTAGGTGTGTAATAGGCATGATGGGTAAGCAAAGAACAAGGGGTGTCTCTGAAAAGTGTGCAGACAAGGAACTGGATGCCTGGGGGTTAAAACAGTGCAATGTATTGAGACTGTCATTACGTTGTAACAACAAAACAAAGAGAAGGGCATAAACCGATGCTTGCCTGTTTAGTAATCCAGTCTTTCGAGAAGGTGGTTGTAGATATTGTATGGGTACCCACTAGGAAAGAGTGAAAAGGGGAATTCGTTCTTCCTACTTCTCAGCGGTTATACTGCCAGCTAGTAAGAAGCTGTCCTTTTGAGAAATAAAGGTAGCCTGAGGAACTGATGAAAATATTGATCAAGTTATGTTGGTACTGCCCACACAATCCTAGCATATCCTAGGCACCACTGTTGCCAGCTGTCTGTTGAAAGAATGTAAACAACATTTGGGCATCAGGTTGGTCAGCCCTGAGATTTTGTATATCCCGGGAAGAAAATAACCTCTTGGAAAAGTACAGTAGTTATACATGGATCTGATCAGAAAGAGTCTGACCAACTCTGAGCTCCAGCAGAAATGTTGTGTCATACGGATCTCATCTGAGGTGCTTGGATATCATTGTAATGTGTATGATAAAAACATCCAGATGGACCTCTGGATTGCAGAACCGAACTCTGGAATAATAGGAGGCATAAACGTCTAATGATAACAGAAATATTTTAATGATTGTTTTGCAAATGGTGTCTGCAAAGCACTTTGAAATCTTCAGATGAAAGGTGCTGCATAGTTGTAAAGTCGTACCTTGCATTTATGTAATGCCTTTAAATCTAAGGCTGGAACTTGAGGGAAGGAAGGGGAACCCTCTTTAGTGGCATGTTGAGTAAATTCAAACTAGAGTCATTGAGATTCCATAATAAACATTCACGGGAACACCCACACAGTGCAACTGCAGAATCAAGCCTATTGTTTTGCTAGTATACAGTGCTCTCAGAAGCCTGGAGTGAGGAAGGCACTCTGTAAAAGCAAATACTATTCCAGTTACTACACGTAATGAGTTGAGTCGTGAGTAATCAGTGTGACTCACTGTTTTAAGAATTGGGGTCCTCAAATCAGCAGGGCTCTGAACTCCATCAGATTTCAATTCAGGAGGCTAAACACAGCTAGATAGGAATGAGTTCCAAAGGGGTAGCCGTGTTAGTCTGTTTTTAGCAAAACGACGGGAGTCCTATGGCACCTTAAAAACTAACAAATTTATTTGGGCATAAGCTTTCGTGGGCAGAAACCCAAAGCATGTGCCCAAATAAATTTGTCAGTCTTTAAGGTGCCACAGGACTCTTGTCGTTTTGCTAAATGGGAATGCTGTTGAAGATCCTTACAATTGAGAAATGTGAGCTTTATCCATAGGAAATGTATTCGCTTCCTCATTCTAGGCCAGTGGTTTTCAACCTCTGGCCTGCTCACCCTCAAGGGTCCACAGACTATGTCTACGATTTACAAAATGGTCCATTCCTCCATTCAAAATTTGTTGGGGGTCTGCAAATGAAAAAAGGTTGAAAACCCCTGTTCTAGGCAATTAGCAGATGTGTAGTCTCCCTGCAACTGTATTTCAACCGTGTGGCCATTTCTGCTGCTCAATTAAGGGAGGCAGAGTGGCCTAGAGGATAGATCAGTGGAGTGGGACTTTAGAAAACCTGGTTTCTATTCCTGACTCTGTTGCTGGGTGCCCTTGAATAATTCACTTCCCTCTCTGTGACTCATTTCCCCCATCTGTAAAATGGAGATATTGATACCGACTGCCTTTGTAATGTGCTTTCAGATAAATAGTGCTATATAGAAGCTAGCTTATTCTTCACTATTACTTTGTTATGTCATTTCCAGAAAACATGCTTGGGTCAGAGGGTGTGCATGAACACAGATCTTTGCTGCCACTGCTATATAAATTGACTTCTATCTGACTTCTGGCTGAAAATATTAAAGTGCCGAACCTGTTTTCTTAGACATTTATCATTTCTACAGCCCACAGCTGACACCACTGAGTGATAGTGGATCAGAAGGATTTGGGGAAGATGCGGAGCTGGCAAATAAAACTGATGAAGTTTTTACGTGTGGGAGAAGAAAAAACATTTGTTGAGGTGGGCAGTAATTCTTTTCCTTGGATATAAACCCATCAGAGCTGCTAGATTCCCCAGACTGAGGTGCAAAGTTCTCTTGTTAAATGAAGACTGTTTAGAAATATGATGTCTGTAATAGATCTGAAAGGGTTATAATTGCATCAAATCGGGGACACCTTTGTGCCAAACTATTCCGAACAATTTGGGGATATAAGTTCTATCATAGAATCATAGAAGATTAAGGTTGGAAGGGAACCCCGGAGGTCATCTAGTCCAACCCCCTGCTCAAAGCAGGACCAACCCCAACTAAATTATCTCTAGCATAACACTTAACATCATTCTATCGTAACACTTAGCCGTTATATAGGGCCTTGTGGACTCTCTACTTTCAGTAGCAATTCAGTATACTGGTAATGGGTAGAAAATGCTGCCAAGTCAAATTCTTAGAAATTGAAAGGAGATGCAGAAGACAGAGGAAAATAATGACTGAGTAAGGAAGGGAGAGGTGCAAAGAAGAGAGTGGGAGGTGAGGACTCAGCCATCCACAGACAGTCTTAGAGTACAAGCATCAAGCCTCCTTGTGGGAACAGGATAGGTGTTGTGTCTGCTTCCCTACTTCCAGTGGAGAATAGAGGCTCCAGGCCCTTTATCAGCCCTGGAGGCAACGTAAAGGGTGGGCAGCAAAGTCTGCCAACCACTCTGAAGTTGGAACCAGCCACGTGGGGTTTTCTGTTCTCCCAGTCACTTCCAGCTCTGTGGTAGGGAGTTAGAGCTGCAGGCTCTGGTGTAGAGCCACGTCCAGTGCAGGGACCCAGGCCTTGTATTGGGTTGGGATCTCATCCTGTGACTCTGTCCAGGAGGCCTTTCCACACTCATTTGCTAAGCAGACTGTCCTCAGGTGCGACTCTTCCTCAGGCACTCCTCCCACCATATTTCACTCACGGTTGGGTGGGTTTTATCAGCAGTAGTGACTGAAATGGCTCCAGCTACGTCTGAATATTGCAGTTATGGTAGGCCTCTCTCTCCTAGCCCCTGAAAATTCAGGGTCAGCAATCTCAATGCTGTAGGCAGTGGCTTCTAGCTCACTAGTAATGGCAACACCAAGGGCATCATGGGACTAATCTGGCACCTCTTCCCAGTTTGTCATCTGAAGTCTACAAGCTCTGTTCACTCCCACTTCCCTTTTCTGCCTGCAACAGGGATGAGGGGAACAGACGGTTCTAGCTTCCTCCTTGCTTCTATCAGCTAGAGCAGCAGTGATCGTTTGCGATTCTACTTGGATGGATTTCTTCTCACCTACCAATCCCTTGGTGGCTGCTCTGAATCCCACGATGTCCCCAGAGTAGTTTGGGTATAAAATGGAGATAATAGTTGTTCCATAGGTTCGGTGTGTTGGTGTTTGTGTGAAGAATGTGTTTGAGGACTTTCTTTGCTGTGCCCGTGGTGGTTGCAATTGGTGGCACTCCAGCTGTAAGCCATGATCTGAAGTCCCATGTTGTGAGAAATAATTAAGGAAGATTCATCTGTGAGAGCACCCTTTGTTTGCAAAAAAGAGGCTGTGGTACCTCTGGTTTGATGGTTTCTCTCCTCTGTAGCCTAGTTAGTGAGATTCATATTGTATCACCAGATAAAGCAATTATGTATTTTAAGCTGGATTTCAAAATTAATACACTGGCCTTGTACAAACTCCTTTATTCTGACATGTAATAAAAGACGAGTGGAAGGCTCACAAATTCTTATCTTCCCATGGCAGATAGGGTGAGAGGAAGAGGCTATCTGCCATGAGAAGATGAATTCTGCATTTGATTTGTCAGCTACAGGACAGAAACGGTTAAATTTCTGTGGATGGATTATCTTTAGTGAAGATGGCTTTATAAACTGAAATGTAATGAAATACCAGTGGCCTTTTCATAAAATATTCAGCAAAGGATTCTTGTTTGATAGCATTTGTCAATCAGTGCTGGGCTATTGTTCCTTTTTTTTTTTTTATTGGAATCTGACTGGGAGGACACAAACAAACCTGGCATTTTAACTAGGGTATTGTGGGGGTAGAGTTCAACGTTTGAACTTCTCTTGTGGAAAAATATATTTGTTGAGCCTATAATCATAGACATTATGAGGAACAAGGAAGAAAGGGTGAGGAAAGCTTCCAAAAGGGGTGCAGTAAGATGGCTTGTTTGATTTACCTGGATGATAATATCCACCATTTTTCAGAAAGCCTTGAAGTCTTTGTGGAAAGTCAGCATACAGATGCAAAATACACTTATCAGTAATCTGGTTACCTGTATCTAATAATTCCATTTCTTGTTGAAAGCATAGATATCTCAGGCGGCCTTCACACTGACTTTGTCATTCATTTTCATGTTGATTGTATTCTGGAGCATGAAAGCAATACCATTTTATTTTAGTTGTGTAGGTGGTTCCCATAAACAGCAAAATTATGTTGACTGTTTAGTCATCAGCTCCTTTTTATTCTATAGCAGAGCCAACAAAACCCTACATTGTTACTTACCTTCCTTCAGCTGGTACCTAAACTCTTTGATATCCACTTAGAGCAGGAGCTCATAAAGATTTTGTTAAAGTAAATCAAATAGTCTGAGGAAACAGTAGGTGAAAGTGTGAATATGTCCTTCAGCAATCAACTCAGTCCCAAAAGATTGCCAAACACCTCCTCTGGCATAATAAATTTTTACACGCCTTGCTAGGGAACTTTTTATTATGGCATTTTTTGTCAATCCTCATGTGAGTTGGAAAGACTGGCATTATTTTCACTCATTACATCCTGCCAGATTAATAAATGACATTTGTAAAATAATAACAAGCTCCTGAATATATTTTTACCTCACAAGATTGAAGCTTGCACTGATATGGATCAGGAGTCTTTCTCTGGGGTAGGGGTGACGTTCTGTCACATACCACACATGCTGCAGTATCGGAATACGTGAGTTTACATGGAATTTCATGAAGCTTAAGCATCAAAATGGCGAAATTTCAATGCAGAATCATAAATAGTCTCTGATTTGTGCAGAAGGTTCAGGAAGCGCAGAGAACCCGGTGATAAATTTGGTATAAGTCAAACTTTTCAACAAAACTTGAAACCTTCTGAGTTTAGCTTGGATTTGGACTTCATTGTGAACATTTGCACCTTTTGTCATGACTCGGTTCCTCAGATGTTGTAGTTTTGCTAGATAGGAGATCATGGATGGAATTGAGGCAGCACTTAGTGATGCCTTATACCAGAACTTTCTTGGAGGCCTTGTCAGTTTTTCTGTTGAATTTAACATTTCTTTTAAATTAAAAGTTTCTAGCCCCTTATGGTTGAGAAGGAAACTTTCCAAATGTGTCTTGGTGTCGTGATTTCTGATTCATTGAAGGCTTAGCTACATATCAGAGCTGTACTGCTTTAACTAGACCAGTATAGTTTAAATAGTACAACTCCACCCTAGCGTGGGCATAGTTATATTCATATAAAGGTGCTTTGTATTGGTATCTCTATTTGCATACAGTAAAGGGAATAAACTCCACCAGTGTAATAGCATCCACATGAGGTGTTGTACTGGTATAACTATCTGGATAAAAGTCACACTCACACCCCTAACTGACATAGTCATAGTGTACACACACAATCTGAAATAGTGGCTGGGTGTGGTGTGTCACAGCAGCAAGAAGAGCGAACCTCCTCATTCATCTTAGTAGGGTTTGTTAAGTCGGGATCTTGATAATGCCATTTTAAATGACAGAGTTAACTATGGCAGCAGAAAAATTCCAGCTCTTTGGGGTTTGTGGGCAAATATTTTGATTGTGGGTGGAGCGTGAGAGCACCATCTCTTCTGGCTGCTTTCCAGTGTGGTGACAATGGGGCTCGGAAAGCGTAGCTTTCGGAATACAATAGCCATGCTGCGTGGAAACCATAAATAGCCATAGTACCAAAAAAGATTTGTTTTTAAAAAACAAAACATCACATAAATATATGTCTAAAGGACAAAGTGGCTTTGGGATTTGATTGGTCGTGACTGCATCAAAAATCTGAATTAGTACTGAATTGTATCAAGCAACTGCATGGGGTGGCATTTCAGCAGGGATATTGGGTTGTTTGCTTTTATTTCATCATGTTAATACCACTGACAGGTGGGGAGTAAAATGAAAAATCCCAGAATTCCTCTCTCTCCTGGTCTGCCTGCCACATGTGAAATAAAGAGAACTGAGAAAACACGATGGGGCAAAATGGGGAGAGAAAAACAGAACTGGAGAAGAGACAAAGGGCAGAGATCAGGAGAGATGGCACGGAACAGAAGAGAGTTGGTGGTAAAAGGTGGGAATCTGAGTCACAAATCCATCCAATTTAGGCTTAATCAGTTTTCACCTTCATACACTTTTAGACAGAATTCGTGTCACTTATGGTGTCTGAACATACATTTATGCCAGACAAATAATAACAGACCAGACAGAACTGGTAAATGGGCCCAAGTTACTTCATTCTGGGGCACCGAGACCATGATAGTCATCATCTTTGCTGATCGCTTGATCTGGTCCTTCAGTCCTGTTTTAATGGCACCCCAACGAAAGGTAAGAGAGAAGTAGAGTCTGAATGGCCAAATGAAAGGAAGGGAAACAGAAGGGGGAGGGAGATAGGAGAGAAACAACAAGACGAAGTGACAGTACAAGGAGAACATGGAGAGGCTTCTAGTTTCTGCAATGATCATCTAGATTAGATAAAACTGAGGCAAGCTCATAAGTGGGGAAGAGGTGCGGGGGAAGAAACAGGGCAGTTATTTTTAAAATTCATAGATTCAGGCCAAAAGGGACCATTCTGTCAACCCCCTTTTTCTCACAGCAATTCACCAACCAGCCTGGTTCTTATCTCCCACTCCTTTTGGCCAGCATGATGCTGGCTTTCCTGTCCACTGTACCACTACATCTCCTTTAGGAACATACGTAACCTATACAAGAAGAAAATGGGGTGTGACCAATGGGGAATTACTAACGTGGGGGAGTTAATTAAAACTTAACAGCCTGTTTGTCAGAGCATCCCAGATGCTCAGTCCCTACATGAGGGCACAATTTCCAACTACCAGTTCTCCCTTTCCTTTTTCAAGTGTGTAATGGCCACTATTGAGATATGCAACATGCCAGCATTAGCCCTGTGAGAATATTAAGTCAGGCTCTGCTTGGCCAGTGAGCAGAACCAAGCAGTCTGTTTACTTGGCCTCATTACTGGGATCATGCCTTCATTTTGTGCTGACAAATCAATTACCGCACAGGTCAGCAGACAGGTTTTTAAAAATATACTCTCAGTTCTAGCTAAGTGTGGTCAATTACTTGCCTACTTTCATGCCGCCTCTGCCCAAGTAATCTTTTCAGAAGAGAAAAAAAACAAGGATGGAGGTTGTCTGAGCAGCTGATCTTTAGAACTTTGCCAAATTGAGGTTTCACTTCCCAGGGATTCTTCAATTTCAGTTCACTTGGGGTCAAAGCCCTTGATTTGCATGGATTTTTCAGGTCCAGAAGAAAACCTGAGTGTCATCTGTTTTTACATTGAAACCATATGAGGCTGCAGTTTTTGCACGACTTCAGTCAAAGGCGTGCTGCCCTGGAAAGCCCTGAAACCTGAGGAAGTTTGAATCCGTGTTTGTGTCTGAACTTAATAGATGGCTGATAGGATGAACTAAAACTCTGGGTCGAAACACCCATAAACTCTGGGGGAGTTCAGTTTTTGGTCTGAATTTTATGGGTTTGAGTCCATCACTAATTTCAATGAAAAACCATACATAGAATCAGGTTTGCTGGAAAGTTTCAGGAAGCTTTCACTCAGGGGCATGGCCAGGAATCAAAATGTGGCCACTTTTGGAGGGGCACTTTCTGTGCCTCCTGTGCAGCCGGAGGAGCTGGCGCGCGCGCTCTCTCTCTCTCGCTCTCTCACTCACTCACTCACACCCCCCGCCAGTGGAGTTCATTCTTCCCTGGCGGCTGCCAGAGGAGCTGGCTCTCCCCCTTGGCCCTAGGACCCCAGGAGCTATCATCTCCCAGCCCAGGGTTGGAGGAGCTTGTTCGCCCAGCCCAGCTCAGGGTCAGAGGAGCTCGGTCTCCCAGCCCTGAAGGAATTCTGTGCTCCTGCCAATTGAAGGAATCCGTGCCCCTGCTTCCTCCCCCATCTTTATGCATTCCCCTGCTTTCATTTACACAATCTCATGTCACACTGGTAGAAACACCTACAGAATTTCATGAGGTTTCTTGTTGCAAACCTTTTATTGTGAAAACATCTCTCTTAGAATTCTATACCTCTAAATTATCTCTGTTGATCTACGTGGCATATCTCTGCAATGCCATTCTTCTCTTCCCACATGTGATGAAACTGGCAACAAGAGATTTGCTGGGTGGATTGCAGAGAACAAATTTAGGCTTAAAAACAGAGTGGAATTAGACTCTTGACTCTGGGAAGAGTGCCAATCTTAAGTATTAATAATAATTCAATTGTTTTTAATTCATTTATAGTTACATAAATGTTACTTTTTTCTTCATTAAAGGTAATTAACATTATTTGATTGATTTACTATAATACAGTAAAGCTCTTGATTACCAAAAAAATAAAAAATAAAACAAAGATATATAGTAGAGATGGCAACAGGGGAACCACACTGGAAATAATGCAGATTTCCAGTGTTTTCACCACACTGAGGGCTGAAAGGAACTGTATGCCAAACAGACCTCCTTTTTTTTTTTTTTACATTGACAGCTACCGTTTTAAATGGAGAAGGTCAAGAAAACAAAATTGTACACCACTCAGGAGAGTTCATTGGCTGTCCTGTGTGCAGTGACTTGCAATCTAGGTTGCATTATTCTATGTACAGGGAACCTATTAAATTAAAAAAGGTATTTATGTCTGAAAAACCTTTTGCCTCCTGTTGTCACAAGTTAAATCTAGAATTACTATCATGGAAAGATATTTTTCCATTTCTTGAACGAGTTCACCTTGTGTATTTTAACAGCACTGTGGTCCTGATGCAACACAGTCAATGGGACTCTTTCCATTTACTTTAATGGTCTTTGGTACAGTTTGGTTCCTCACCCTGCTGCCCATGTAATCAGCTAGTCATTTGATACTAGCATGTGATAGAGTGTGTGTTATGTGTATGTTATTTTAGATATGAGATATGTGGATGGAAGTGAGAGAGTTTTGAAACCTGAGGAATCTTTGAGGGCCCTTTGGGTGGCTGGGAGCCGCATCTCGATGTTTGAAAGTCAGCAGAGGAGGAGGACCATTGAAGAAAGGAGTGGGAAGAATGGCCAGCTGGAGGTGGTTTAGCCCAGGATTGCAGAGGATGCCAAGGAAGCTCTCCAGGCTTCACAGATTGGTCCATCATGGATCAAAGAGGTCCAGGATGGCAGTGAAACCAGATTGAGGGAACATCAGATTCCATGGTTTATGAAAAAGAAGCATGGACTGGGGGTATGAAATAAGAGTTTCTGGGCCTTAGAAAGGACAGTGAGCACTGCTCAGTGATCAGCACCAGAGTTCATTCATAGGTTTGAACTGTTAATAATAAAATTCAGGTTCATTAATTCAGTCTGGAGTGGAGTTGTGGTGAATGGGCATTTCTACAGGAACCTTCAAAGAAGTCTTGCCCTACTTCTCAGTAGACCCTGCTCCCAGGGACAGGTCCTTATAACAAAGCAGGATGCCCTCAGGTAAAATTTCCAAGTGAGAAACTTGGTGATGGGAGAAAGTATCTGAGACTGGGTCGTAGAAACGCAGGCTCATGACACCCATGTTTGCTGCGTCCTTCACACAGCTACAAGGCAGAGAAAAGCATTATTTATTTTTAATAAAATCACAATAAACCATAGGGGGACACAGACTGATACTCATGTGTAAAACTATTTTAAGTCTTGTAATTTGTGTGTGTATGTGAGAGAGAGAGAGAAAATTAAGCAGCCTGTGTTGTTATTAATCATGAACAGGCTAAACTGGAACAGAGTTAGCAGGCTTACCTAATAGTTTCATAAATGTTAAGGTCATAGAATTTCATCCACTTACTCCTGCATTGAGCCCAATAACTTTTAGTTAACTTTCTTCTTTCTAATTTGAATTTTTCTGTCTTTAACTTCCAGCCATTGGTTATTATACCTTCTTCCACTAAATTAAAGAGCCCTTTAGGAGCCAGGATTTTCTCCTCTGGAAGCTGCCTACACACCCAGATCAAGTCACCTCTTGATCTTCTTTTTGAAAGCTGTTAGTTTAATTTTTTTATTTTATTCAACTGGGATCATAAAAGTACACCAGACCAGTTACACTTTTATGTACATTCTGGTTTTCATGTGCTAGAATGCCAGTGTTGCCATTTGGTTTCCAAACTCTGGGGATGTGTGTTTGGTTTTGTTTTTAATTTAAATTTCACTGAATCATTTCAGTCCCTCTCCATCCCTCCCTTTTCTTTCACTAACAAAGCCTGTGTGTTAGTCTGTATTCCTCGACAACACCTCTGTAAAGTTAAAACTAGTGCCTTCATCAAGACAGAGCCACAAACAAAAAAAGCCGGTCATTTTTCACATTAGTTACTTGCCTCTTTCCAACAGTTTGCTGATAACAAGCAGATGTCAAGAAGTGTGAATTAACCAGGTTTACGTTCCGGCCAACTGTTTTGTCTTATTGTCTAGCCACGGATCCTATGTTAAAATAATTCTTTGCTCATATGTCAGTGCTAGAACTACAGGAGTCATGATTTCATTTAGGTGCTTATTATATGTTATGTATTAGAGATTTCTTTTCAAAGGCTTCAAAGCCACATCTTGACAGTCTCATTTCTGAAGATATGTCCTTAATAATGGTCCATTGCTGAACTAAGAAATGAGGGAGGAAAGCATAACTTCAAAGTGTTGGAAAACTAAAATGAATTACCCAGATATACACCAAAAGTCGTTTTCAGTTCCATTACTGGTAATTCAGTACTGAAGGCTAGTATTTTCCTCCTCATACATTCAAGAGACCTCCAAATGTTTCTAATTTCAACCAGTGTCTTTTAGGGATGGACCACATTATGTTGCCATATAAGAGCAACTGGTCTATTATTCAGCCATAATTCCAGATAAGCCATTAATTAAAATAATAATGAGATCCAGTGCCTCTGACTCTCCTGTGCTACACTGTGTAAATGATCATTGACACCAATGGAATTAAACAGGTGTACATCTCTGTGAATCAAGGAGAAGCAAGACCAATGTGTTTTTCCAATATAAGATTAAGAAACATACAGATAACTTTATATATAAATATTACACCTGTGTATGGTAGTTCTACTATTATATATGTGACATGGGAACATAAGAAAAGGCAAAAAATGTATTTAATAATTCATTGTTAATAATGTAAGTGATATTAATAAGAACCATTCCATACATCTCCTATCCTCCTCTCTGTGTGGCTGTCCATGTGAATCATATGATAGTCTTAATTTATCAAACAGTTTTGAATACATCACTTGCATTCTGCTGACTAA
Organism: Mesoclemmys tuberculata; assembly: GCA_007922155.1. Classification (NCBI taxonomy): domain Eukaryota; kingdom Metazoa; phylum Chordata; order Testudines; family Chelidae; genus Mesoclemmys; species Mesoclemmys tuberculata. Next base: position 8,249,852 of record ML675690.1, read on the forward strand.
TCTGCTTCTTCTAGGGCTGAGTTTAACATTGTCCTCATTCTTCAAAGACTTAAGCGTGTGATTAGCTTTATGTACTTAAACAACAGTCCTATCCTAGTGCATAAAGTTAAGAACCTGGGTGATTATTTGCAGGATTGGGCCTAAAAGTGTAAGATTTGTATGGATGAAAAAAATATTTTAGGTCATTTTTAGAGAGGTTTCAGAGTTTTACTTTACTTTTCCTTCTCAGCCATGTGCAGTTGAATTTACAATAGCTGACATTTACTGGCATTCTAGGTGAAGGGATATAAAAAATATTCCAATTATTAAAAAGTTGTAGACATTCTAAAATTGGGGGGGTTGGTATTTTGGTTTTTTTTTTGTAATTTTGAAGTATGTCTCATGTAGAATACATGCTGAGCTGTTGTATAAAAGTGTTACTGGCTCTTATTTGGGAAGGGACCCTTTGGCTGGTAAACCCTTTTATATTAGAGCCAATCTCCAGCCTTCTCCAGTAGCAATACCTGATCCGGTGCTTAATTGTCCAGTAACGTGGATGTTTCTATAAGATTTGTGATGCCCTAATGGGGAATGACAGCAGATTATTGCCAGGCTCTTTTTTGTGAAATGATTGTTCCCTCTCCTACCCTTCTGCCTTTCCCACCCCCCTCCCAAGAAAGCTCAGTGGAGTGACTTTGACTAAAGCAGATCAGAAACCAGCAGAGGGGGTCTCCTGACAGAAGCAGGTGTTGCATTGTACCGGAGGAGTGTGGGCCTTCAGTGAGAATTATCTTCGCGTGATTGACCTGAGAATAATAATCAAGCCCTCAGGGTTATTTTAACAGTAATTATCTGCTAGGCATTTTCACTAGCCGTATCCTGTCAGGTCAGAAGGCAAACCAGAGGACTGACATCAGTGCTTCATGGCAAATTAGCCTTCAGTTGCAGTGACTTTAGAACCCTGGTGAATACAAATTGAGTTATCCTGCCCGTCCTTTTTTTTTTTTAAGTAATCAGAAAGAACTAAAAATGCAAAATATAAATAATTGAGCTGGCAATGTCCTTCAGCATTTGGTTCTGCAATGAAGTGCACTGTGGAATTCCCATTTGGGCAGTTTAGACAGGCTAGGCCATCCCTGCAGAGTTAATTCAAGTTATCTATACTTGAGTTAACACTCTTGAGTTAGCCTTGCTCTGGTGAGAGCAGCTACACTGGGAAATAACACTGGAGCAACACAGAGTGATTGTATTAGCTGATGAATTGTGTGTGCTCACTCAGGCTGTTGCCTGTATCCTTCCCCTCAAAAAAGCCAGCTCAAACTGAAAGCACTAGCCCACTTGAGTCAAGGGTTTTGTGTGTGGACAGAACAACAGTAGGTTTGTAACTCAAGTAAACTCTGCAATAAGGACAAATCCCATAATCTGAATGGAAGAAGCACTCTGGTATCTGCCTTTCATGCCTGTGTCTAAGAGAGAACTTTAATTTACTGTTAAGTACTGGCAACTCTAAGAGCCTGTGCAATATCTAGTTGTATCTGATTTATAGCTATAGGGGACAGATAAGTCTTTCTTTTCCCCTCCGAAAACTTATTAAAATGCTGACTTAAAGAGACATATCAACTTAAAATCATATGTTGTAAACAAGTTTCTTAACCTGGGTTACTGTCATAGCACCTGAGAACAAAGGGAAATCATTTTTAAAAAGCACTTTACTTGTCACTAGGTATTGATGTTCTTAGCTTGCTTTTTTCATATGCCTCATCCTGGATGGTGAAAAATCAGTCAAGCCAGTCTCATTTTTGTTCATAATCATTTCACTCTTGAGTTCTCCAGGCTTTGGTGGCTGGGTTTCAGACACTGAAGGAAGAATGTTGTTTGCAGCACAAGTGTTTTCGTTGGTATTACCTTGATTTTGATTTGAGGTTGTGAACAAACACACAAGCCTTTCTATGGTTTTTGTTTTGAACAAAACCTAAGTTTTGCTCCAAAGTGAAGGAACAGGCTATTTGAAGGAATAGTCTGTGTTTAGTAAGCTCATGTTTGCAGCTGATTGAACTTCTTTTGTTGGAATAAAATTGTGTTAAATTGTTGGTAGATTAGCACAGAGCGACATTAGCAAGTATGGTTTAGTTGTTAGGACAGAAGCTTGGGGCTACCAATTGCCTGCTTTGTGACCTTGGGCCTTGGACATTTTCTAGGGTTGCCATCTGTCCAGTTATTACCCAGACAGTCTGGTTTTTGGCTTCTGTGTCCGGATGCCATTTAGGGTTGCCAGGGGCCTCGTTTTTGGGACCCTGACAACCCTATACACCCGAACCTAAAGTCCAGTTACCGCGGGGTGAGAGGAGGCATCGGGTCATTAATCCGCAGCAGTCCTTGCTCATCTGAGGCCGCCTTCTACCTGCAGGCAGGCTCCTTGAGACAATCCAGTGGAGGGGAGGAAGCGAGTGATAAGGGAAGAGCCTTGGGTAAGAGGCAGTGTCGGTGGGCCTTGGAGAAGGGCTGGGGCTGGGGGAAAAGGCGGGGCAGTGGTGGAGCCTCGTGGGGCCCATTACAAGCCATTAGAAAGGTGGCAACCCAATAGCACTGTCCTACCACACAAGGGTGGTCTTAGGATAAATACATTAAAGATTCTGAGATGCAGATTCTGCGGTATTAGGGGTTATATGAGTATCACAGGTGATTATAAAGTATGATACAAAGGTAAATTTAAATGATAGCATTAGAGTTACATGAGTAAGGAACTTAGTTTTTAAGCTCCCTATTCAACAAAGCACGTAAGTACATCCTTAACTTCAAGGCATGTGCTTAAATCCATCCCTATGCAGCAAAGCATATCCTCGACACCTATTGCAGTGCCTTCCTCAATCCCGACCTAGCTATTGGAATGTTGTTGGAACACCTCAAGCAAGTGAAAAGAGAGACTGCGGACAAAAAACAGAAAAAAAGAGGAGAGCGTCATGAGGGATCAAACGACAAGATTCGGAGGCAGAGCAGATTTAGTTATTACTGTAGGGACAGCGTCTGAATATGTGTGTGGGAAATGTCCAGAGCTTAACAATCGAAAAAGGAATCGGAGTATTAATAATAATCCCACCTGTGGCCTTAGGGTGCTACCAGAATGTGAATAATAAACTCACATGACGCACATTCTGGTTAGGGAGGTGACGTGATCGATGTCTGACTGGACAGACGATTGATGGGATCTGTGAGATCAGCACTTACCGTTATGGCTCTCTCTACACTACTACTTCCATTGGTATAACTTATGTCGCTCAGTGGCATGAATAAGCCACTCCTTGAGCGACATAAATAATGCCCACCTAAGCACTGATGTGGGCAGCACTATGGCGGCAGGAGAGCTTGTCCTGGTGCCATGGCTGCCGCTGCTCATTGAGGATGGATTAATGAAATCCACAGGAGAGCGCTCTCCCATCAGTTCAGAGCAGCTACACAAGAGAATTTACAGCGGCGTAGCTGCAAGGTCTCTAGTGTAGCCATAATCTGAGATCTAATGAAATGTTAAAAATGCTTTACTTCTCTTAGGGAAGGAAGGGGGGAATAGCTTAGTCCCCAGTTAATCTGACTTTTTTTTTTTTTTTTGGTATCTTAATCAGCTAGTCAATCAATCCTGAGTTTTCCAAGGAAGAGAAAACTAAGTGAAAGGCTCATTTTTTTTACAAAGCAAGACAGGAAAACTAAGAAATAAGAAAAGATGCAGCAGCTCCAAGGATAAGGAAAAGGTCTTTTGTGAGCTTCATTGGTGGTGGGGGGCATTGAGTTTTTTCTAATTCCTTGACTGTTATCAGACTAGGTTTATGGTGACCCTCCCGAAAGGCATAGGTATTTAACATCTTCATGAAGGCTCCAAGATTCAGCCGTGCAGGTTGTGGCAGAATTTCGAGTGTGGCCTGAGGAGTGCTGCAAGTAAATACCCCTAAGGCAGAGTCACGGTGACTCACAAATCCAGTTTGCAAAAATCTATGCAGAGGCAACATCTGCACCACACAGCTGAGCTTGGTCAGAAATGGGTCTCTCAACAGCAGCTGTCGGAAGCGGTGTTCAAAGTGGCTGGCCCGCTTGCGTTGATAAGGGGGAATAGCTTTGATGCCTAGAGTTGCTGAGCCCGCTGGCTCTCTCATTCTACCCTACGTCTAACGTGCGTGATACAAAGGGAATTTGACTCCTTTGGCCCTGTCTGTCCCAGCAGAAACAACCCTTCTCAACCGCCCTTGGAAGGAGAAATGAATTTGACAACCATTGTCAAAACCAGTTCATTTGCTTGTGTAGACAGGGCTCAAGGCATTTGTAGAACATGGGTGTGATGGCCATGCCTTCATCACCATTTGCAGAGCCATTGCCTAGTGGACTCTGTTGTTCATCAGAGCGCTGGGACTTTCCTGTATGTAATACCTTCACCTCAAATTCACTCCACTACCCCTGCCCTTAATCCTCTTCTCCCCTGCCCTGTACCCATCAGTGCTCTTCCCCTCCCTTTTCTTTCCATTTAGCTTGCCCTCTCCTAGGTAAAACCACCCAAAAACCCAGCCAAACAAACAAACGAAAACAAAAAACCCAACAGAGAGTTAACTTGTTTTCTGCCATCACTGTGTTTGTGGGTGATGTCCCTTCCCCAACCCTGTGTCTCTTGTCTGTTGAGGTTTCAAGCAAGATCTGTCTGCTCTAGTCTACGGGGCCTAGCCCAATGGGGCCTCATTGTGGTTGGTTCATAGGCACTGCCATAATAAATATGTGTAATAATAAATAGCATTGTCCAATGGATAGGGGACTGGACTGGGAGTCAGGAGACATAGAAATGGCCAACTGGATCAGACCCAAGACCCATCTGGTCCAGTATCCTCTCTGACAGTTGCCAGGATGCATCACTCAGATGAAAGTTTCAAGAACCCCACAGTGGGCAGACGTGGAATAATTTGCCCCCTGCAGTAAGTCATCCTGATTTCTAGCAGCTAGCAATTGGCTAACATTCAAGGCACAGTAACTCTTTTAAATTCAGAATTAGAAGCTAATTACAGTGAGAAACTGAGGGATTTATTGGCCAGAAAAAGTTTACCTAAATAGTTACATACTGAAGACCAGATCCTCAGCTTGGGTGTAGCTTCATTAGCTTCAGTAAAGCAATGCTGATATAAGCTAGCTGAAGACCTGGACCTCAGAATTTATTTAACAGTAAACTGTCCAGCTGAAAATATTGATTTGTGTTGTCCCTCTGTCTTTGACCTGCGGCTTCCTCTTGTGTAAACACACACTCTTTGGTTAGTGAGAGACATAATGATTATCGCATTCCATAAACTGAAGTCCGGTTTATTTAAAAAGCCTCCCTGAGGCCATTTCACCTGCTGCAAGTCAGCCATGCTGATCCTTATCAGCCATGTGCTAAAAATGACATTGTGACATGACCAGCGACATGGCAGACCTGGCCAAAAAGCAGTAAAAACTGCCAACACCATTTGACATAATTTTAAAGGCTTTGCATTTACCTGCAAAGAGATTTCAAAGTGGAGCTTGGAATGAATCCTAAATCCCTTCATGTACCTTGTACCTACAGTGCACGGAGATTGCTTAGGGCTGGGGGTGTGGTTGTTAAAGCCCAGGGCTGTGAGTCAGGTGAGATGGACCACACCTGGCATCTCCTCAGTGTGTGTCAAAAGTTTCCTCATCTGTAAAATGAGGGTGATTGGGCCTTGAAAAAAAACCCTCACCTTTGGCTGGCTATGGCCTGCGGAGCTACTGGCTCCCTCTCTATAGGGGGTGAGGGAGGCACCAGATAGCGGCAGGCACGGATAATTGTTTTTAAGAATGGAGGGGAGCAGAGTAGGGTCGGAGCAGGGGAGCAGAGCAGAGCCACTATGTTAGCAATGGTGTTCTTCACAGGCTGGGGGTGGAGAGGGAGGAGAGGAAGTAAGGAGCAGAGCGGCCACTGAGCCTTTAAGAGTAGGGAAGCATGAGAGAGGAGGAGAGGGGATTTCAGTGGGAATTACGGGCTGTAGGTGCTTTTGAAAATCCCAGTGTGCACATAAGTATCTTTGAAAATCTGGTCCAAAGAGCCCCACTATAGGAGGAAAGCCTTTAGTGCCCCAGTGAGTGGTACAGCAGCTCCACAAAGAGGTCGGGTGAAGCATTCTTGGGTTAATTGGGTGGGGGAAGCAGTACGTGACTGATCAGGGGACAGCACTAATTCATGTACTGGGGAGGTGAGGGCAGGATTCATTGGTTCCCTAGCCAGAACTGATCTTTATTTGGGGCAGAGCAGAACTGATTGAGGGCAGAATCTGAGTCCCTCTGATCCAGCTGTGTCATGGGTGGACAAGGAAGAGGAGACATTTTCTTCCTCAGAGGCAGAATCCCAGCTAGCCTGGCACCTGGGGTTTCACCTGTACTCAGCTTGGCCTTCGTCAGATAACTCCTGCCAAACATGGAGCACCTTCGACTCCAGATGACTTCTGTGGAAGTAGCAGGTGCTCAGCTGTGCTCTTCAGGCCCCCTGTTGATGTAATCAGAGCAACGACCCCAAGCCTTGCTTCCAAAATAAGGCTGAGGGTGTGTAGATCCCTAAGCGTAACAGCCATGCAACCACACGATTTGATTATTCTCCCTGTTGGTAAGTCTTCTGACTCAAGGCTCTCTTTGCACCAGCACAATGGATCCACATTAGGGCTTTGACCTTGGATGCAGTGAATGCTTACTACTGGGCATAACGCTTTATATTATGAGTAGTGCCATTTATTTCAGTAGCACTGAGCATAAAAGTGCATCCTGAATTGGGCCAGAAGGTTGTAAGCTTTTCCTCCTGTCCTGCGCGCCTTGTGCACTTACTTATGCACGCACAAAAGGAGTGTTAAAATGTGCCATACCAGTTAGCTAATATTTGACCTCCATTTTGCACAGGTGCAAGTGGCTGCGGATGGAGTGAAGAATCAGGCCCCAGCTCTTTTTATTAATCACGTGTCTAGCACACGTTGGGAACTGCATAAATAACAAATGCATGTAATATTTGTGGTTGTGTTTTCAAAGATACCCTCGCTAGGGTTTAACTCTAGATCCTTACCTATTTCTAAAACCAGCACCACGGCAAAACACATGGGAGCGTGACACTGGAAGCCGTTGAACATAGGAGGAGTTTAATGGAAATGGTAACTGAGCTGAATTCCTGTATTTTTAGGGTGCAGCCAGAAAACCAGTGAAATGCTGTGGCTTTGCATGGAAATGCAGGTGGTGGTGGTAAGTGAACTACAACAAGAGGAGTGAACAGCAGAGCTGTTAGCCTCATAGTATGCTACAAAGATATTGATATCCTTGTCCCTTATTAAAGCTTTATTTTGTTCCCCCACGAACAAGGCAATTAATTATTTAGAATACCAGTCAATTAGGGATGAGATGTCCTAATCAAACACATTCCAGCTGCTGAGCATTGCTCACTTAAGACATTGATCAGCTGTGGGATGCTCTGTAGACCATCATGAGTATTTTACAGACCCTGTGCTTTTAAACCCCCTGAGGTCAAATCCTTGACACCATCTGCTGGGCCATGTAGAAGGCTGAATGTCAGCTGTCTGACAGACTAATTATTTTCCATTCTTATGCCTTTTATACAGTCACTGGGGGATCAAATTTCTGAGTGAGTCAGGAACGTTCTTTGGGCAGCAAGCAGCTAATGGGTTGAAATGAGCTGCTTTTTATGTTGATTATCTTGCCACTTGATGATGTTGGAACCCCAGAATTGATTGTTCAGGTCTGTGTTTAAGACCTGACCACTGGTTATGTCTGTTTTTGTTCTTTTTGGACAATCCCTACTTGGTGCTATGATGGGCAGAGTTGAAGCATGAAAAAACTCCGAGATCTTTCCCATTGGGTTTTTAGCTTTAAGGGGCAATATAGCTATATTCCTTTCAGTTTCATGCTGGTCCTTTTTTGAGGAATAGTTAAAAGAACTTAAGATTAGATTCCTGTTAAATAATTGAATAGGAAGCCACATTGTTTGCAATCGCAATGTGATTGCAAATTTAGGCTACTGCCTAGCAAGTTGTTATACCATTTCGCCTTATGTTGACCCCTGTGGTAATTGGAATTTCAATTATTCATTTTCAATTACAAGCATGGCATCATGATCGCAAATGTCATTAAGTATTAAATTATATCTAATGATGGATGGATGGATACTTTTTTGGATCATTTCTTTATTTAATGCCAGTGTATCAAGCCTGTGCTTTTAGGGCAGAACTTTTAAAATATTAAGAATTTGGTAACATGCAATTTATGTCCAATAGCTGAGACCTGCTGATGGACAGCACCCAAGTGCAGCATAAGTTTTCATCTGTGGTGGTATTAATAAAAGTGGTGCCAAACGTGTGTCCGATTCACATGCTCTCAAGGGTAATTTAACAAGACAAGTGGACGGAAGACTTTTGCTTTCTTCCTCACTTCAGAAGATGATGGTACCCCTCTGCCCATAAATGAGACCAGTCTCATGCTGTCCACACACCATCTCCCCAACATCAGCATGTGGTGTAATGTGGAATGTCATAGGAACATAAGAAATAAAAATTCCCATCCCAGGTGAGACTACCGGTTCATTTATGTCAGACCCGTTGACCACATGGGAATAGCATAGAGAGATTTAAGGCCCAGTCTTGAGTTGTCTTTCCTGTGGAAAGTGGTGGGAGCTGAAGGCACTAAGGAACTTGCCATATTAGACTCTCTTCAACTACATCAGATCTATGGTGCTTGGTTTTTTTACTCTCTTTGCATTCTGTATATCATAGGCATCCCTCATCGTAGTGTCTAAGCATCATTAAGAGTAAATCAAGGCCCTCTCAGCCCCTTTCAGGATAATAAATATCTCAATAACCAAGGTTCTTTTTTAAGCAAGGTTTGACTACTCTGTTGAGCATGTGCATGAGTGACAGGAATTTCTATATTGTGAATTTCTAATCCCAGCAGCCACTGATTCACTGGGGGCACATCACTACCATGTTTCTGCCTCAAGTTTCACCATCTGTAACATGGGAATGAGGTTTACTAGCTTCACAGTGGTGTTGTGAGGATTAATTAGTCAGTGCCTATCAAACGCTATTCATTAATGTCTATACAACATCATTTTCAAAAAGTCTCAAAACTTCACTGTGAGGCAAGTGCTGCTGTGTCCCTGTTTTGTGCAATGGGGAACTGAAACACAGAGGAATGAAGTGACTTGCCCAAGGTTGCACAGTGAGGCTGTGGCAGAACTGGAAATAGAACCTAGATCTTACACCTCTCAGGCAGGTCCATCCTCTCCCACCTTCCCTTAATTTCATGTTTGCCTGATGGGAAAGAAGAATTCGTTCTCCACTACTCTGTCAAATCAGGAGCTCCGCAATTTGGGGATGGCTGTTGTATTATGTGGGATTTTATCCCCTATGTTTTGGTTCTCCTAGAAGCAGCATCTTTTTCATGTACACCATCCATTCCACAGCCATAGTCTTTGAGTTCTGCTTTTTTTTCTTTGACTCCCTTCTCTACCTACATCTTTTTTCCCTCTCTCCTCCCACTTTATCTCAGGATCTTTCCATGTTGCAGCGTGAGCTGAGTTACCTCTCTTATTGCGACCCCTCTGGTAGCTCTACATCCTCCCTCCCCCCGTTTGTTTGTTTGTTTATTGGCTCCTTTTTCATCCTAGCTTCCTGGACGTTGGTTCCTGTCTTTCTTAAACCTGTTTCTCAGTGCCTGTAGCAGCAGCAGGGAATCATCCATCACTCTGATCGCACCTTTGCTCTCGCATGGCACTGCTTTTCATAGCATTGCCAGCAGCATCACGAAACTGATTAGCATTGTACAATCCTAGTTAGTTTCGTGTGGCTCCCAACACGTCCAGGAAATTGCTACTGTGAAGATTGCACAGAGACAATCTCACCTTAGCTGATGTATAATTCTGTAGGATTTTTGTCTCATTCAGGTGATTGACAAAACCACTGGATGGCAGGGGGATTCCCTTAATGCCCAAGATCTTAACACCTCCCTCCGTACCTCATTCCACCCTCATGTTTTTCTCCGTGATGCCACATCTCCCCAGCCTGCTGCCACAGGGGCAATTCAAATAATAGGATGTCTATAGGACAGTGTAGAAAATAATGCAGAAAATATTTTAGTGCCTCTCTAGAAATGATTCATACTCCATTCAGGTTCTGTCTTCAAACAGACATGGCAGAAATAGCAGAGATCCGGAGAGAGATTATGGAAATAGCTAGACTTGAGGAAATACTTCGTACGTGCAGAGAGGAATAAAGATGGGCACTGTTTAATTTAGAGAACATTGAATAAGGGGGGGGATTTGCTAGAGGTTTACAAAATAATGAATGCTATAGAGAAGGTAAATCTGGCTCCCCCATGTAATTTTGCTCATAATACAAGAACAAGAACGTATCCAATGAAACTTAATGGCAACACATTTAATACTAAACTGACTAACTTTTTCACACAGTGTGTCATCTAACCCATGGAATTCATGGCCAGAAGATACTGACTCTATAGGTAGAGCCCACCTATAGAGATTGGCTTCAGATCTCAATTTATCCCTAGTTTGGGGGTATTTGGAAAACAGGTACAGGTCTTTCCATCCAGGTTGTACTGTAGTCTCCTTCACCATGGCATCTGAGCGCCTCACAAATATTAATGAACACTCTGGTGAGGTAGCAGAATATTATTAACCCCATTTTATGGATGAGCAGCGGAGACACTGAAGATGAAATTCACCCCTGTGCAGTGGGATGTACAAGGCTTATGAACTGCTTAAATCCCTAAAACAAAATATGAGCGGGTCTTATGTGGTACATAGACTTTGTGCTGGCTTTTTGCCCAGGAGTGTATTTCGCCCACAAGGGATTAGGTTGGAGTCTCGCAGGAAGCCTGTGGCAGAATTCTGTATTGAATATGGATGTAATGAGCGCTATCCCAGTGCCTTAACAGCAAAGCTCTCCTGCTATGTTCTCCTTTTGGAATAATGCAAAGTGAAAAGGCACAGTATTTTGGAGTGAGCAAGAGTGTCTTTGTTTTAACGTAAGTGCAGTGTGTTCATCTCTCTCTGTCTCTCGGATACGGCCCTGATCCCTGCAGTGTCTGAGCGCCTTTGGAAATACAGGTGGCATTTGGAAATTCAGCCTCTAGTGTGAGTTTTTTTGATTTTTTTTTTCTTTTTTGGTATATAATAAACATAAGGTAAATAATCCACGGTGAAAGGTGTTGTTTACTGTCCTCCTGTCATGCTATGTGCAGATGATTCCTGCTGGAAACCAGTGGCTCTTGGTTCTTAGATGCTTGAGATTTTTGGGAAGATCCCCCAGTTTGGCCATTGAGAAGTTTCTTTGGAGTTTGGCTGTGTCAAAACCAGGCCTTGGGCTTTGCCTTCCCTGTATTTTGCGACATCCTGTGGTACATTCAGTTATTTCTAGGGCTGCAGAGGGAATCTGCCATTGATTGTTGCCAGTTAGATGTCTTTACAATATGACCTGGAAACTGTGACATCTTGGTGTTGTTAATAACATGCACTGCAGGTAGGGCATGCCAGTCGCTCAGGAGCCACAGTGCAGCATGACAGCTTAATTTGGTGCTTTGATGAGATTTGTCTGCAAAATTGGACAGAATATAAAAGACTCGGCTGCTATGACACTGGTTGCAGTTTGTTAAGGGGCTCCCAGAGTTCTTTAACTATTTGAAAGCACACACATTAAGAAATGTCCAAAAATGCATCTTTTGTCAATTATAAAGCCATTCTGATAATCTTAATAACAGTAATGATACTTAGTTCTTACATAGCACTTTAAATCTTTGCAAACAATAACTAATTAGTTACAACAGCTCCAGTGAGCTAGGTAAGTATCATACTATTATTATTATTATTGTGGTTGAACATTATACACACACAGAGTATTGATGGAGCTGATCTTACAGATTCATAGACCATACTGCCAGAAAGGGACCTATTATTACCAAATAATCTGATCTCTTGTATAATGCAAGCCATAGATTTTCACCAGTAATCCTTGCATTGAACTGGTATCTTGTGGTTGAGCTAGACTGTGTGTTACTCTGTAAATCCAGAGTAATCTTACTGCATTCAGTGGCTTTGCACCAGAATCTGGTCTGTATTCCTTATACTTATGTTTTTGGGGTTTTTTATCATTTGCGTTGAGGTGGCACCAAATGGGCCCGAGTCCCATTATGTTAGGCACTATACAAACATATAGCAAAAAGAAAGTCCACACCCCAAAGATCTTCCATGGCAACATCCAAGTGGCCATGACATGGACACCTATGACTGGCATTTGGATAGCAGGAGGCCATTTCCAGTACATTAGTGAAAAGGTGACAATGGGTCTGATTGGATCATTTGTAGGAACTTGGCAAACCTGCACCTTTCCTGCTGCTTACCTTTACAAGCTTCAGAATCTAAACTGTGGTTTAAACAAAAAGCTCTAGCCCTTATAATTACAAAGATAAAATGTGAACTGGGTCTATGCTTTGACATCAGGGTCTGCCTGAGTCTGCAGACAGCCTGAAACTATAACTCTGAAAGAAACATGAATTCTTGCTATTCCTTCTCAGTGGATATTAATTCTGAAACCCAACTCAGCTGAGATTTCGAAAGGGCTGATGGGAGTAAAGTGCCCAACTCCCATGGACTTTGAATGGGAATTGTGTGCCTAGCGCCTTTGGACATTCCAGCCTTAAATGTCAGCCTTTTTAACTATTTCACTGCTGGTCACAGCACACAAGAAAGAAGGAAGATCATGCTTTGAAGATCTGTACCATCTTCTGTGAGTAGCACCTTAAAATGTGTTACATAATGTCAAAAGATGACTGAGACTCGTAGGTGCTACCACAGTACTGTGTTGGATTGTGGGCAGAACTTGGAAAAGCAACACTATTGTTGCATTGACCCATGGTTGAAAAGTTGCAGAGAAAGAAAATGTCCTTGAACTGTGTTGAGTTGAACAATTTGATTGGAGACATTCCAGAGGAGTGAAGAGCCATTTGGACACCCTTAGCTGAAGGAATTTTATGGTAGATGGGAACATTTTCACACCTTGCATTAGATACTGTGTTTTTGAAAGTTTGCAGTGTGTCAAAATAAACAAAGGAACAAGGAAGCAAATGAATAAATGAGTGGATGAGCTCTCATTTATCATCTGTTTTCTGAATGAGTGCAACTACTGTACTTATATTCCAGCTGAGAAGCGAAATTAAATTGTCTGGGTACTTGATGGCCCACTGTTTCTAGAAAGCTATTAAAATGTGCTTCTATCAAGTAGATGACAGCCTCCTTGACCCTGTTTAGCTGGCTCATCTTGTGGCCCCCTGCTGGCTTCATCACTGTGTACAAGGCAGCATACCAGAGTTGACCATGTTTAGCATTGTTTTCCATTAAGTGGGTAGTTAGTGAGCAGCTGAGAGGAAATCTATTGGACCAATTCCTCCATTTCCCTGTGGGAAGGCATGTTTCCTAATAGTAATCAATTTTAACTGTGACGGACAAAGTTCACCGTTCCTTGCTGAACATATCACTCCCTTCCCTCACCATCACGTAATTAATCCTCAGTGAAAACCAGACTGGTGATACAACACAAAAGTGCGTTAGGGTCAAGGCTGTAGCACAAACCAACCGAAGCACGAAGCTCTAAGTGCAGATGCTGTTGTACACTGCAGTGCATCCCTGAGAGTGGCATGGTGGGCTTCCATGCACATCCTCTCAATTACTCCAAACCAAACATACACAAGTCAGACACAAAAGTCAGCACTAATAATTCCATCTGGGATCTAAAAATCAAGCTTGCTCTGACCTCATCAGTACTTATACAGGTTCTGCAATGGAAACTTGGTTTAAAATGTGTTGATGGTGCATGAGACGTACAGATCCCAGATCATTCTTCTTAGCTGAATTAGCTTTGGAGTGCTGAGAGCAGTAGAAATTTGTTTTTGCTACTGCAGTTGTGAATCAGGCACATATGGAAAATTCCTATTGAAGTCCGTGCTATTGCCAGAGCAAGGACTTCAGTTTGTGCGCTGAGTACCAAATGTGTTGAGTAACAAGGTGCCATTTCTTGCTGTCAAAAAAGTAACAGCACTACAGGCTGACATCGCCTTCTCCTAATTGCACTCAAATTTCAGAGAATTCCATGAATCTGTGTGAGCCTTTACAATCCACGTGCATTGTGCTGCATGACTCTGGATGGGCCAACAGATGTCGTATCACTTTATGGGATCGGTCGGTAACTAGAATTTCTCAAGCGTACTGAAATACATTGGCTTACTCAAAGAGCTGAAATGTGGAGACACAACTGCTTCTCAGAACATGAATGAATCCCCGTGCCAATGCTACAATTAGCATGGCATTTCATTTCGTATGCTGGACAAAAGCAGGTTAAATGTAATGCTTCAGGAATATTTTAGTGCACACTTGTGATACCCAGATGACTGATTGTTGAATCAGACTCAGGTTTTGTTGCCTTGAAGAGCGCAATACTTCCTGCCAGAGATGTTTTCCTCTTGTTTCTTAATTTTTGTCTTCAGTCAATGCTATTGAAAGGGCATAAAGGTTCACCCTAAGGGGAATGGGCTCAGAGACCAGTCAGCCATTACAAAGAATCCTTTTCAGAGGAGGAGAGAAGAAAAGGCAAATGGCAACAAGTCCCTCTAGGCCAATTGCTGGTTAAATACTTTCTGGGGACCAAGTTCAGACACCTTTTCAAACCCTGTTTTTTCAGTGTAGTTGTTTGTGCTGAATCCATACAACAGCCCAGATCCTGTGATCTTTGAGCCAATGAATGAATGGCTTCTTCATCTGAACCCTTCACACAGGATTTCTGAACCATTATTTACAAAGAGCAAAGCTGCCTGTTAGCACAATGTCATCTAATGAACCACAAGGGGAACTGGCTTCACTCTGAAGTGAGACAATTGTTGCAGCACATTGGAATGCTGTAATGTCTGCTTACGATGCTCCTTGATCTTATTCCTCCAGAGATTGTTCTTTTTAAGAAACTAAACTTGATTCAAATCTCTTTAAAAGTTAGTCACGTGATCCAGGAAAAGGCTATGGTAGTTGCTTATCTATTGTGTTTGTTTGTATAAGTTCTGTTGTTTTGCCTAGCTACTCAAATGCCTAGGAGTTTCATATCATACTCTGTCAGATTCTCAGCTTGGTTAAATCAATGGAGCTCCATTGACGTTCATTGAATTACACCATTGACTCAGTTGACTTCAATATAGCTACACTGATTTACACTTGCTGAGGATCAGGCCCTTGGGCTCGTAGCATATTACTAATATACCACCTTGTAGGAAATAAAGGCATGTAGATAATGATAGGGTTTTACTCCAAGATAAAAAAGTTGTCTATTTTATTAGAGCTTCAGCTGTAGTGCTGCATAACACAATCTTACTTTTCTTTCCCTCTTTTTCTTTCTCTAAAAGGCAGCAGGGATCCAATTTCACAGAGGTAATAAAACAAAATGAAGAAAAAGAAAAGAAAAAAAAAAGTTCCCCCTTATAATTTTGTACCAATGCAAACTTTAGTGTAGAAGTTTTCTCTGAAAACCCAAATCACCATAAGTTGCTTTAGTTATTGAAATGTTTTCTAAAGTGATGTATAAAATAAAATAATTGCCAGCTTGTTGAAATAGTGTATCCTTGTTGCACATATGACAAAAATCTAACAGTTTCCTTTTCATTAAACTGAAATAAATGGAAGTTATTGTAATATCCCAGTTCTGGATGTAATTTCCTTTTGGCCCCAATGGGACTTCTGTGCAAGGAATGGCCATGTGATCAGGCTTCGAAAGGGCAGATATTGAAGTGAGCTGCAGAGAAGCATTCAATGCTAAGTAGCTAACTACACAGAGTTAACCCGAGCAAGAGGAGAGGAAGAATCAAAAGGAACTAATAAAATTATGAACCCAGTCTTGCACACCCTTTGCGCTCATACAACTCATTGACTTTCTCTGGTGTGTGCAAGCATGGCCAAGGAGGATGGGGAACTATATCCTGTGGGCTGTGGGTAAATTGGCATACAAGAATTAATGGTGCTTTATGCCCGCTGAAAATTGGGTGAACTTTGTGATGAAAATTGGGTGAATTCAGTGCAGGCAGGGATCCCTTTTCTGCCTAATTTAGTCCTTTTTATCAGTTGCCCTTTGTCCTAGCTAACCAGCACAGGGGCCTATTTTCAAGGATCAGGATTACCCACTGAGGCTGGGTCCACGCTGACGGCAGCAAATTCGGCGCCGTCAGAGCCACCACTCTGGATCGACTGAGCGGTCTGTGTAGACCCGCTCAGTCGATCCAGCAAGCGACTCAGGAAAACCACCCCAGGAAGTGGCGTAGCGCTGCGTCGAAGGGCGTTCCCTTTGACGCGGTGCAGTGTGGATGGTGACGCTGCAGAGTCAACAGGAGATACGCAAGTGATTTACGTCACTTGCATATCTCCCGTAAACTGCTGCCGAATCGTAGACCGGGCCTGAGAGGAATTGCCTGATTGACTAACTGGTGAAACAGGACAGCCCACCTGGGAATCCTGTGGTGGCTGGGAAGGCCGGCATGCCGCCTTTCACTCTCCTGCCTGGTCTAATGACACTTACTAGGAAAAGTTGGAAGGAAATAAAACATCAAGGCAAAGAGGAAGGGAGTTGGGGAAAGCAGATCTTTCTGTTCCATCCTAAAAACACACACCCACAAACAAGCAGATGACTTGACTATACTCAGCTGAAGACTCACTAGTTTCCATGGCAGTTAATGGTGTTAAGTGCTGCTCATAATTCAGAAACTCTGTGTCTCAAAAGAAGAAGCAGAAAAGTAAGCAAGGTGTTACTACAGCGCTTGCGGAGAAGTTCTTGGGAAAAGACCTTCTGTATCTCCTTTCACCGGTACTTGTAATGAAAACTGAAATGCCTTCTGATAAAAGCCTTGAAGGGATAAAATTTATATCTGTCTGTCTGTCCAATCTATGAAGTGTAACTGTCTGCTATACTGTGCCTTTGTGTGGCATCTTTTGTCTGAAGGTTTCCAACCACTTTACACACATTTAATTAATTAAGCCTCACAAAACCACTCTTGGGTAACAAAATAATGTGTTAATTAATCATCTGCATTTATCTTAATCGTTACTACTTGAATAGCTTTTCATCTTAAAAGATCTTCAATTGCAGGCTCTGGGCCCAATTTTGAAAATAGGCACTTTAATCAGATGCCCAAATCCTGCATTTGGCTGCTCCAATCAACCCTGATTCACTCCAGCAACCTTCCTTTAATAATAGAATTTTAATCATCACGTTGCACTCACCATACGTAAAGCACCTTTTCGTGGATGGATCTCAGAGCTTCACAGGAATAGGGAAGTAATATTAGTTCCAGCTTCACAGAAACGAGTCTGATTGCTATCCTCAAGTATTATTATTTCCCATTAGATGGGGAAAATGTAACTCCAAAAGTTTTTAAGCGACATGCCCAAAGTTACACACGGTTGTCATCACCACGATAGAGAATATAATCTAGGGATGATCTCCTGGTTCCACTGAAGTCAATGAAAGGTTTGCCATTGACTTCAATGACACTAGGATTTCACCCTAGGTCTTCTGACTCACGGTCCTCTGCTCCAACCACTGGACCATGCCGGTTGCCAAAGTGCCATATTCGGGGCTTGAGCCAACATCCACTGGCATAAGAGTGATCGTTAGAGGTTCCCAGAAGGCAGTATTCTCCTCCCTCTGTTACAGCCTTCCTGTTTCATCAGTTCACTACTTGAGATTATTGTACTGGGGAGGTCTAGCTGCCTGTAAAGATGTATCCTGTCCATTTTATTTAAAAAAAAAAGAAGGGGGGAGGAGGGAGAGGAGTAATGGATATCGGGCCTGTTCTCAATCTCTGTGACAGCATTAAATTTTATTCCCCTGCACGTTTTGTCTTTTTCCTCCTAAAATTCTGACATCTGCTGGGAGAGCAATACAGCAGTGCACAGACAATACAGGACATTTCTGGAGAGTGTTGTGGGCAACTTCCTGATGCAAGTGCTGGAGGAACCAAGTAGGGGCTGTTCACCAATAGGGAAGAATTGTTAGGGGGGGTTGAAGTGGGTGGCAACCTGGGCAGAAGAGACCGTGAGATGGTCGAGTTCAGGATCCTGACAAAAGGAAGAAAGGAGAACAAAAGAATACGGACCTTGGACTTCAGAAGAACAGACTTTGACTCCCTCAGGGAGCTGATAGGTAGGATCCTGGGAGGCCAATATGAGAGGGAAAAGAGTACAAGAGAGCTGGCTGTATTTTAAAGAAACCTTATTGAGGGTGCAGAAACAAACCATCCTGATGTACAGAAAGAATAGCAAATACGGCAGGGGACCAACTTGGCTTAACAGAGAAATCTTCAGTGAGCTTAAACACAAAAATAATGCTTACAAGAAGTGGAAGGTTGGACAGATTTTTAAGCCTCGGCTTCACAAAACCCTGGCTGGGATGATTTAGTTGGGGCTGGTCCTGCTTTGAGCAGGGGGTAGGACTAGATGATCATCTGAGCCCTAATATTCTATGACAGATGACTAGGGAGGAGTATGAAAATATTGCTCCTGTATGCAACAGTGAAATCAGGAAGGTCAAAGCGCAATTGGAGTTGCAGCTAGCAAGGGACATGAAGAGTAACAAGAAGTGTTTCTACAGGTATGTTAGCAACAAGAAGGTCAGGGAAAGTGCGGACCCCTTACTGAATGGGGAAGGCAATTTAGTGACAGATGATATAGAAAAGGCTGAAGTACTCAATTTTTTTTGCTTTGGTCTACACAGAAAAGGTCAGCTCCCAGACTACTGCACTTGGCAGCACAGTATGGGGAGGAGGTGAGCAGCCCTTTGTGGTGAAAGAAACAGGTTCATGACTCTTTAGAGAAGCTGGACATGGGGCTGGATGAAGTGCATCTGAGGGTGCTGAGGAGGGAGTTGGCTGATGTGACTGCAGAGCCATTAGCCATTATCTCTGAAAACTTGTGGCAACCAGGGGAAATCCCGGACGACTGGAAAAAGGCAAATATAACGCCCATCTTTTAAAAAGTGAATGAGGAGGATACAGGGAACTACAGTACAGTCAGCCTCACCTCAGTTCCTGGAAAAGTCATGGAACAGGTCCCCAAGGAATCAATTTTGAAGTACTTGAAATAGAGGAAGGTGATGAGGAACAGTCAGAATGGATTCACTAAGGGCAAATCATGCCTGACCAGCCTGATTGCCTTCTGTGATGAGATGAGTGGCTCTGTGAACGTGGGGAAAAATGTAGACGTGATATACCTTGACTTTAGCAAAGGTTTTATTACGGTCTCCCGAAGTATCCTTGCCAGCAAGTTAAAAAAGTATGGGTTGGATGAATGGGCAGTAAGGTGGATAGAAATCTGGCTAGATCAACAGATAGTGATCAACGGCTCAATGTCTAGTTGTCAGACAGTATCAAGCAGAATGCCCCAGGGGTCGGTCCTGAGGCCAGTTTTGTTCATCTTCATTAATGATCTGACTAAGGGGGTTGATTGCACCCTGAGCAAGTTTTCAGATGATACTAAACTGGGGGCTATGGTAGATACCCTGGTGGGTAGAGAAGGATACAGAGTGATCTAGACAAATTGGAGGATTGGGCCAAAAAAATTCTGATAAGGTTCAACAAGGACAAGTGCAGAGTCCTGCACTTAGGACAGAAAAATCCCATGCACTGCTACAGATTGTCTAGGCAGCAGTTCTGCAGAGAAGGACCTGGGGATTACAGTGGACAAGAAGTTGGATCTGAGTCAACAGTGTCCCTTTATTGCCAAGAAAGCTAACGGAATATTGGGCTTCATTAATAGGAGCATTGTTAGCAGACTGAGGGAAGTGATTATTCCCCTCTGTATGGCATGGGTGAGGTAACATTCAGAGTATTGTGTCCAGTTTTGGGTCACCACGACAGGCAGGATGTCAACAAATTGGAGAGAGTCCAGTGGAGGGTAACAAAGATGATTAAGGGGCTGGGGCACATAACTTATGAGGAGAGGCTGAGGGAACTGGGCTTATTTAGTCTGCAGAAGAGACTAAGAGTGAGAGGGGATTTGATAGCAGCCTTTAACTACCAGAAAGGGGGTTCCAAAGAGGATGGAGCTAGGCTGTTTTCAGTGGTGGCAGATGACAGAGCAAGGAGCAATGGTCTCAAGTTGCAGTGGGGGAGGTCTAGGTTGGATATTAGGAAAAACGTTTTCACTGGGAGGGTGTGAAGCACTGGAATGGGTTACCTAGGGAGGTGGTGGAATCTCCATCCTTAGAGGTTTTTAAGGCCCAGCTTCACAAAGCCCTGGCTGGGATGATTTAGTTGGCGTTGGTCCTGCTTTGAGCAGGGGGTTGGACTAGATGGCCTCCTGAGGTCCCTTCTATGATAAGGTGATCAGGACACGGGAAGATTTTGTTTATAGTTTGCTTTCTTTTGATTCTTTCTTCAGTTTTATCCTGGTGAAGCTTCAGTGACTTCGGTAGGGTCACTCTCCAACTTTACACTGGTGTGAGAGGAGAAGCAGGTCCATCATTTATAATAGTCCCATTTGGGATCCTCCATTCTTTCACTGTCAAACCCAAATCAGGGAATCACGGTCATTCTCAAGTTTGTGCTTCTGATAAAACTCCTGTTTCTGGGCAGTGGAAGTCAGGAAGCAGGAACACAGAAAGAAGGCTAGTCCATTGTATATAGTGTGATGATGGTTGTCAGGGTACCCAAGACTGTAAGTCACCTTCTTACTCCCTGCCCCTAGCGTGAGGTAGCCTTGCCTGCAGTGCCTGGGGTTTAGCTCCTTAACTCCGTCAGCCTGTTAGCCACTCAAATACTCTGCTCTGGGCTATCCCAGACCTGTCTTCACCTTGCAGGTTAACAATAGGGCCCCCCCAGTCCCCAAGTCCCTTTGAAGCATTCCCCTGTGATATCCAGCCCCAGAGACTGGCTGCTCAAAAAAATCCCAGATCCTTTGCCCCCAAAGAAAATTTACCCCAATGGATCATTTTTTTCTTAAATCACCATTCCTGTAACACACACAATGCTTGTGAGCACTTACAATGAAACAAAAGTAAGTTTATTTAAGAATGAATAGAAATGCAACTGGAAACGAGAGGATGGTGGAAAGAATTTGTTTCAATACAAAAGAAAAGGATAGAACGTGACCTAGGGCATGCACTCTATTAATAGTTACCTTTCCTATGTAATAAAGTAAGGTCTCCCCCACAGTCTGCAAAGTTCAGTCAGTTACAGAGCTGGCTGCCTGGCTTAATAACCAGGATCCCAAGGAACACCCAGAAAAACACCCCATCTGCACAAGATGTTTCCTCAGTGAATGGATCCAGAGTGCCTCCCCCTGCTCTGTGTTATGCTGAAACTGTCTTTTGTCTTTATTTATAGACAGGGTGATTCTCTTGTCTGTTTTAATATTCCTTTTTATCTCCAAGTGGTTTTGATGGCTTGCAGTTTTCTCTCATGGTTTTTCATTGGTAGTCTTGGGATGGAGCAAGGCTGGACGATTTGAGTGTTGCATTAGATCACCAAGTATCTAGGTAGAATGGGCTATCTCAGAAATATTATCCCCTGGTGACTAACTTTTACTTCAAGACCATAAAGCATTATAATGACATTATTTCTTAAATATTATCTGTACATGCATCTCGCAATGATTGAGTCTTGATAAATTGCAAGCTTTCCGTAGATTCCAACCCTTATGGATAAATACTGTGCGGTATGTTTGGTGTAGTGAGTTTGTCAGGCTTCAGATGAAAGGAGTTTGCAAAGAATAGGGGACTTTTGCAGAGAAGCCTCTGTGTGACACAGAGCACTTGCCTGGGATTTGGGAATTCATTTCCTTGCTCTGCTGCCCACTTACTTTGCGACATTGGCCAAGTCACTTAGTCTCTCAATATTTTAGTTCCCTGTGTGCAGAATGGGAGTAATAACACTTTCCTACCTTACCAGGGGTGTTGTTGTATTATGAAACATGCTGATGGTAGGGGCCATATAAATAACTTATCTCAATAGAAACAAACCACAATTCCCTGCCAATATTTCATGAGAGAATTTGATTTTTTTTAACCCAATAATTAAATCCAGTTTGGTTTAGTTTTTCTCCCCTTCCATACAGTGAAGAACAACTAACTCTTGAACTCATAACACCACCATTTGTTTAAATGCCTCTGTGAGAGGAAAGGGGCAACAAATGCTAGTTGGCAGAACACTGTCATTGTCTTTGTATTTCAAACTCCTCAAACCTTTTTGTTTTTGAAGACTTCTGCGCTGTCTTTCAGCAGCTATTTCTGTTGTGCGGTTGTAAATAACTTTCTGCTTACACACACTCCATTCTACCAAGTGAATGGTAACCCTGAAATCGAGAGCTATGCTTCTCAGCCTCAGAACAATGGGGCTGCTACTTCTCTGCAAGTTACCATGATTTGACCTGGGAATCCTCTGGAGCAGAGGCTACAAAAGATTAACATTTCAGTCTGCTGAGCCCTCCAGTGTTGTCTTGCCTTATTTTATAAGCTCTGCTGGAGGAATGAATTACCCTAGTTCATTAAGACTGGTTTTGAGCTGTGGTGAGAGGTCACCCCCATAAGTCACCTCCAGTCTATTTTGCGAATAGTAGGGATTGCAATAAAAGCCTGCTGGGAGGTTGAAGCTCAAGGATTTTGTTTTCTTTATTCTTCGAGGTGGGCAGAATAGAGGGTGGGGAAACCCTGATCAGGACATTTCCTAACACTGAATAGCAGACTATAGAAAATTCCCTTTTTGTTCTTTTTTTAACCCATGAATGAGTGACCTCTTGATCTTCCTGACCCCTTTATTTTTGCTGTGAAAGATGTAAAACTAGCTATGCCCATACAAAATCTTCTTTCTTTTCAGTTTTCTCATGATTAAATTCCCCACTGTGGTTTTTGTTTAAGTGCTTTGATGCTGCCTCTTGGAATTGGGCAGATGTTTGACTCTTTGAAGCAGCATTTTTTTTTATTATTATTTAGCACTGGGCTGCAATCAAGGCATGTTCATCCACATCAAGAATAGATTAAAAAAAGTGTTTCTGTAGCACCATTCATGTCTAACCCCCTAAAAGTGCTTTGCAAGTGATACATTTGGATACAGTAATTAGGAATTTACATCAAAACACAGTCCAAATCACATAATGCTGCACTTAATGAAACAAAGGCTGTATCAGTGTTGAGTAGATTATGGAAATGCGCTAATTACAGCTTTAAACCTCTCCCTACGTAACCATGTCAAAATATGGCAGTGGAAGATGAGGATAAAGGCAGATGGCATACGGTGATCTGTTTTAGTGACTTATTTAAAAGTGAGTGGAAACCAGACACAAAGAGGAAAACATGGAAATAAAGTTGAAGAAAATAGATGTGCTTTAAAAATTAAGAGTCAGCGGGTGTAAGTCACCGTAGTTCCATTGACTTCCTGGGAGCTATTTCAGTTTACAGCAGCTGAAGACCTGGTCTTTAAAGAAAGGAAGGAAAACCTGGATGCCGCTTGATACATATTCTGGAGCTTTATGGCTAACATGAATGAGCCAAGTCCTTATTCAGAATGTACACATCCCTCATACAGTCAGAGGGTTGGCTGAGTGATCAAGTTTGCTGGTTTGAAATACTGAAGCTAGTTCTCTCTAACTGTATGTTTAAATCCCGTCATGGTTAAGCCAACATTTCTGTATTTCTCATAAGTAAATTGAGTTCCATGTGTTATTTCCTGTGCACTCCACCCAAGATGTGGGTGCATTTCAGGGGAGCTGTATATAAACAATAGTGGAGAATAAGGCATTATGTTTGCTGTGTTATTGTAGCCATGTTGGTCCCAGGATATGAGAGACAAGGTGAGTGAAGTAATATCTTTTATTGGCTATACAGAAGTTGATCCAATAAAAGATATTATCTCACGAACCTTATCTCTCTGATAAGCCACTATGTACGTTCAAGATAATGGTACTACCCAAATTACTTTTATTACATATATGTAAATTTATGCTAAATAAAATATGGAATAAATAATATACAGCATATTGTATATGCACACATTGACAATGAAACCTTGCACTAAAGACCACCCCCCACCTCCACTGGGAGACCTTCTGTTTTAATCGACCACTTTAAAATGTCTCCAAAGTTTCCAGCACAATTTTGTTCGACCTTTAGTTAAAAAACCAATTTCCACTATGTCACCATTTTTTGTGATCCCAAAGGAAGGGTGCTTACAACAGCTTTCATACTGTGTGTGTGTAGTCCACATATTTTAAACAGGAGAAAGAAGTAGATCTAATATTTTATATACTCTGGCACTGATTCTCCAATGACTTGGGCTTAACTTTACACACAGTGGGATCTTGCTGAAGGACAGAAGGCCAACTCCTGCTCACCTTAGACATGCAACTCGTGCCATTAAACCCAGTAAGACTATTGGTGGGGGGTGAATGGAGTAGCATTTGCCTTGTGGCCTTGCTCCTCTCTATGCTTTAGGATAAGGATTGTCATTTTCCTTTACCACACTCTGATCTGTGCCGGGGGAGAAGGGGAATGGGGGAGGAGAAGAGGAAGAGAGAGAGAGAGAGAGAAATATGCACCAGCTTTCTCTGGGAGTGACTGCACTGAAGTAAATTATTGCCTAACAGAATTATCATTTTTGTGAGATCTTAAAAACCAACCACTGTGAAATTGACTTCTAACCGATTTTAATTGAGATGAGCCAAAACTTAAAATATCAGAAATAAAAATTTTGGATACCCATTTCTCCAGCGGATATATGACTTTCCTTGTGGCATTTACTGTGTGTCTGTTTTTTTCAGATATACACAGCTCATGCATTTCGTTATGAAGTGTTGCTTCCTACGGAATCCCAGGATTTATGCTGAAGTTTAAAAATCAGTTGACCAACTTTGAAAGAAACAATGTCAAGGTTTCTTTTCCAGCTCCCCTATATTCTGTATGTTTATCAATAACCTGGAAGAATGCATAAAACCATCGCTGATAAAAGTTTCATATGATACCAAAAGTGGGAGAGTGGTAAATAATGAAGATCACAGGTCATTGATTCTGAGCAATCAGGATCACATGGTAAACTGTGTGCAAGCCAACAATAAGTCTAAATGTAAATGTATACATCTAGGAACAAGAAATTTAGGACCTATTTACTGGGAAGCCGTGACTTTGAAAAAAGATTTGGGGGTTGTGGTGGGTAATCATCTGATCATGAGCTCCCAATGGGATCGGCGGTCAAAAGAATGAATGCTATCCTGGGATGCATTCTCAGGGGAATCTCAAGTACAAGTAGAGAGGTTATTTTGCTTCTGTACTTGGCATTGGTGCTACTGCTGCTTGGAATCCTGTGTCCTGTTCTGATGCCATAATTCAAGAATGATGTTGATAAATTGAAGAGGGTTGAGAGAAGTGCCATGAGGATAATTAAAGGATTAGAAAACAGACTCAAAGAGCTCAACGTATTTAGCTTAACAAAGAAAAGGTTAAGGGGTGACTTGATTACAGGATATAAGTATCTACATGGGGAGCAAATATTTAATAACGGGCTCTTCAGTCTAGCAGAGAAAGATATAATACAATTCAATGGCTAGAAGTTGAAGCTAGACAAATTCAGATGGGGAATAGGTATAAATTTTTAACGGTGAGTGTAATTAACCATTGGAACAATTTACCAAAGGTTGTGGTGGATTCTCCATCACTGCCAATTTTTAAATCAAGATCACATGTTTTTTTCTACAAGATATGCTTTAGGAATTATTTCGGGAAAGTTCTGTGACCTGCTATGCAGGTCAGACCAGATCATCACAGGGGTCCCTTCTAGCTTTGATATCTATGAATTTGTTTATTTGAATTTGTCATACACACAAAAAAGTAGCTCTCAGGCTCTGGCTCTGTAAGTTAGAAGTATAGTAATGTAAAAGATAAGATCAGCATCTTCTTCTCATCCCAAAATGCAAAAGTAACCAAACAGAACTAAAATCAGCCCCCCAAAATATCCCACCTCCACTCATAAATGCCAGCCCTTCCTTCCCAACAGGTTGGTTAATACTTGGACTTGCAGTGAACCCTCAAAATCTACAAATTTGGGATATTTCAGACTAAGAAACAGTAAAAATCCTGCTGGCAGCTTTTGCTAATGCCCAGAAGCTCCACTGAGAGTATCTTTGCAGCTTTGGGGAGAAACCAAGATCTTAAACTCCACCAGGAAATCAACAGGCAACCAGTGCAGATCATAGGGCATTAGTCACGTGCCTCCAGTTGCATACCTTGCTGAATTAGCAATTTGTCTGTTTCTAGGTTATTTTAAGGTATAGCCTCATATTGCCTCAGGTCTTTCTAGTCACACAACCTGTCTTTAAAAAAAAGCCAGTACCAGATGCTTTATAGGAATAGATAGAACCTCTACTATGGACAATTATAGAGTTACCTACATATAGGTGAAGTTATTTTCAACCCTGGGCAACTATTGGCTGGCTTTGTGCTCAAGGTGCTTGAGAGCTAGTAGCTCATAAATGTTTATTCTGGTTAAGAATTGTGAATAGAAATGTTTAATCCTCTTTTGAATCCTGTTAATCTTGTTACATTGTAAGATTTGGGGGGGGCGGTGGGGTAAGGAGGTACCACATCTTAATATAGTGCCTTCCCCATTTGGGCATCCAGGTATTACCAAGCTTTTAGGCACCAATAATAGCTTGTGGCAGTGAGTTCTTCAGGTTAATTATATGCAGTGTATGGATTTCCTTATATTAGTTTTAGTTTTAAATTTGGAAATTTTGGAAATTTGGAAATTTTGGTTGGAAATTTCTTGATTGGGCTTTCTTTAATAAAATCGGTTTCTCTTTTGTTTTTTGAGAATACAAAAATATCCTTTAGCATGGCATTTCAGTATTACCACCAGAAATTACAGAGGGATGGCTTTGGGTAATGGAGTGGAGCATATGCTTACAAAATTTACAGATGACACCAAGCTGGGAGGGGTTGCAAGCACTTTGGATGACCGCATTAGAATTAAAAATGACCTTGACAAATTGGAGAATTGGTCTGAAATCAACAAGATGAAATTCAATAAAGATCAGTGCAAAGTTCTTCAATTAGGAAGCAAGTAAATGCTGCATAACTACAAAATGGGGAATAACTGGCTAGGTGGTAATACCGCTGCAAAGGCTTTGGGTGGTTTGTTTTAGTGGGTCACAAATTGAATATGAGTCGTCAATGTGATGCATCTGTGAAAAAGGCTAATATCATTCTGGGATGTATTAACAGGAGTGTTGTAAGTAAGATACGGGCGGTAATTGTTGCTCCCCTCAGCACTGGTGAGGCCTCAAGTGGAGTACTGTGTCCAGTTATGGATGCTACATTTCAGGAAAGCTGTGGACAAACTGGAGAGAGTCCAGATGAGAGCAACAAAAAATAGTAAAAACTTAGAAAACCTGACCTGTGAGGAAAGGTTAAAAAATGTGAACATATTTAGTCCTGAGACAATAAAGATAAGCTGGGGGTGAGGGAGGGCAGACCTGATACGTCTTCACATATGGTAAGGGCTGTTAGATAGAGGATGGGGATCAATTATTCTCCGAGTCCTCTGAAGCTAGGGCAAAAAATAATTAGCTTAATTTGCAGCAAGGGAGATTTAGGTTAAATATTAAGAAAAAACATTCTACGTATAAGGGTAGTTAAGGTCTGGAATAGGCGACCAAGGGAGGTTGTGGAATCCCCATCCTTGGAGGTTTTTAAGAAAAGATCGAACAAGCACCTGTCAGGGATGGTCTAAGTTTACTTGGTCCTGCCTCAGTGCAGAGGGGCTGGACTCGATGACCTCTCAAGGTCCCATCCAGCCCTGACATTTCTGTGAACCTCTGCCCAGATTAAATGGGTCAGGAAATAAACAAACTGAACCAGTTTGCTGGTGCTGGGGGTGCAGCATCACCCCCTGGCTTGAACTAATTTCCATTATATAACGAGTTTACAGTTTTGTTCAATGGTTTGCAGCACCCCCACTATACAAATTGTTCCAAAGCCACTGAATTGAACTTTCGGGGAATGCTCCACAGAGATGTCAACTGTTGGGTAAATGTCTGGGTCTGTCCTTCCCTCATCTAAACCCATTGGCCCATCCTTAGGATCAAAGCAGCCCCCACAGGGGATCCAGATAGCAACCGCCACTATCCAGGAGGCATTCGCTGTTTTGGTTTCATTACCAGAGCAAACGAGTGGAGTGTAGTAGGACACAGATGGCAATTTGGAAATTACAGGCAATGTATTAATCTGCAGGGGCTAATATCATAACATAATTACTACAACTCTGTTCCTGGCTTAATTGAAAACTGTATAAAACAATTAATGAGAAATGCATGTTTTGGTGATTCTAAAGAGATTGAAAGTGTAGATCCTCTTGGGCAGAGAGGTGGGTGTTGGATTTGACTGTCCTCTGAAATGTGGAAAGTTATCTCGACCTAGACTTTCACTCAAAGGGCCCATTTCTATCAAGACACATATCTTTACCAACTTGGATTTTTTTTTCTGTTCCTGTTTTAGTCTATGGCAAAGTTCCCAGGCTCCTCAAGCCAATGGAACTAATTGCTTGAGGAAAGTTATGCACATATGTTAATCTTTACAAGATGATGGCCAATATTATTTTAATTGATATTAGACCAAATTCTGCCCTCTCCCATGCATGCAACTTTGCTGATGAGGTTGCATGTATATGTGATCTGAATTTGCTCCAGAGGGCCAAATTCAACCCTGGTCTAAAATAATTGAAGGGATGTATTATTAAATATTTAAGCATCTGGGAAGAAGCAAATCTCTTACATTACAATCCTCTGTGCTGTTAAGGAGGATAAAGGTGTAGGGAAGGAGAACATAGAGTCGGAGCAGAGGTCCCATTGTTGGGACCCTCCTTTCAGGTGATGTCATGGGATCCTCTTGCACTGAGAATGTCCTTCCTGGTGAGGGAACCCTAGTCACTAGGAAGAGCCAATTAATAGTAATGGGGGTCTGAGTATTAGAAATATAGATAGTTGGGTTTGTGATGACTAGGAGAACCGTATGGTAAGTTACCTGCTGGGGGCAATGGTAGTGGATCTCAGAAGACATCTAGACAGACGTATGTGCAAGGAGGGGAGGACCAATGGTTGTGGTACATGTAGCTACCAATTGTTCAGGTGCTGGCAAGACCTAATATAAATTATCTATCTATGTTATTAATATATATAGTTGTATCTATTTTAGTTATTTTATTATTGAAAAAGATTTTTTTTTTATTTTGGTTTTGGCAGGGTTTTTTGTTTATTTTTATTAATTTATATTTCAAATTTATGATTTAATTTAGAAAAAATGTTAAACTTTGTAAAAGCATTGAGACACCTGAGAAGGGTTAACTAACAAAGTTAAAGACTTCCAGGAGACACAAGCTGCTGCCCAAGGATTGTCTGTGCTAGTTTTGCAACTTTGAATGAAAAATGTGGATGGAATTTTAGTGGCATTTTTTAAAAGCTATTTTAACACTTATACACATTTTCCTTTTTTCTTTTTTTTTAAATAGGTGCTTTTATAAATTTTGAGGATTGTTATGTTTTAAATAATTTATTATGAGACACTACGTAAATATTTTAAATTTGCTTGGCCTAGCTTTGCCAGTTCAGATTTTGAACTCTTTTAAAAATGTTGTCTTGGATTTTTGTTTGTAAATTGCAAGTTATGAGCTGATATCCTTTAAGTTTCTTGCATTTTTCAATTGCAATTTTTATTTTTATATTTAAGCTTTGAATAAGTTTTTTTTTTTGCAGGCAAGATAACGTTTTTGGCCTGGGCTTTGATAACTGCTGTAATTTAGCAATGCTTTGTTTTCCTGCAGTTTTTTTTTTTATTATTTTTATATTTTGTATTTTAGGTATTTGAGACTTTAGAAGTCTTACTGTTACACTTTTTTATGGGCAGTTTTATCTGTGGTATGTTTTTAAATTTAGGATTATAATTTATTACTTCTTTGTTCTTAGGTGATATTTTTATTAGTACATTAAGAAGCAGTTAAACTATATAGATTTTTTTGGTTTTTTGTTTAATGATTTTCATTAAATTGTTTATAGTTAGATAATTTAAATGAGATTGTTGCTTGCAGGAGCTAGCACAACTGATTTTGGGAAAGGGTTTTTTTGTTAGAATGGCTGTAAAGGCCTTTTAGGGAAAAAAAGTTACCTCCTGACCTTTCCTTTGCATGATTTGTTTGATTATTAAGGATTTTACCAGGCATGACTGCACGGAGTTATACTGTTATAACTGGGTTTTATTATGAAACCAATCATTTTTAACAGTTTGATATTTACATTTTTTTAATTTTTAATTGTTCAATTTATGACTTTCAGTGTTAATTTGTGCAAAAGCTTTTTCAACAGAACTGTTTTTTAATTACTTATTTTTTAAAATGACACATTTTTAGCTGAAATTTTTTGATGGCTTTAAGCTTATTTTTTAAAGTGTTTTGCACTTAACTTTTAGCTTAGTACAATCTCCCTACAAAGCTTTACTTACTAAATACAGTTTTTGAAGGACGGCTGTTTTTTGCTTTAGATTTATGCAAATAGGTAACACATTCGTTTTTTTCTTTGAGTTTTAGGATTTTTTTAATTTAAAGTTTGTTTGTTATTTTACAACTTTGATTTGCTTTTTATGCCTTTTGCATTTATTTAAAACCCCAAAACCTAGATAACTATTTTTTTTGTGGCTGCCAATGGGTTCTACTTTTTAACATGTTAGTGGTATTTAAAGGACCTCTGCTGTGCTTTGCCAAGCTCTATTTTATGTTGGTATTTAAAGTACCTTTCCAATTTCCTCACAACTTTTATTTTGTTTTTAAAATGCCTAGTTCGGCTGCATAGCATGTACCATGTATATCTCATTCATCCCGTTCCTTTCTTGCTGAAAATTTCCTAAAAAATGTTAACTCATTTCTTTACACAGGGCAGCTCTTCCCAGGGTTAGTTCCTGCAGTCGCAGGGTTTTTGCATTTTCTCCTCAGCATTTTGTATTTAGCACAATTTGTTGGAGGTTTTTTTTTGAAAAACTCTTTTTCATTAACCCCCTAATGCCTCTTTGGGGTGCCCAAAGGGCCTGTTCCTAGATTTAAACCACACCTCCAGTGCCTTGGAAACTTCCTCAAATTTAAACCCTTCTGATACCGTTGCTGAACTGCTGGGTTGCAGTCCTTGACAATAAAAATATACATACAGTAAACTATACATTACCTGCTCCAGATGAATGGATCCAATCCAAGTCAAGCTGGGATTCTTCCGAAACAGCTTCTGCTTGGTACCCCAGGAACCAGTCTGACTCTGGTTTTCTCACTCAGATTCCTTTATTTGGCATAGAGCAAAGCTACGCTGAGTTCATCACACTCCAGAATAGGGGGTATAGGGTATACCACACATCCAAAGCTCCACAGAAATGCCCTTCCTTTAGATACATTGACACATCATGTTACATTCACTATATATTGAAGTGCACATTTTGGGGTTGGATTGATCGCTTTGTAGGAGCCAATCCCTATACATCATGCTCTGTCTGTGCACGACTTACTCTTGACCTCATTTTATGTTTCTCCATTGTTATTTTGTCCATTGTCTGTGGTTCCCTGGATGTTCACCCTTATCTTAGCTAGTACAGACATTCTGTTTCCAGCCTGCTGATCTAGTCACCTCTCTAATCTCATTTCTTGGGAGACAAGGACTTCTCCATGTCCAAATACTCATGCCAAGCCAGTTCTACATTAGTGACATAGGCAAAGGTAGGAGAAAGAGGACCTGTAGGCCAAATTAAGGCTGCTAGGTAAGAGATTAAAGTCCAAGACCTTCATGGTAGCATTTTCTTAAATGCTTCCAGTTCAACACCTCAGGCCAGAAAGACAGGCAGAACTGCAGGGTCTGAATGCATGGATGAGATGATGATGATGGGAGGATGGTTTTAGGGTTATTAGGAACTGGGGAACCTTTTGGGAAATGAGGAGTCTATGCAGGAAGGATGGGCTCCACCTTGATCAAAATGGAACCAGATTGTTGGCATGTAAAATTAAAAGGTTGCAGAGAAATTTTAAACTAAGGACTGAGGAAGGCTGGCAGGTGCGAAGGAGCACATGGTTGGTTTGTAGACATACCTTAGGGCTTGTCTGAACTGGGCAGCCCTGCTGATGCCAGGTTCCCGTCGACATAGCTTACTACTCTTGTTCTGGTGGAGAACAAGAGTTGGCTCAGCAGTTGACTGGGCATGTCTTCACCAGACCCCTTCAGTACATAGCATGGGACAGAATTTTTTCCACATCACATTTGATGATCACCATATGGACTGATGCATGACCCTTATCCTTCATATAGCTACAACTGCTGCTCATAGTCAGATAAATGTCTACTTCTTTCATTTTTCAAATTCGAAGCTGCTTTCCACAATATCTTCTGTGGTATTTATGATTAAAAGAGAAGATTTTGCTCTAAAAATAACTGCATTCCTAGTGAATTTTATTTCCTACCTATCTTCCTTTTGGGCACTTTTGCATGTTCTCCAATAACTACCGTGGATATCTCTGCTTGTTGTAGGTGCAAACATTTGAATATTTTTTGAAGGGACAGTTCATCAATCCAACAGGATGAATTGGAGGATGCTAGGACCTCAAATGTCTATGGCCTGTTGCGACCCAGTGAGGGTGGAAGCCTGGGGGGGGAGGGGAGAGGTTGGTTCGGTTGGATCCTGCCCCCTGGGGGGGCCTGGGTCCTGCCCGGCAGTCACCCCACGTGGGGTCATGTGTCCCCCAAAGATTTCTGCTTTCTACTCAGTACCAAGGTTTACAAACTGTCGCCTCCTACCAGGAGCTGGCAGATTGGAAGCTTGTGGGAACTGCCCAGTCCGCTTGGGCCCCTGGCTCTCTGCTCTCTTGTGAGCTGAGGTGCCAGCTGCCTACCCAGCAGCCCTCCCTGCTCTGCTTTCTGAGCCCGGGAGGGCAGGAGGCACAGCTCCAAGCTGCGTCCCTGACACACTCTTGTCTCTCCCCCGAAGGAGCCCGCTGCTGGCTGGCGACGCACCTTCCAGGGTATGGAGCCTGGCTGGCATGGGATGCTCCCCAAGGCACATGCTTGCTGCTGCCCAGAGGGCGGCGTCAGGCTCCTTCAGGAGAGAGGCAAGAGTGCCCAGCTCTGTCGTGGTGGCCCAGCTTGGGGAGCAGGGCAGGGAGAACTGCTGAGGAGCCAGCCAGCGCCCCAGCTCCCACAGCATGGAGAGCCCGGGGCCGGAGTGGGCCAGCAGCTCCCACCATCTTCTGACCTGCCAGTGACAGTTTTCAAACTGTGCTAAATGGAAGGCACAATCTCTGAGGTCACGTCCTCCCCCCCCGTCTCCTCTTTTCTCTGCCCCCGCAGGTTTGCACCATGGGCAGCTGCCCCACTTACTCCACCCTGGGTCGTCATTGTGGCTGGGCCAAAACTGAGTGGCGCTGGGACCCCAGAGAGTGCACTGTGTAGAGCAGGGAGGTGCGTGCAGCCAGCCCCCTGGGACTGGAGCTGCCATGCCACATTTTCAGACTCTGGCGACCCAATTTAGGGTCACGACCCATGGGTTGAGAAACCCTGATCTAGACCACCCCCGACAGGTGTTTAGAATCATAGAATATTAGACTTGGAATGGACCTCAGGAGGTATCTAGTCCAACCCGCTGCTCAAAGCAGGACTAACCTCAGCTAAATCATCCCAGTGAGGGTTTTGTCAAGCTGCAGCTTAAAAGCCTCTAAAGATGAAGATGCCACCACCTCCCTAGGTAACCCAATCCAGTGCTTCACCACCTCCTAATGAAAAACTTTTTCCTAATGTCCAACCTAGACCTCCCCCACTGCAACTTGAGACCATTGCTCCTTTTTCTGTCATCTGCCACCACTGAAAACAGCCTAGCTCCATCCTCCCTGGAACCCCCTTTCAGGTAGTTAAAGGCTGCTATCAAATCCCCCCTCATTCTTCTCTCTGCAGACTAAACAGACCTAGTTCTTTCAACCTCTCTTCATAAGTCTTATACTCTAATCATTTTTGTTGCCCTCCGCTGGTCTCTCTTCAACTTCTCCACATCCTTTTTGTAGTGGGGGCCCCAAAACTGGACACAATACTCCAAATGCAGCCTCACCAATGCTGAATAGAGGGGAATAATCACTTCCCGCAATCTGCTGGCAATGCTCTTACTAATGCAGCCCAATATGCCATTAGCCTTCTTGGCAACCAAGGCACACTGCTGACTCATATCCAGCTCCTTATCCACTGTAACCCCCAGGTCCTTTTCTGCAGAACTGCTGCCTAGCTCGTCGGTCCCCAGTCTGTAGCTGTGCATAGGATTCTTCCGTCCTAAGTTCAGGACTCTGCACTTGTCCTTGTTGAACCTCATCAGATTTCTTTTGGGCCAATCCTCCAATTTGTTTAGGTCTTTCTGTATCCTATCCCACCCTTCCAGGGTATCTACCACTCCCCCTAGCTTAGTGTCATCTGCATCATTGTTGAGCCCTATGCTCCAGCCAGTTCTCTATCCATTTTATAGTCCATTCATCCAACCCATACTTGCTGATAAGAATACTGTGGGAGACCATATCAAAAGCTTTGCTAAAGTCAAGGTATATCACATCCACCGCTTTCCCCACATCCACAGAGCCAGTCACCTCTTCATAGAAAGCAATCACGTTGGTCAGGCATGACTTGCCCTTGGTGAATCCATGTTGACTGCTCCTGATCACCTTCCTCTCTTTTAAGTGCCTTAAAATGGATTCCTTGAGGATCTGCTCCATGATTTTTCCAGGAATTGAGGTGAGGCTGACTGGCCTGTAGTCCCCTGGATCTTCTTTCTTCCCTTTCTTGAAGATGGGCATTATATTTGTTTTTTTCCAATCATCAGGGACCTCCCCCAGTTGCCAAGAGCTTTCAAAGATAATAGCCATTGGCTCTGAAATCACATCAGCCAACTCCCTCAGCACCCTCGGGTGCATTGCATCTGGCCTTCTAAATAGTCCTGGACCTGTTCTTTCAGCACTGCGGGATGTTCACTTCCTCCCCATTCTGTGCTGCCCAGTGTAGTAGCCTGAGAGCCGACCTTGTCTGTTTGCCTAACTTGTTCTTAAATGAATTAGTTCACCACACTCGTAGCCTTAGATTTGCAGAGAGATACAATTAACTTTTTATTCATGATAGGATAAAGTTACTAAATACTTTTAAACTGGTGCGTAGATGCTATATATATTTCTTGGATGATGGCGGCAGTCAGTAACATGCTAAAAGGAGGGCTGCTAATACAGTTAGGTGCTGCTGACATTTTTATGTTTTGCATTTAAAAAAAAAATCACATATGTACCAAAAAGCAGTAAGGATCCTACTGCAGCTCTGTAAAATGGGAGATTATTTCCAGTAAGCTAGTGCCACTGATGATATACTGGATATTACAAAAAGTATATTATAATTAAGAGTGAAGTGACCCACTTCCAGAATTTCTTCCCCAGACCCAATAACTGCTGATCTCTTTTGGATTGCAGCACATTTTGGGTAATTCTTTTGTGTGTTGTGTTACTGTTCTCTTGAGGTGAAATTCTAGCCTTTTACTTCACCAAGTCCCTTGGTGTTTGCAGATCCTTGACTTAACATTGCCACATTTTGCAGACTGTCCTGAGGCATAAAGCTGTTGCATCATAGCATTGCAAGACATAGTGTTACAGACTGGCGAAAAATGTGTGCATTGGTAGGTGATCAATATAGCAAGTCCAGCCTTAGATTTTCACAAGAGCCTCTCCACACTCTACCTCATTCTATTACGATACAACATGATGACACCACAATCCCTCATCTCAAGGCAGTGATTTGTATAATCCTGAAACTATCATTAGGTTAGTTCAGTCTCCCTGAAAACCCCACAGCCGCACTTCCTGCCAGTGAAATGGGAATGATCCAGCAACAGTAATGATTTTTGCCAGCCCTACCTAGGTCTGGTGAACCGCTTACGAATTAAGGATAACAGATTTAAGAAAAGAACGTGACCGTTTTTGTTGATCCCATTCAGTGAATGAACGGTGCTGGGTCTTTCTATTCTCACTAATTTGTGCCCTCACTGCCATAAGAAAAACCTTGTTTGCTCATCTCATCTCCATTTTGGGGAGTTGGTTTTGTTTTTCATTTTTGTTTTAAATGTAGAATTGTAAACCCAGTGAGAAGAAATAAACAGGACTGGTACAAAATGGGGTGATGCACCCAAATAAATACAAAACTCTTCGTTTCTACCTTATCGTCCTAACATATATATTGATTTTCATCTAACTGAGCAGTAAGGTGGCTACAGAGAAAAGCGTGAGATTAGGTTTGGGAAGCTGCTAGGGGGTACGTATTTAAAATAGTAGTCCCACAGTTGGAAGAGATTGGAGGGCCTCTTGTACTAGTATGTAAGGGTCTCTCAAAGTGGACATGTAATTATGGGTATATTCCCTGCACTTTGCTGTATGCTCCAGTAAACAATTTGGAATAGCAGGGGTCATCAGTATATTTATCTTGCTCGCTTTAAAAAGCCAGGGAAATGCCCATAATAAGAGTGACGTGCTGTGAATTGTAGTGTATTGTGTCAGGTGCCATCAGGAGGTTGTGTAGTTTGCATCAGAATTGGGTTATTTGCATGCACTACTTCATGTGGTTGGGCCTGTTAGCACCAAATGAGCTCTCATTACCTCAAATGGATTCTTAGTCATCAAGAACCTGCCCCTTTTAAGGAACCATAACGTATAAAAGTTAACCAAATGCTCAGGGCTGATGCACTCTTGGCTGTGAATACTGGTGTAGAAAGCTTTTAGCTGTAACCTGATTCGAGTCTGCTCTGAGCACTTACACAGTGATGAAAAGTCACTGCCGCTGACCCCGACCCTGGTTTTTATTGTTGTTGGTTTTGTTGTGTTTTTTTTGTTAAGTAAATGGCACCAAATCATCCTAATTATTGATAACAACCTGTAATTTCTAAACTCTTTACGTCATTACCCAGGCCATTTTCTCCGTGTCTCTTTACATACAATACCAGCGAGCAGGGCTGTGCACCACCGAGGCTGACCTGTATTTAGCAGTGCTCAGAGTTGTTAGGAGCGCGTGAAGCAGATCAGATAAAATCACACTCGCGCCTTCCCTCGCTCCCTACCAAAGAAAACCTTTGCTCTAAACTTGAATTGAACTCGCACAGAAGTTTTGTTCTGAAGCTTGAATGGTTCAGCTCAGTTTAAAATATATATATTGAAAATCGGGCCTATAGTGTGGTCCTCTGAGACAATACTTTCTCTCAGGTGCCTCTTTCATTGACTTCATTTGGGTGCTGGTCACTTCTGAAAAGCAGGTCCTATGCCTTAGGCTATTTTCGGGGGCGGGGGGGGGGGGGAGGCTAGGCACAGCTGCACCGGCCTAGAGGGGGAATTGGATGTTGCTGTCTGCCC
Source organism: Mesoclemmys tuberculata (assembly GCA_007922155.1). Classification (NCBI taxonomy): domain Eukaryota; kingdom Metazoa; phylum Chordata; order Testudines; family Chelidae; genus Mesoclemmys; species Mesoclemmys tuberculata. The sequence goes on from ML675690.1 coordinate 8,287,340, forward strand.
TGCAAGCAGAGTTCCTCCTGGGGCTCTATGAAGGGGTTTGCAAACTCAATGCTAAGGCTAATGCAGGTGGAAGGCTGGAGCAGCACTGGGCCCGGAAGGCCCCATTGTCAGGCACTGCCAAGTATGTTGCTGCAGAGACCAGCATAAAGGAAGCTTCAACAGCCACAGGAAAGCTTGGGGAAGAAAAAGGCCATTTCCTGGAGGAGCACTGCTCTGTGCAGCAGGAAAAAAAGCTTCGTCTGAGGAGAGTTGGCTGTAGGGTGGCGGGATGTCCCGATTTTATAGGGACAGTTGTGATATATAGGTGCCTAATAATGACCATGTCCCGATTTTTCACACTTGCTGTCTGGTCACCCTAGTTGGCTGTTGAATCTTCTCCTGTGTCCCCAGACACACTTAGGAGGGAGGGAGACCCACCGGCAAGGGGCACAAGAGGGCAGTGGGCGGTTTTGAAGTGAAAAAACTTTGTCAGCGGTGTCCACACCCCGAGCTTCCATGCAGGGTGTGGTAGGAAGTCGCTCAGGGAAAGGTGAGCCAGGGACTACGTGGCAGGTTGATCTACTCACCATTACCTCCTGTCGGTTCTGGGGATTAGCTCGGTCAGGCCAATGGCACTTCTAGCAGTTACACCCCATCAGTTTCTCCTCTCAGGGGCCACAGCGTCCTCTTCACGACTCAGCCCTCCAGCCAGGTCGCTGTTGTGGAGTCCCATTCTGAGGGGAGGAAGGGGAAGAGGGGAGTTTATCAAGGTTCTTGCTCTCCAGCAGTCTCAGCCCGTCTTCCACTTCATTGACTAGGGTTGTCTGGTGTTTGCAGGTGTCAGGGCACCTCCTTAGTTATCTCTTACCCAAATTCTCTGTCTCTATCTCTGTGAATCATTCCGCAATAGTCAGGCCCTCCGCATGTCATGCATTTATATGGAAAAAAAATGGTACCCCAGTGTCCACTTTGGCTTGTTAAACTTTAGCTTTCCTGGAGTATTGCTGCTTTCGCTACTGTGAGGGTCTTGCAATCTGTGGGTTTGTCTTCACTGTAGCAGCTCAAGTTAGCACACGCAAGTTATTCCACTTGACCTGCCCCAGCTTGAGTGAGAACAGCCGTGCTCCAAGAGAAATCTCTGTTGCAAAGCTACACAAAGCGATTGGACTAGCAGCTGATGAGTTCTGCTAACTGGAGCTCTGGCTCCCTCCCATTGCATTACTAGTCCAAGCTTCGACAGCACTCAGTCTCCAGCCCTAATCCCTGACAGGCCAGCTGACTTGAGTTTAAAGCACCACTTAACATGAGCTGGAAACTTTTGTGTGTGGATGGGAGTCAGGTTAGGGGCAGCACTTGTGCCCAGCAGTATTCGTTGCCCAAACCAAGAGTAAAGACAATTGCTGTGGTCTTCAGGAGCATCTACTATAGACCAGAATAGAGTCTAAAGAGAAATGAAACTTTGTCAAATGTAACATTATAGTCTTTGCAGAAGTGGCTTGCTTATCACAGAAAATCTTTGGAGTATTTCTGTTCTACTCATTTAGATGTCAAGGATGAATGAGCCACAGCCATTGCTTGAACCAGTTACCCACTGATCCAGAAGATAAAGCAGTGCAATCAGTAAACCATAATACACTTACCCTGTAAAATGGTTACACTCTAATCTTACACTGGGATTATTTTTGGCTCACTTGCAGCATGATGATAGTTGTTATAAAAATGTGACTTGCATCCTCATATTAGGATTTTGCAGATAATCCAAGTTTTGTATTTTATTTTTTAAAATGGCTTTAGTTTGAATCTGTGGGCAAAGTTTTCCTTCCCGATCGGCACAGCATATTCCGAGATTCTCAGATCTATAGCACACTTTGCACTTATCCCCTCCTCACATGGCCATCAAGGCCCGTGTGGAGCAAGAACATTTGCAATAGAAGTACAAGAGGAGAATCTGGCTGCGTCTATACTGACGGTGGCAAATTCCCCGCCGTCAGATCGATGTCTCTGGATCGACTGATTGGTCTATGGAGACCCACTCAGTCGATCCAGAAATCAGTGGGGGAAAACCACCTCCGTAAGTAGTGCATCACTGTGTCGATAGGAACGCTGTTCTCGTCGGCACAGCACACTGTGGACGGCACGCGGGACAGATGCAGCAAAGTCGATGAGAGATACGCAAGTTTCTTACATCACTTGTGTGTCTCCCATCTACTATCGCCGAATTCGGAAGGCAAGTGTATACCAGGCTTCTGAAGAGGAAGGATTTTAGTGGAAGGGGGGTTATAATACAAATAAATTTTATTAAATTATATTACATCAAAGCTATATATCCCTGTACAGCCCTATTTAATTATTAGTATGGGTCAGTAGCTAATACCACTAAATACATATCATGCCTTTTGATAAGAGTGTCAGAGTGCTTTGGGTGTGGATAAGTAATAACCCCATTTTACAGGTGGGGAGATTGAGGAACAAAGATGTAAAGTGAGTTGCACAGCAGGTCAGTGGCCGAGATCACACAGCAGAGCTGGGACTAGAAACCGGACCTCCTGTTTCCCAAAATAGGGAAAACCTTTTGAAATCATGTACGTCATCTATGGGCTAGAAGACGAAAGACAACTTTACAACTCTTCCCACTGCACAGAGGAAGCGTGTGTTATCTCAGATACCACCCTGCAGTAACTGTTGGCAAAGGACAGACTTCGCAGTGGTGCACACTGCACACGTGTCTTCTAGGTTTCAGATTGTCTTATTTTCTTTCAGAGACAGTACTAAGAAGGGATTAAAAGTCTTCCTTTACCACCTAAAGGCAGTACAGAATCTTTCTGACCTATTTATTTATTTATTTCAATGTGCTTTCATTAAAAAGCAAGAAGAAAAAAAAACAACCATACAAATCTGGATTTCATTTTGGTTTGTCCACAAGATCTTAGTGATTGATAGGAGATACAAAAATGTTACCAACTGTGTAAGTAAGGCAGGGGAAAGAAAATATTTTTGTTTGTGTCTGCATTGGCTTTGGATCAAATATAATGGAGCATTATGGATTTTTTTTGAATGCACAGCACTGCTGAATGCTTCCCGACCCTGCAGGATTCTAGCCTGTCTTTTAATTGCTTCCCTCTGTTGCATGTCATCATCTAAAATTGTGACACTCACTGGTTGACTTAGGTCCACGATCATGTGGAAAACCCCCTTTTTGCTATAAATGAAAAGGAACTCCAGAGTGATTTGACTTCAGTGGAGTTGCCTGGATTTACAGAGGTGTAATAGAGTAAGCCCTAGTCTACACTTATCTGGTGATTCGGTGGCAGTCAACGGCAGTTACGCAAGCTAACACAGAGTACCTTGCATAACTCCCAGGGACTGTTGTGCTTCCCTTCTGCACGGCGTCTTCACTGCACTGCACTGTGCTATGCCACTTGAGGGGGTGGTTTTACTGCGTCAACTTCTGGATCGATTGAGTGGGTCTTCAGTGATCGCCCAGTCGATCCAAATAGGTCAATCTGACAGCAGTGACTTTGCGACCATCAGTGTAGACATACCCTAAGATTTGGTCCTTGGACACCAAACTGACCCACACTCCAATGTCATGAATTGGTGTGGGTTAAAGGCAGTTTTGGTCTTTGTGGGATGCTTGCTAGCCCCCCGTTCAAGTCAGTGGGAGGTGTTCGTGACTTGAGGTGGTTATATCAGGCTTTATGTTGATAGGCACTGGCAATCTAGATCAATATTTTTGTGTTTTGTTTTGTTTTTTTGCTTTTGGAGATGAGGTACTCTTGAGACAATCTTGAACTTTGATTCTGATTCAACATGATACTAAAAGCAAATCAGAGTACAGGAAGAAGAATTCAGGATATCCTAGGTGAACATAATAGTTCGAAGGCATCGTCAGGAGGCTCCTTCCTCTGGATTTATGGTACATTTGGATATCATCATAGGACCACACCACTGACATCTGCCATCAGTTGGAAAACTAAAATGGATGGCTGTAACACTGCTCTGTTTTCCAAGACATTCACAATCTAAGACACTAATCAAAAGTCAATAGATCAGACCGAAGGAAAAGAGCGATTAAGAACCAGGCCCATGAAACAATGCACATTGTGTGGTGAAAAGACAATAGTAGTGCTTGTGCATGTTTTGCAGTAGTACCAGCAACCTGTGTGGATATTGTATGTGTTGAGGAGGGATTTCAGCATTGCATACTCATGAAATGTCATCAGATGTCTCAGGATATTTGGTGTTTTTCTTCAGGCCTCAGCTCCTGGAGCGTGAATGTCAACTTTCAGTGGAAGGAAAAAAGTTAGTAAAAAATCCTCCTTTTGGGTGGAGGATTAAAGCTTGAAAATGTATGTGAAAATGGAGAACCCAAAAGGTGTCATTTAAAAGAAATTATTTTTAAGCCAACATTGTGATTTGGGAGTGGGGGAGGCTGACTAATAATGTTTGAATGCTGGGGTTTGGCAATATTGGGGTATGGAAGAGGAGACCAAATGTGTTTGTTTTGTTATTCCTCAGTAATGGCAAACTCTGGTTGACTGTTACCATTAGAAATCCACACCCAAGTGACTACAACAAGAAAAATAGCCTCCTCAGCTCCTCATCCTCCTCTCTTTCCACATCTCTGCTTTCAGCTATCCTCACTCCTGCTGCTTGGGGTGGATAAGATTACACAGAGTCCATAATTAATTAGTGAAACTGAAAGGCAGAGTGGCCTAGTGGTAGAGCACTGGATTGGGACTCAGGAGACCTGGGATCACTGCCTGACTCTGCCACTGGCTCACTGGTCTTAGGCAAGTCATTTTACTTCTCCGTGCCTCAGTTTCCTAATCTGTCAAATGGAAATTATGATCCTATTCTCTTTTGTAAAGTGCTTTGAGATCTGCTAAGAAAAAATGCTTTGTTGGGACAGAGTCAACAAAGCCTTTGTAAAGGGAAATCATGCCTCACCAATCTATTACAATTTTTTGAGAGTGTGAAGATACATGTGGACAAGGGTGATACAGTGTACTTGGACTTTTAGGAAGCCTTGAACAAGGTTCACTAAGGCAGCAGGTTAAGCAAAGTAGGGAGTCATGGGATAAGAGGGAAGATCAGATGTTCAGAAGATCAGAAGATCCAGATCATGGATCAGAAGTAACTGGAACATTGGACTGTTCCAACTGAACATTGGAAAACATAATCCCATCTATATACATCCAAAATGATGGGATCTAAATTAGCTATTATCACTAAGGAAAGAGATCTTGGAGAGTTCTCTGAAAACATGCTGAATGTGCTGCAGCAGTCAAAAAAGCTAAGAATGTTAGTAACCATTACAAAAGGGATAGGTAATAAGAAATCAAATATCATAATGCCTCTATATAAATACCTGGTACTCCCACACTTTGAATACTGTGTGTAGTTCATAGTCGCCCCATCTCCAGAAAGATGGATTAGAATTGAAAAAAGTTTGGAGAAGAGCAACAAAAATTATTAGGGCTATGGTACAGCTTCTATATGAGAAGAGATTAAAAAGACTTGTCTTAGAAAAGAGATGACTAAGGGGGGATATGACAGAGGTCTAGAAAATCATGAATAGTGTTGAGAAAGCGAATAAAGAAATGTTGTTTACCCCTTCACATAATACAAGAACCTAGGGTCCTGAAATGAAATTAAGAGGCAGCAGGTTTAAAACAAACATGAGGAAATACTTTTTTCACACAACACACAGTTGATGTGTGGGACTCATTGACAGGAGAAGTTGTGAAGGCCAAAAGTATAACCAGGTTCATAAAAGAATTAGATAAGTTCATGGAGGATAATTCCATCAATGGCTATTAGCCAAGACGGTCAGGGATGCAACCCATGCTCTGGGTGTCTCTAAACCTCTGACTGTCAGAAACTGGGACTGGATGATCACTCAGTAAATTGCCCTTTTCTGTTCATTCCCTATGAAGCATCTGACCATGGCCACTGTCAGAAGACAGGATTCAGGTGTAGGTGGACCCAGTATGGCCATGCTTATGTTCTGATGTTGTGATGTAAGAGACAGATATTACTTATTTAAAAGCTCATTTCCCTGATGGTTGTGGCAGGGAATGGTGGGAAACTAGCTCCAACTACACCACGCGATACCTTCTAAAAAACTTTGGTTAAGGAGAATACTAATTTTTTGAGGAGAAAGGGGAGGGATGCTGGGAGCTCTTAAAATAAATAGAGCGTTAAAAAAAATAATTATTCATTGAATGAGTGAGTGGGAAGGGGAGGGGAGGGGAATATGGATGGCAGATCCTTCCTAATCCGCAGTATAGGATGAGAGATGTGGGGGGTGACTGAGAGGGAAGGAAAGAAGTAGATGAAAAGGAGAAAAGAACTTAGTATAGTACCATTTGAGGGTGATAGCTCTGTAAGAATTGTACTCTGTGCTGATCAACTCAGAGGCCACAGTTTATATCAGCCCAGAATATGGATTTAGGAAGCACCCTTCATTTATCATCTAATTAATATCCTGCAAGGGGAGAAGAGAGGGAAGCCGTTCTGCTTTCTCCCATCTTAAGGAAAACACCAGATCTTGGGTCAATTGCACAGCAGCATAGTGAATATGCATTTCCAAAGGAGATCACTTCATCCACCATAGCACCTCTCAGTTTCAGCCACCAGATCATGATATTTTTAATTCATTAAACACAAAACAAACCCCATTTATAGAAGCCTTTTACTGCAGAGCAATCTCACCTGCTCTCACTGCGGCACTAAAGTACTGCGTGCTTCATGCTAGTGGGTTCTAACCACAAAGGACCAGTAAAAAAGCTCTTTCTGTCCGACATGAATTAGGACGCTCAGTTAAAAATTCATAGGAAGATTACATAAAACCATATGCTGCCTTTATTTTTCCCCTTTTGCATTAAAAATGTACAGCTGCTCTACATTAGACATTCCATTAGCCTGTGAGTCTCACAATCTAGAGTTTATAGTGTATGATGGGGAGGGGAAAAAAAAGTAAAGCATTTTAAGCACAATATTTGGGGCTTCCTTAAAAAGACCATAATTAGGTGGCTGTTGAATTTTACTATGGGAGGAGGAGCAAGTCTGTGGATCGGAAGCTGTATGTATCGGACGAGACCTGTTTGTGGAATTATCAGCTTGCCCTCCATGCCCCCAAGCAACATCAGCAATAATTAAAATGTTATAACCTGTTTCCTGTGGTCATTTGGGAAGAAAATAAAAAATCTATTTTCCAAATGGACTCAGGAAATGTTTAGACTCCTCTAACAGTGTTAAGTTGCACACAGTTTTATGGCCACTCCATTTCTTCTGCAGAAGATCCTTTAGTTGAGTTGGAAGACTTGAAGAGTCCAGATTTACTATTAGCTAATTGACTGTGTCAGGCAGGTAATTGCCTTGGATTGAATATATGGACACTTAATGTACTGACAAAGTGAAGCATTCCAGAGTAATTTCGATTCTGGTGTGTCAATAAGTTGCTTAAAGTTTTATACATGCACTCTGTTGCGTATAGGTTCTGTAGGCTGTGATGATGTGGAAAGTGGACCAAACTCAGCTCTGGGGTAAGCAGATACAATAGCACCAAAGTAAAATGAGTTGCATCATTTTACAACAGAGTTGAATTTGGTTCTATATTTGTCCCTGAGATAAAAGCAGATATTCAGAAAGATAGTGTATGACTGCTTTCCAGTGGACTCACCAATGGGATACAGGTCTTCTCACCATCCTCCATGGTATATTTATCATGTGTACCATGTGATATATGGAACAAGTGGTAGAGAATCCTCTCTACTGATCAGAGAACCCTAGTGGCAAATGTGAGGGAGCAATTTGACCGTTATTTATTAAAAGGAAAAGGGTGGTTTTGAAAGCCTCCTTTCTGGTCGTAGACAGGTTCTCAAGGTAGATATTCTACTTTGTTTACATGTGCTGATTTCCTTTCAGTATCATTATGGGTTCATTGCCTGTAGGGATGGTAGAGGAGCCTTGAATGAATCATCTCTGTAGGCAGAGAGGAGAGTTTAATCTGTTGTTCAAAAATGCAGAGGATGCATCCTGACAGATTGACTATAATTCTGTACAATCATGAGAGATGAGGGGAAAGACTAGAGATTTTCTTAAAGTCACATAAATAAAACTGTAATATAAGGCATCTCAGAACATATGGTGGTAGTCACCATTGTTCGGCTACATGTTTAATTAACTGTTGTCTTGAGTACATTTCTAAGCAAATGTAAATTGCTACCTAAAACAACGAATGAGGTACTAGCAACAAGAACATAGGAGCGTATTAAAATGTCTTATTTAAATTTTATAGGCAGTACAGCCATATTCCCTTGTGTACAGGAGATACTCTCTTAGTTCTGTACTCCCACAGCTCTGATACCTTCATCCAGCTGATGATCTAAAGGTGCTTTTGATATATGATTTATTCACTAGAAAACACAGTGCATCACATCATGTGCTGGTCTATAAAATTTAAAACAATGTCAGTTTTGTCCACGTCAGCTATGAGATCAGAAGACCAAAGGAAAGAAATTCTCAGCTAATAATGCAACTGATTCTAACTTCAGAGATCCTAAAGCCAGAAGGGACCACTGCGATAATCTACTTTGACCTGCCCCATAACACAGTTATGCTCTTAGAAATATGTGGCATGTCATGCACCAAACTGATATCTCTGCATTGTAGCCCCGATCCAGCAAAAGACTTAAGCACATATCATATGTAACTTTAAGCATGTCAGTGTCCCAGTGACTTTAATGGGACTTCTCAAGTGATTAACACTGCACATGTATGAAAGTGCTTTCCAGATCGTGGTTTGTATTTGAGTTTCAGTGGATGCACGGTCAAGCGTACTATACATTGGCCATAGTTAAACAATTTTCTTGTTGCCTTCTAACAGAAGGTAAGCCAGTCTTTGGGCAAGTCTTTCCTCTCCTCACGCTAAGGAATTTTTGAGCCTGGCAGTTTAAAACTGATTATGGATGAAATTCACATTAATAAAACTGTTTTTTATAAAAGAAACTTGCTGCAGGGCTGATCTCTGTGTTGCAGCCTGGAGTCAGTGTTATGGCCAAGCTCTAAGTCCTTGTTTCCTAGGGAATACAGAGGAAGTGCTGAAAATACTTCAACCATAGAGACAAGCTGTAAATAACTGCCCTGTTGTGCAGATTTTAAACAAGTGTCTTGAACTTCCTGTCTCAAGAATACATTTAATTGTGGTTGTGGTTTGGTCTGTATGGAGAACTCCCATGGATATTCCATGGAACAGCAAATACAGCATGGTCCCCTGGCATTTATGTTTGTTTTAGGGGCCTTCGACAGTGGGAATATTATACCTTGGTTTGGGTTACTGAGCTAATGGAGATGTACTTGCTGGTTTGAGCTTGCCTCAGCCTGACTGAGCCAGGTACAGGAGACGTGACCTGAGCCCTATGCGTGCTGCTTCATTTGAGTAGTGAATTGGCCTGTGTGGGTAATGGGGGGAAAACAAACATGGTACTGCCGTCCTTCACTAGAGGAAGGCAGCTTTCAGCTCTGCTTAGGGCTTCATGGGAGCCCTGCCAGCAGAACCTGTCTGGGGGAGATGCCGAATCCCCACATACACTGAGTACCTTGCCCTTGGTTTTTCTCCAGCCAGCTTCACCCTTTCTGTAGCCTATGCTGTCCAGCTCTGATCTTCTCTTGGCACCATGGAGGTTGCCACTTGCATGCACCACTGAGCTGCAGCTCCAAGCTGACTGAGGCTCTGGGCAGTAAATTTGGCCTATTATTTCAAACAAACTTTAGGGATGCAAATTGCTAAGTGTTATAATAGGGACTGGCCCCAAGGGAGACAGCAGCCTCATTCAGTGACTGCACATGCCAAAACAGAAAGAATTCATAAAAATTCTACTAAAAATGCCTTCCTTAATAAATCTTTAAGAAAGATCATGTTGGGCCAAAATTTAAAAATGGTAAATGGGACTACACAAGTAATTATTGGCCTGTTAGCCTGCCATCAATTCTGGGCAAAATAATAGAATGGCTGCTACAGGTCTTGATTAATAAAGAATTAAAGGTAGGTAATATAGTTAATGCTAGTCAACACTGGTTTATGGGAAATAGATCTTGTCAAAGTAACATACCTTTTATTGATGAGATTGCAAGTTTGGTTGATTAAATTAATAATGTTGATTTAATGCACTCTTATACATCTCTAAGGCATTTGATTTGGCATCACATGACATTTTGATTAAGAAACTAGTGCAATACAAAATCAGCATGGCAAATATGAAGTGGATTAAAAACTGGCTAACTCATAGGTCTCAGAATGTAAATGGAATGAATCATCAATGAGGGTATGACTTCACTGATGGCGGCAAATTCGCTGCCGTCATAGCGATCTATCCGGATCAATTGAGCAGTCAGTGAAGACCCGCTCAATCGATCCGGAAGTCGACGCAATAAAACCACCCCCTCACGTGACACAGCGCAGTGAAAACGCCACATGAAAGAGGAGTTAACGAAGTCGATGGGAGTTATGCAAGCTACTCTGCGTAGCTTGCGTAACTCCCATTGACTGCCGCTGAATTTCCAGGTATGAGAAGGGTATGTTTCTAATGGGGTCCTGTGGGGATTGGCCCTTGGCCTTGTGATATTTGCTATTTTTAGCAGCAACCTGGAAGAATACAAAAATAATCACTGGGTTTGTAGATAACCCAAAGATTGGAGGAGTGGTAAACAATGAAGAGGACAGGTTGCTGATGCAGAACGATCTGGATTTCTTGTTATGCTGGATACAAGCTATTAATATGTGTTTAATACAGCCAAATGTAAAGTGATGCATCTAGGATCAAAGTATTGTAGGCCATACTTAGGGTTTCTGATTTTCAGTTTTAATCGATAAAACACCGATAAAACACCCTTGATACAATAAATCAGTAAAAATAGAATAAAGAATTTGGTGTTTAACTGAATAGTGCTGTTTGAAACAGTATTATGTTAAAGTACACTTGGGAATATTACAAAGAGATTACTCATTACAATATATACTATTGTAATGTATACAATACATACATTACATTTTACATTACAGTATATACAGAAAGCCCCAAACTCCCTGATTTTGTCATCTTCATTAAACTCAAAAATTGCTAAAAATAAAGCTCCAAAAATGAAATTAATCATCCCCAAAACACAGAAACCCCAGCCGTTCTTACAGGTAGGGGGACTCAATCCTGAGAAGCAGTGACTCTAAAAAGATTGGAGGGTCATGGTGGTTAATCAGCTGAATGTGATCTCCCAGTGCAACATTGTGACCAAAATGGCTGATGTAATCCTTGGATGTATAAATAGGAGTACTGGGTGGGAGTAGACAAGTTATGTAAATTCAGTATTTGGCACTGGTGCGACTGCTACTGGAATAATTTGTCCAGATCTGATGTCCACAATTCAGGAATGGTGTTGGTAAATTGCAGAGGATTTGGAGAAAAGCCACAAGAATGATTAAAAGATTGGAAAACGTCTCATAGTGAGAGACTCGAGGAGCTCCATATTTTTAGCTTAAGAGAAACGATTAAGGGGTGACTTGATCGCTGTCTCTAAGTACCGAGATGGGGAACAGAAATTTGATAATAGAGGGCTCTTCAGTCTAGCAGACAAAGGTATAGTGAGACCCAATGGCTTGAAGTTGAAGTTAGACACATTCAGATTAGAAATGAAGTGCAAATTTTAAGTGAGGTTAATTAGCCTTTGGAACATTTTATCAAGGTTGTGATGGATTTTCCATCGCTGGAAATTTTTTAATCGAGATTGCATTTTTTCCCCCTAAAACACATGCTCTAGTTCAAACAGGTACTAATTCAGGGAAGTCCTATGGCCTATCTTATATAGGAGGTCAGACTATATTATCACAATAGTCCCTTTTGGCCATGTTATCTCTGAATCTATGAATATCAGTATTTAGCGTCTGCTTGTACTCCCAAAGAATTAATGTCAACATTTTCTTTAAGTTCACTGAGAGGAAGATCAGAACCCATATCTAGGTCACTACAATCACCCCTCTTTATGGTATCGGATCACACACATTATTACCTATTGTTTTATGACTTGTCACTGGAATTCCTTCTCTGATACAGGGGAGGCTGGCTTGTTCAAGGGGATGCGGCTTGGAAACAGTACATTTGCCAGGAAGCTTGAGAGAGGTAAAGCATGCTGCAAAGACACTGCTTGGCTGTGGATGTGAGCTGCTGCTGCCTGCTGTGGTGCAGGAACATTCCCTTTGACAGCTGGAGCTCCTGGCTAAGTCTCAGTTAGCTGCCTTTGGATGCAAGAGTCATCCCTCCTTTATGGCCTGCTGGCATTCCACATGGGGTAAACTCGTTGCCCTCCAATATATGCTCTAGAGAAGCTTGAGAATAAGAAATATAAGATCTGGCCAGAATGCCTTATAATTATAACAGATCTCTATCGTCTGGAATTAACAATTCGTTTCCTCCGTGCTGAAGGCTTCGCTACAGAGAATGGACAGACACCCTCATTTTCCCAAAATGCTTTCTGCACCTAATTCATTAGTTAATTATGTATGTGTTTTAGTTGATTAGGGAACGTGTGTGGGGAAGATTGCTGCCCTTCCCACGACTCTAAAACCTTACACGTTTCTGTGCTATGCCAGAAAGGCTTGCCATCCTGCCCACAAAGAAAAAGGTCAGATGACATTGAGAAGAGATCTTCAGAGCCTAAGGACATTGCTTATGCTTTGGATTCTTGATGCCGTGGAGTCAGGCTGGATGCATTTCTAGAAAATCATCATAATGCATTTCCCATTCTGGCTGCATGGAAATCTCTTTGCTTCTCTAACTGGGAATCCATGTTTAAGTAATAACATTGAGCACTTACTATAGAGAGTGTAGTGCTTTCCATCTCCAAAGCACTTTGCAAGTGTTAACGAATTAATCCTCAGCTCACCACTGAGTGGCAGGTATTTTCAATATTACTCTCCTCACTTCACAAAAGCAGAGAGGTTCTGGTTTGCAAGGCTGAAGCAGAAATCAGTGTTAGAGCTAGGATTAAAATGCAGTAATTCCTTGCTTCCTGTCCTGCAGTCAGCCTGATATGTTCCCTGGGAGATAGACTTTTGAAGAGAGCGTAAAGGAACTAAGTACGCATTCCTCAACTAGCAGATGGAGGGACAGAAGAGGGGAACACAATGAATCTCTGCAAATACTAGGAGAGCTTCATCTGATGCCCACAGATGTCAATGGAAGGACTCTCACTCACTTCCATGGGTGTTCGCTCAAGCCTCAAGAGTGAGAAGAATGATATAGGGTGGGCCAACAGAGTAAATCCTGGAACAAAGGAGATGAATCTAAGGAAATTAGGTAAATCATCAGAAGAAACATCCCGAGCGTGAGATCCATAACACTCTGGAAGCCCCATTGCAGGGAGATGGACTGCATGACACAACAGCTGTCTTTCCATCTCTTGATTCAGTTAATTCAATTGGCTAGTGGAGGTATACAGAAGAAAACAGGTAGGATATTAGGAAAGGGACAATAAGATAGAAAATATCATAATGCCACTATATAAATCCATGGTATGCCCATACCTTGAATACTGTGTGCAGTTGTGGTTGCCCCATCTCAAAAATATATATTAGGTTTGAAAATGTACAGAGAAGGGCAACAAAAACTATTAGGAGTATGGTAGAATTTGCATGTGAGGCGAGATTAAAAAGACTGGGACTTTTCAGCTTGGAATGGAGATGACTAAGGGGGGTAGGACAGAGGTCTATAAAATGATGAATGATGTGGAGAAAGAAGTGTTATTTATCCCTTCACATAACACAAGAACTAGGGGTCATCCAAGGAAATGAATAGGCAGCAGATATAAAACAAACATAAGGATGTACTTCTTCAAACAACACACTGTCAACCTGTGGAACTTGTTGCCAGGGGAAGTTGTGAAGGCCAAAAGTATAACTCGGTTCAAAAAAAGAATTAGATAAGTTCATGGAGGATAGGTCCATCAAGGCTATTTGTCAAGATGTTCAGGGATGCAACCCTATGCTCTGGGTGTCCCTAAACCTCGAACTGCCAGAAGCCAGGGATGGATGACAGGGGATGGATCACTCAATAAGTTGTCCTGTTTTATTCATTCAGTATCTGGCACCAGCCCCTATTGGAATCAGGATCCTGGTCTAGATGGACCATTGGTCTGACCAGCATGACCATTCTTACGTTCTTTCATCTTGCTAATCTCAGCTAGATACAGAGCTATCTGGGTAGCAGTGCTATCTAAGCGGAGGTGAGCCACCTCCTCTCTGCAGGGCTGTTCTGTGTATTGTTGTCTTGTAATTTCCCTCTGTGGCTTCCTGTAGATATTAAATATGGGGGAGGGAGTGGGGGAGAAGAGGAAGGATGGTTCAGTGGTTGGAGTGCTGGATCTTGGCCAAGTCACTCAGTATCTCTGTGTCTCAGTTCCCCATCTGTAGAATGGGGATAATAGCACTTCCCTACCTCACAGGGGTGTTATAAGGTAGGAGAGGAGTGTCCCATGAGCAATAGTATCAAAAGTGTGGACAGGTCTGGTAGTATCAGAATAGATGTCTCCCCTTGCGCCAAGACCATGTGGAGGCCATCCATCAGCCTGAGCGATATCCTGGCCTCAAGCCTTGTGCTGATGTTTTTTTCAGTCCTCTTGTTCAATGTTGTACACCGCGATGGATAGTGGTTGATTAAGTCAGTAGGGTTCAGAGATTGTCTCTTGAACTCTGGCTGGCTTACTGAGGGCTTTGGGTGGGTGATAGCTACGTTTTTTCAAAGGTGGAATGACTGTCTGTCAGGAGGGAAGCCAGTTGGTCCCAGGAGCCTTTCACTATGCAGGAAGGGCTCAGCTCTTCACTGGACGTGGTGACTATGATTTCCTCCAGATGTCTCTTGCCATTGTCAGTGGGCTGAAGTCTGGGAAGGGGAGAGGAATGTGTCCAGGATTGAGCTTTGTGTATCTTTCATATTGGGTGGAGAGGCCATTGTAGATTTAGTGATCTTCTCCATGAGATAGACTCGGGGGCAGTGTATTGGCTTTCTGGGGTGATGAAGAGATTTGCAAAAGTTTGGCTAGTAGTGATTCAGCAGCTGAAAGGCGGAGGAGAAGAGTGATCTCAGTAGCTTTAAACTAAATCTAAGCCTTCACCAAGGCTGCATGGAACAAGACTATTGGACTTTCTTGCATTGAACTCTATGCTGAAAGTCATTTACATCACCAGCATTTGAGTTCCCTTCACTCCTGCTTCATCTATTGAAAATCTGAGAGTCGTGGTGATCTGAGGCATAAGGGAGCAGGAAAAAGGTGTTTTCTAGGCACCAGTGTAGTGTTTCCCAAGCTCTTATGCTCTTTAGCCTGTCAGCGGAGTGAGGCTGCGTGAATTTATCTGGAATTGAGTTGTTTCCATGAGCTTCCAGGGGACAGAGCGTGATAATCGTCTTCCTGCTTGAGGACTTGAGTCCTGCTCTGCTTGGAGCATGGCGACAGTTTGTCTCAGAGAGGTGCGTGACTTCTGTGCTCCTTACACCTACTCCCTCTTTGGCGATAATGATATGCGTGTCTGGGTGCTTGAACCTCTGCTGAGACCACCAGTTCAGTTCATATAGGGCATCGAACAGCCAGCAGCTAGTAATGGATTTTGGTCAGCACTAGCCTGATCTGGTGACCTGTGTGTCCCATTCTGACCCCTCAAGCCACCCGGAGTCTCCCTCCTGTGAGTACTCTAATGAGCTGACAGTGTGTTTTTTATATATAATTACTGTAAAAGGTAAATATACTGTAATGGAGCACTGTGTAACATCTTGCTTGTGAATAGAGCAGTAAGTGGATGACCTCAAGGTGAGCATTTCTGCATTCCACATGCCAATTACTTCCACTTAAGAAATTTAGAAAGAGAACTGAATTTCAATGCAGTGATAGGATTCCTGGGTGGGTTCTCTGACTGTATGTTTCAGTCATTTGGATTCTAGCAATCCTTCAGCTCAGCTCTCCTTGCATAATGTAGTGGTTTCTACTTTATTATTTTGTTGGAGTCTTCCTGTAGTGCAGTAAGCAATGGGCATCCTTCCTTGTGTCCCCTCTCACTGGCTCTTGTCACAGCCGCTGCAGTCTGTCTGTCTTTCTTGGTGGGTGGGTGCTCCATTGATGATTTTGTAGTGTCATGGCACATGTGTTCTCATGGCTGAGCTGAGAAGCATGGGAACACCAAGTTTGGGTCCAAGATATACTTGCTTGAACTTGTACACATAAGCCTCTTCCGTGGATATCAGTATTCATTTGGATTTGGGTTGGCACTATGGGACAGCTGACACATGAGCAGTGATGGAAAGAAGTAGTTTTCAAGCAGACATTAATCTAAACAGTGACTAGGCAGTGATGGCTAGCATTTAAATCCATTGTGGGGCATTAGGGCCACAGAGAGAGACACAAATGGCTGTTCTCTATATTGTCACCCAATGTTTCAGCTTGATTTATGGTGACCTGCTGTATTATAGCATCAAAAGCTAAAGGCAGAATGAATACAAGATGAAGAACAACAAGCATCTCCATTGGATTAGCCAGACACAGCTCGGCTGCCCTGAACTGGCTTTGCAAAGTGGTCAACTCTGTTTCCACACCCCAGTTGGATAGTATCACTTAGGAGTGGATGCAGTACAGCACACGTACCATGGTACATCAGCGAAGAGTGTGTATTATTGAAAATGAGGGCCCCCAGATGTTGAAATCTGGGGTTTATATGGTCAAGACACTGTTGTTGTAAATAGCACTACTTCTGTTGTTGTTGTTAGTAAACCACACTAATGTAATTGTTATTTACCTGTCCTTTGTCCTTCCAGCAGCATCTCTGTGTAGACATATAGGTGCAATTAAAGTTAATGCAAAGCCACTTAAAATGTGAATGCCTAATTTATTTCCAAATGGGAAGGTCAGCACCATTATCCTTGGTGGATTCAATTACCAAATCCTGCATAATCGTAGCACTTGCTTCCTGTCTGTTAATCATGTCTAGCTATGCATATATTATGTGCAAATATAAGCAAAACAAGAGATGGAATTTCCATGTGTGGCATGCCTGACATTAGTTCTTACAGGTTGAAATTTAACTTTCCGAATATGATATAGATTTTTATTGTTTATTTTTTAAAAAAGGGAAACCCCTGTGGCAAAGAAAAGTGGGCAAGCATCTGTTTGCAGTTAGTCCTTCTGCTTCATTTAGACCTCACAGGATCTGCGAATATAAGTCAGAACAGTAGAACAAAGTAGTTAAGCCCAAGAATTGGAAAAGCCTATTGAAAAAACCAGCAGTAATGGCCCCCCAAATGTGTTTTGGTTTCTGTTTGGTTTTGAGAGAGCGAGCTCAAACATCGTTATGTCCATATTTATTACAGTGCAATTTGCAAACATAAAATGAAGAATAAACATTATTAACTTTTAAAGGATAAAGTCTCCCATTTAAATATAAACAGACACCGTCAAGAAAGAAACCATATTTCTTGTAGTTAGGGCCTGATCCAAAGTCTGTTGTAATCAACAGGTCTCTTTCCATTGACTTCCGGGGACTTACATATGTTCCTTACCTGTGTTGTTGTTAGTGCTCTAGGTTATTACAAATAATGACAGTAAGACTTATTTCTTACATAGAGCTTTTCATTAGTAGATTTCAAAGTGCTTCATAATCTTTATTTGTTATCACAGCTCCCCTGTAAGGCAGGGAAGTACCACTATTCCCATCTTACTGCTGGGGAACTGAGGCGCACAGAGACAGGCCGAAGGTCACAAGGGAAGTCCGTGGCAAAGCAGAGAATTGAATCGTGGTCTCCCAAGTCCTAGGCTAGTGCCCTAACCTACTAGACCATCCTTCCAAAAAGACCTTTGAAAGTCTAATTCTCTTTTATACCATTTGTGCTCTCTGGAGGGTTTTTGCACTTTACCAGCACTAACAGTGAACTAGAATGATCAGTTTCATTTTCTATCCTTCTCAGGTTCTTACCCCATATTCATCACCATGGCAGTGAACACCTTCTCTTCTCTCGCACTATGATAATGCTTCTGTTTGCGTGGACAGTGCTGTAGGGAAACACTAAAGGGATTTGAGGTGTTATTAGTTTAAAAAAATGAGTTAAAAGTAGCTCCAGGTCATACAGCTGCCCCTGCATCCCACTGTGATTTTCCGGGTGCTACAGTTGTATTATTCTATTTCATTAATATCTTTTCATATCTTTGTTGCTGTGTAAAAGACCCAGACAAACAGCAGGGAAAACTGACTCAGACCACAGTCCTGTGTTGTGACCTGCCATGCTGGACTGCTACGAACACAGAGCCCCATTGGAGTGAATAGGGATACATGCAAACAAAATAGTCCATAGGTACAGATTGCAGTGCAGGCCAAAAGACCTGGAAAAAGTCCTACTAGCTTTAATGCTGGAGGCTGAAGCACTAGTTAACTATACTGACTATAACATTTATTGACTCCTTTGCACTGAAAGTAAATGTAAGTGTCATCGGTAATAATCGCAGGTAAAATATATTCAGATAAAAGCATGATTTTGTTTTAAGTGGACAATGTTTTTATAAACCCTTGCATTATAGAAAAAAAGTTTTCACTAAGACATTTTGTTTTTTAATGTAAAAAGTTTATACTCGCATAAGATTTGGTTAAGATGCCTCTCGCTTTATTTTTAAATTAATATTGTTTGTTTGTTTTACGTGGCTTAATTGTGAGCCTAATGATGATGATCAAATCTTACAATTGAATCACTTTAGCAAGAGAACTTTACCAGAGGGGAATTAAATGTGTTTCAAGTGTGCAAATGAAAGACAGAGTGTTACAAGTAACAATTAACCAAATTAAACGAATATCAAATATTAGTAGCACGAGGTGGGTGAGATAATATCTTCTGTTGGTGAAAGAGACAAGCTTTTGAGCTACAAAGAGAACTCTGAGTGAAAAAGAGCTCGGTGTAAGCTTGAAAGCTTGTCTTTCACCGACAAAAGCTGGTCCAATAAAAGATATTACCTCACCCACCTTGTCTCTCTTAATAATTTGTAAGAATTTGCACTGAGGAATTGGGTTATTTTCAGTAATGAGTGAAAGATTTTTTTCTCTCGTTTTTAAAAGGAATGTCACCTATTTTTAGGCATGAACAAAGTGAGACAATCTGCATTTCATCAGAAATGTTCTTTGTTCTCACAGGTTTCGTTGAACTTTGAAATGAAACTTTGGGTTTTTAGGATAGTCATGATTTCCCCTCTGCCCACCCCCCCAGTTTTAGTGCTTTTTACTTTCACTTCATAACAACAATTTGGTGACATGTACAGGAGTCACAAGGTAGGTCCTTTAGGATTTTAGGACGTCTCACAAATCCACAGGCAATATAATAGAACAGAAACATTTTGGTCTTTCCCATATCTGTTTGGACAAAACTGGAACATGTGGGAGTCCGTCTCTGTGTGTGTCTCTCTCTCTCGGAACACCTTGGCCAAATATGGCAGTCCCCAAAGTCAGGAGCAGGGTGGGGTGAGCAAGCAGTACAGACCTCCTGGCCCAGTGGGGTAGAGGGACGTAGGCCCACCTGATTCCACTGCGTCCCAGCCCAGGTCCCTAACAGTGGTGCAGTGCTTCAACTGGGTCAGTGGGGTTCCGGCCGAAACATGCCAACCGGTGCTCCAAGACAAGCATAACCGTGGTCGGCTATCCCTGGGCTACTTCCTACCCCATCCCGAGGTGTATCTGAGTTCCCGGGTCATCCTCCGCTTCCTCGGGGTACACAGCCAGTGGTAACCTCAGCAGTACCTCGGCGGCAGGCATCACTGGCGATTCGGGTAGTTTGGGGTCATCGCTGGAATGGTAGGCATCTCCGCTGGGCTCAGGGGCTGGCAGCAGACAGGAGGCCTCTGTCTCCCTCGGTGTCTGCCCATCAACTGAGGTACCGGGCTCAACTCCTATACTTTCTGTTCCTGTCTCGCCCCTCTGGTTCCGTCTGGCGGGCATGGACTTCCAGGTTTCGCCCTCCAGGGAGTAGATGGCCCTCCCTCAGTGTCAATCTCAGAGGAACTCCACACCTCCCGGCTACAGTTTCCATTGTGACAGATACTGTACAGACATGTAGCAAGAGACAGGAGCGTCACAGTTGAAAAAGAGAAGACAAATGGTAGGAGAAAAGAAATATTATCTCAGTTTTGCAGATGGGAGGAACTGAGGCACGGAGAAATGAGGCCACGATTTTGAAACATGGATGACTAACATTAGGCCCCTGAGTTTATATTTGGTCACTATATAATTGACTCCCATAGGAGCTCTTGGGTGCTCTGCCCTTTCAAAAATTCAGCCATAAGTAATTTTCCCCAGGTCACACATGGAGTCTGCGGAAGAGGAGGGAATTAAACCCAGGTCTCTGGAGTCCCCATCCACTCCTTAACCATAAGCCATCTATTGTTGTGTTCACCCTGGCTGAAACTGGGTTTTACATAAATTATCCCCAGTCAGGCTTTTCCATTTTCACAAATAAAGATGAACGTTTTTGCAGTAATAACAGCCTTTCACATCTCTCAACCCGAGCTGCCTTCCTGGAAAAGAGCCAAAGATTTGAGTCAGAGCAATAACTTGTTCTGCTTTTCATTAGTATGGTCTAGTGTTTGGTACTAGTTAGGAGTGATTGGAACCCCTGAGTTCTTTTCCAAATTCTGACACTGATTTGTGCGTGGCTTTTAAGTCACTTAAAATCTGTGCTGTGGAATGGGTATAAAACCTACCACCTGGGGTGATGTGAGCCTTCCCTGATGAATGAATGGAGATTTGAGATCCTCTGATGAATGGCTCTGTATAGAAGTGTAATGTATAGTTACTATAAAAAACCAGCAAAACTGTGGCATTTTGCCACATACCAGCTGTTATTTCCTCTACGACATTGCTAGTCATTCTCTTCTCAAGGTGGAAAGTAGGCAGCCCTTCTTGGGGGTCTTTGTCCTAAGTCATCCCCTGCTTTGTCAGAGCTTAGCTGCTTCATTAGAAAAAATTCTCATGCCCGCTGCCTCCCCCCCGATCTTGCAGTGGCAGCTGCTGCTGCTGTTTAGGAGCTTGACTCGTGCCTGGTTCTGTCTGTCAGGACTGGTGAGCTGCTATATTAATTTCAGTGCAGCAGCATGAAAACCAAAAAACCTCTCGTTACTTAGTGGCACAGGCAACGCTGCCCTCTTTTTTGTGGCGTCCTTTTTTTTTCTTTTTCCTCCACCGTCACCTTCCTTCCCCCTTCAGAGCTTCACGTCTATTGTGCTAGCTGTTCATCCGGCTGGATTCTGACCTCCCTGACACTGGTGTAATTGCAAGTTTATATCTCTTTTACAGTGGTGTAAAAGAAGTCAGGACGAGTCCTGTTACCACTGCTCGTGTTATCTGAGCATGCTACACTTGATTGCCAGTAAACAAAAACATAGAAAGGGAAGAGGCATTGCAGTAATGCAGGTCGCACTAGGGCTCTTGCTGGTAAAAATCCAGCAACTCGCTGAGCAGCAAACGTTAGGACTTCAGTAAACCTATGGATTTTAATTACCTTTGTGTTTAGTACTTTATCCTGCATAGCGCATTGATCAATGTGTGTTGCACCCTCTGCTGTGCCTTTATAGACAGCGTATGTGAACCTGCTGCAGTCGTAGCTGAAGGACTCATTGCTGTAGCTCAAGCTGGAGAGTCCCTGGTTCTATCCCTGTGTGCGATCAAGATGAGGATAGTTATAGCTGTACTACTGGAATCCATGGGACAGCTGCATTGACTTTAATTGGGACTTTAGTGGTGAATCTTGCATCTGTGTAGCTCCTTTCATAAAGAAGGATCTCAATGTATTACAGACAAAGAGCCTGCTCCTGGGAAGTCCAAAGTATCTGCAGCTTGCATGGTAATCAGCATTTGGCTGGATCTGGACTGAAACTCCTGGGGAAAAGGACTGGGGGGCCTAATCCTACAGTCACTTCTGCTAGTTTTTCACCTGTCTGGCTCCACAGGCTTCAGTGTATGTGGACTGAACCCCAGTTTTACATTGGTGTAAGAGAATTAGGCTGCCTGTCATTTTATCATATAGCGGGCTGATCCTTCAAACGCTTACTGCCTTGTTCAGTGCTTGCTATCCCAAGTGGTTCCATCGTCTTCAAGTTTTTGCAGGGTAGGGCCCTATATTTGTAAAGCACCATGTGCACTTAACGGTGCTATTTAAATGATCATCATAAAATTATGCCCAGTATAGAGGAGTTACTCCATGCACTACAGAAAAGTATTGACTTTTGAGACACAAAGGAGCAGTTATGCCAGCAGCGCATAGCAACACTCTACGGCAGTTTAGGACGGGAAGTGAAGGCAAAGTCCCATCTTCATGTGGAACTGCAGGGGAACTTTTCAGCTATACAGAGCGAGAAGGCTCAAAGTGGAATTTAGCCAGGACACAGGTCAAACTTCCCTACTTACACAGGAAGCAAGATAGGATCGTTAAGGGCAAAATTCTCTCTTGCTTCACACATTTGGCACACAGAGTGAGGTCGTATGAGGCCTACCCTGTAGTCGCATGGGCTTCCACTAGTCTAAGTGCGACGGGGGAAGCAGGCGCCATGGGTCTGCTACCCAGTGGCATAATGACTGGGGGAGCATAATGGGCAGGTCCCCGATTGCCAGCCGGCCATGAGCTTCGGGTCTGGAGTGGCGGGTGAGTGCGGGGCGCCAGGCCGCCCTTCATGACACGCAGGGGACAGGAGGTGCCAGCCCCTCCCACGCCTCCTGTCCCCCATGCAATGTGAAGGGCCAGTCTGGCCTCCCCTCCATAGGCCAGGGAGTGAGGCCACCCCCTTCTGATCTGGCACCAGGCTGGCGCGGGAGAGATGGGCACCACACAGTGGGTAAGTGCAGGGTGCGGGGACGGCAAAGCCAAGCCTGCATTTCCACCGCCCTCCCTCCCGCAGGTATAGACCCCCCCTCTCCCCAGGGCAGCTGGGTGCAGCGCCAGGCCCCTTCCTGCCCCACGTGGGTGGATGGGGTCGCAAATGCGCGCTTGGACCCCAGCTGCCAGGGAACCACGGTACGCCACTGCTGCTACCTTCTCGGTCAGGGAGGTTGGAGTGTCTGAAGGTGGAGCAGGCGAGTGGAAGGGGCCTTGGCTCTGACTTCCCCCAACACATGCGTATGTTCACCGGCCAGCATGGAATTGAAGTGATCTGCTACTGGTAAAAGTCAGAAGACTGGTTCTCCCTTGAAGGAATGGGAGTTGTGACTTTCCTTCCCTGCTCTTAGGGTGGTGAAGCCACAGAGCTACCTCTCATTTCTGGCTGTGGGCAAAGTCACAGTCTAGCTGTACATGATCACATGTGTCCGGGAGCTTATTTTTATATCTTTTCTGAGAGACAGCACCTCCAGTCAGTACAGCACCCCTAACCACTACGCTGGGGCATTTGTTCTTTCATAAAGCCAAGGGGAATGAATAACTCCCCCAACAAACCAAAGCAGTTTTTATTTCAAATCATTTGCTCTGTCTGTGAATTGGATCGCAGCACCCTGGTTTCACCCATGGACAGCTTTGAGAGGGTTCTCCATTTCCTTTCCATGATGAGAAAACATATATTGAAAGTTTACTCTCCGATGTGATGGGACGGTGGGGGACAAGGCAAGGCGCATGTTTTGGTGTTCCTTTCTAATGTCTGTGGTTGGTATAAAAGGATCAAAAGATGTTTCCATTGACTTTACTGCTCTCGTGACACTTAAATTCCCTAACAGTAGTTTGCTCATGCAAAAAAGATTTCCTGTGCTTTATGCAAACTGCTTTGCCTTCCTGGAATGCAACAATCGAAGGCATTTGCAAAATGCTCCTGTCTCCATCTCTGAAAAGTGCCTCCCTATATGTTTTCCTGATTAAGAAATTCAGTCCACCAAAAGACAGTTTGCTCAGCTGGAGCTGGGTGTTTGGTTGGGATTAATAAGCAGTGTTCCTTTCCTCATTCATCTTCCTGTTTAGCATACAGGAAAACAAATTACTTTTGGGCTTTCCTGTTCATTTGTACTTACACAAAATATATTCTGTATGCTTTTAAAAGACATTTAACTCCTAGAAATAGAACACTGGCAACATGACTCTGTCTTTCAGCCTGTCTCAACCGGCCGTCATCACTCAAGAAGGGCTGAGCCCTGGCAGTGTGAAATATGCTTCGTTAAGCACTGAATGCTGAGTGAGACAGAAATAACTGACTGATCTAGGTTACACAAACTCTTGTTGGGATTTACTGGTCGATTTTATTTTTTTTTTAAAGGGAAGGGGAATTTAGTGCTTGGACTGATGGCCCTGGAAGCTGAAAATCCTTTATGCGCAGAACAGGCACTGTACAGGATCAGCAAAGCAAGTGTTCTCCATGCTCCTTCTTCAGTGTGCCTCACCCTTTTTTGGGGTGGGAATATTTCTGGGGGTTCAAAGGGACAGTAATTCAGGCTCTATGGCCCTGTCAAGCTCTGGCCCTGCTGTTGAAATTGCCAGTGAGGGTGGCAAGTGTAATAGTGGCTTTTGTGCTATAGACACAAGTCCATCTGAAGTGGAGGGACCACCAAGTTCACAGGCCCCGGAATGGGCATCAAGCGGCAATGGCTTTTGGCCATTAGTACGTTGGGCTGGGATTTTCAAAGGGAGCTAAGGCGGTTAGGAACACAAATCCCATGTACACGTGATAGGATTTGGGTGCCTAACTCCCTTAGGCTGGGATTGAACTCATAAAAGATGCTGTGCTCTGTTACTGCTGAGCCAACCCGTTCCATTGACTGTGTTGCCTTGAAGGGCACTCCCACTTCGTTCCCTTACTGCCAGGTGGTGGTTGTAGGCACGCCCCTGAGTAGAAGAATTTGGCCACCCCAGAAGTAGCCTGGGAAGGGCACTGCACTTCAGAGAGACACTTTGGATTCACACCTGCTCACTCCGGAACAGTAGTTTGTTGTCCACTGATTTCTATCCTCAGCAAATTACTACCCCCCTCTGCATTGGCACAGGTACTCTGGCCAGTGAGCAGGGCACGGGGACCTAAAGCTCTTCCCATTCTCCGCTCACCTGATCTAGTAAGGGAGTCAATGGGTGAGGCCTGCTCCCCTCCAGATATCTAAGCAGCTCGTCTTGGAATGCGAAGGAGGCCTCAGGTACCTAGTCCAAGTCACAATCTGCTCTTGCTGTTGGGTTTTTTACAATGATTCCATGGAGACTTGACACTGAAACGTCTTTTCTTTCTGATTTTGTTTGTCGTTCATTTATTTTAGGTTGATTCCTGTGGCCGGCCTCAGTCACTGAACTTCATGTTTTTCAATAGCATTGACACATTATATGTATTTTGCATTAGTTGCAAGTAGATTGACCAATCAATTTTCATTATAGATCCTTGCTTTCTCCTGCTGATAACTTTCTGAAAAACTCACCACACGGGCTGGAATTTTCTGTCCTTAGCCTCTGCCCAAAGAAGAATATTTTGTTTATCAATGTGGAGCAAACACTTTTCAGTCTGTTTTTTTCAGTAGTGGAAGGGTGAGAAAAGGAATATAGTGTTCCCCTTGTCAAAATAATTTAGCTTGGGTTTGTTTAAACAGACTGCAGAAACGTGGTTAAATGCTTGGCTGCAGATGGAAAGTGAGCGCTGAACATGCACAGTAGAAAGTCTAGGTAAGTTACAAGTAGAGATGGACCTGAATGAAAGCCTTGCTCCCAAATATCTCTGAACTTCAGGAGGAATTCAGACTGGGATCCGTATTTTTCATTACAGTCCCATTGCTAGTTGCAAGGTCCACAATTGGAGTGAGTTTCTTCCTGGTGCAAAGGGCCACTAATGCATAGGCCTTATAAAGCCTTCAGCAGAGGGGTGAATTTCTCCCCTGTGGGAGTGTCTTGGGATGTGAACAGCTTTCAAAACCAATATAAGAGGCATCAGTTCGGGGGGCGATTTGTTAAAATAACGGCTTAAGCATGTGCCAGTTGACTGCAGTGTCGGGAAGTATTCATTGCGCTTCTGTGAACCTGCATCTGACATAGATATAGTATAGAGCAATATCAGTGCCACATAATATACTAACTAGATACAAGAAACAGGAAAGAATCCCTGTAATTAAAACTTAGAGGAAAGTTCCTAGACATCTCAATTTCCAATTCCCATTGTAATTTCCAGAATTTCAGTGCATTCATATTCTTTACTGAAAAGCCTTCCAAAGACTGACCCGAAAAACACTTGTTTTGTTGTGCCTCTTTATTGAAGGTAGTGTTACATGGGTGCTTTCTAATATCAGCTGTCTTCAGGAATCTCTGTTGTACAACCAAAGGATAATTTTCCCTTAAGAAGGATAGTGCTCTTTTGAAAGACTATAATAATTCCTATTTCATCTCTCTGTAGCCCATGGCATTCTAGGGGAAACAAAAACAAACAGCTAGACAAACTCTGATTTATGAACATTTTTGCTGACGGCATGAAGTAGGAAGTTTCACGCCGCTGTCTGTATGCAGAGCTGGATGGCACAACCATATAAGTGCAATTGTGAATTCTTTCTTTTAAAGAATATTTCAAATAGGGTCAAACTCAGAAATGAATCACATGAACTTTTCAGATAAATACCATGATGGACCCTAAAACGTGTCAGTTGATTTGAATAAGTATGTGCACTTAAGCGTAGTGTTTGCAGTGTTCAAGAGATTTCTTATAGCAAGAATGGAGATGAATGAAGGAATATTGCAGATACCGAAGTAACTATTTCTGTTTATCTTAGGTCATCTTGGCATGGTTTTAAGGATACTCACGGCACATTATTACTCTAGGGCAAAGATTAAGTTGAATGAGTCAAACTAAGAATACTTCTGAAGTTTCCATAGTTTTTTTTTTTTAAATGTGATTTTGGATGCTTGAGTGTTGCATGGCTAACTTGAGATATGTTAAAAAGGCCTGATTTTCAGAGGGTAGGTGCTCAGCACTTTCTGAAAATCAGGCCTCCCCTAAGAAGCCTCAAGTTGGACACTGCAAGTCACTTTTGAAAAAGTTGGGCTTTATGAATATCTATCAATGTGTCCCCCTGTCACTGTCAACCTTGTCTTCCCCATCATCATCAGTCACATTTTCTCCACATTTAAATTGCTTTTTGAGATAGGAACTGTCATTTTTTTATGTTTGTATGGCAGCTGGCAATAGAGGAAGACACCATATACAGCACTCTTCTTAGTCTTGATTCTGCCAGGTGCATTGATTCAACTTGCAGTGGCAAATGATGCAGTCGTGGTACTAGTTTCACAAAGATAAATGTCTATATTTCATCAGAAGCAAATACGTAAATGAACTCCAGCTTTCTAATCCATTCTCCTCTATGGCACGGGACTGGAGCACGTTTGGCTCTGAAGTTTCAGCGTAGGTGGGCCTGGCAGCACTCCCTGGTTTAACAGAAACATGTTCTTAAAAGAGAGTTTAATGAGGCAGTTGAAGAATTTCCACTTTTCCCCCCTTCCGTTCACACAAGCAGCTAGACGTTTTGTCTCCTTGTTTGTTCTTGACCTGCATTGCCTCTCTAGCTTAGGGACTAGCATTTGAGGTCTCTGGAGCCAGAAGCAGCTGCACGAGTTGCCTGTAGCATGGCAAATTTTAAAGATCGTAATTCAAGACATTGTCTTGCAGCAGATTCGTGGTATATAATTTGCGTGCTTCGCTCTGAATGTGCTTTAGGTGGCTTATGTATCTTGGGCTTCACAAAAAAGTCCTGTGGCACTGGATGGGCAGCTGGGGTGGGAGGTTAGTTTGGAGGGTTGTGGGATGTTCGGGAAGGTGACGTGGGCAGATAAAGCCATGGGAATCAGCTACTCTAGTGCCCCAAACTGGGCGGGGCATTGTTATCCAATAAGAATGTTTGATCTATACATCTATGAACTTCATCTGTACAGTGTGTACAGTTCTGGTCTGGTCACAAGTAATTTTCCCTGTGTCTGGTCTAATTCAACTGGCCCAGAGAGCTAATGCAAACTCAGTTCCTTTGGTTGTAGCCCAGTTTAATTTTGTCCACCCAGGGTAGACCCTGGGCATATCATATCCAAACAATTTTGGCAATCTCACTGTCACATTGCTTCTCCAACATTTGCATCTCCTAGCCCGTTCCCTCCTCCACTTTCCCTCTCTGCTTCCCCCCTTGCACAGACATCTTCCTTTCAGCTTTCTTGTCTTTATTTTATCATAGAATCATAGAAGATTAGGGTTGGAAGGGACTTCAGGAGATCCTCTAGTCCAACCCCTTGCTCAAAGCAGGACCCACCCCAACTAAATCATCCCAGCCAGGGTTTTGTCAAGCTGGGCCTTAAAAATCTCTAAGGATGGAGATTCCACCACCTCCCTAGGTAACCCATTCCAGTGCTTCACCACCCTCCTAGTGATAAAGGTTTTCCTACCTAGACCTTCTGCACCGCAACTTGAGACTATTGCTCCTTGTTCTGTCATTTGCCACCATGGAGAACAGCCTAGCTCCATCCTATCAAATCCCCCCCTCACTCTTCCTTTCCGCAAACTAAACAAGACCAGTTCCCTCAATTTCTCCTCAGAAGATGCAACATATCTTAGAAATAATTCCCCTCTCTTTAGGCAAGTATAGGAACTGGAGCAATATTTCACGTCTTTTTTTATTGTTGCAGCTTTTATCAAATCTTCAGAAAACTATAATGTCTCCT
Source organism: Mesoclemmys tuberculata (assembly GCA_007922155.1). NCBI lineage: Eukaryota > Metazoa > Chordata > Testudines > Chelidae > Mesoclemmys > Mesoclemmys tuberculata. The sequence goes on from ML675690.1 coordinate 8,316,019, forward strand.
ACCCTTCCTGATGTGTAGGCAGCTGTCTCATGCTTTCTGACATGACATGTCTTTTAGTGAAGATTATTAGTAATAAAATTAGAGCTCTCTGTGTGTGTCTGCCAAGATGGAGCTCAGTGCAGTATACAGGAAAAGGTTACACTAATTTGTATCTGTGTGTTGGCGAAAAATGGTCATTTGTGATCCATGTCAGAGGTCATTAAACTGCGGTCTACAAACACGAATGGTCTTTGAGAGCTGTCTGGTAACCTGCTCCCTGTTCTCCTTATTTCCAGCTGCTAAGTAGCATTAAAAGACAGCTAATAATACATTACATATCAGTTTTCCAAAAAAAGAATTGCCGTAGTTGGCACGGGATGAGTTGCCCATGGCCAATGTGATCGTGAATGACAGGGGAGGTAATCCAGAAGACAGTCTCTTTATTAAGATGTAGCCTGCTCTATGGAAAAGTTTGAGAACCCAGGGTCTCTGTCAAATGAGTTTGGTGGTCAGTTACTAACAGACAAGAGTCTACATCACCAAAAATACAAAGACACTTGACCCATGCCTTTGCCAGTCGTTTCAGCAGAGAAGCCAAGGATTATTCTCCCCTGGGACTTGAGCCAGTGCCCATTGAAGACAATGGGAGCCTTTCCATTAACTTCCATGGGCACTGGATTTGGCCCTTAGGGCTTGATTTTCAAGTGTTCAGATTTTCAAAAGAAATACCTCAGCTCTTCTCTGGACACCAAAATCTGGGCCCTATGGTCCATACTGCTCAGCCCTCAGCAACTCTTACTGTGATGCTTACAGCCAGTGTGAGCCCAGAGGGTGGACTTCTTTTAAAAGTTCCAACATCTGTTTGGGAGCTAAGATGCAAGCTAGGCTTGTCTGAAAATCTGGCCCCACTTGTGAACGCTGAACATGTCTGAACATTTGGGGCTTAGGCTAAAGTTTTCTAAAGGTGACTTAGGCTTCTAAGCTGCTGAGGCATTTTTGAAAACGTTACCTTTAGTCTCTCTAGGCTGGGATTGAAACTCATCTGCGGGGCAACCCGAGGACACTTGCACTTCCATTGCCTATACCTTGTAACCGTTCTCACGCTGCCTCCTTCTTAACAGTTTATACAGCACCCAGCACAGTGGGCACAGGCTGGGCCTCTGCACACTCCCACAGCCTAAATTAGAAGTTTATATTCACAAGGGAAGTGAGAGGGGTGGGGCTGGGAGCGGCTATTGAGAGGAGAGTGTAGGGCGCGGATCTCTGCTAGTTGTTAGGGAGGCATTAATTAAACATGGCAGTCAAGGAAGATCTGTGAGCCCTGATCATTTCTTTTTAAATGAATTCCAGAGTATGCATGTATTTCCAAAGGGCTGAAACAAAACAAATCCTGACCTTAACTGACAGGATCTACTCCTCTTTTGATTATATTGATGAACAGGACAACAGCAGTGTGGTGGACTGTAGAGCCCAAGGGACACATTAGCATGGTAACAAACTAAAACAGCTATTGACAAGCATGAAGTTCAGAAGCTGCCGTTTTGCCTGAAACCATGGCTCCCTCCCTCCTCCTTTGAAACCTCTTGTCAAGACCGATCATTACTAGATTAGGAGGTGGGAACAAGGTGTCATTTCATCACTTTTGGGAAAATCCTGCAGGGTTTTATAGGGGAAAAAAAAAAAGATGTTTTCCATCGTTCTTTCTATAAACCATCCTGTAGAACATACTAGATAATTATATCCCTGAAGTAGAATTTGCTAGTATGGTTCATAAACCCGTTAGGGAGGATCTCATTCTCTATTGAAAAATATATAGGGTTTTAGCATATTTTCTATTGACTCCTAATTAAATTTCTTTAGACTTTTTCAAGTGAGGGAATGGTAGCATTTTAATCACGGCAAAAGCAGTACTGCTCCATGGTTTTGATGTCAGATGTCCTGTGAAGAGTTATGCACCATACATAAACTTAGTCTAGTGATTAAAGAACAGCAAGGCGTCAGGTGATTTTACTTATGCTGGTGAATATCCTTCCTTACCTGCAGTATGATCTTGAGACAAGTCATTTACCTTTCTGTGCCTCAGTTTTCCCACGTGTAAAATGGAGATCATTAGCACCACTTTACAGATAAGTTATGCACTTTTTTTATTTACTTCTTGGAGTGAAGGTTCATGAGTAACATCAAATATTATCATTTAGCAAACCCTTGCTTTAGTTACTGTTTAAGCGAATTCCTGCAGGTCTAGAAAACTATATCTACACTGTTTTGCACGTTACAGTAGAATGTCACTAATTTTTTGCTCTAATGAGCACAGGACCAGTTCTGCAAGCTAGCAAATGATAAAACATCATGAAAAAAAATCATTGCAACTGCATCGCAAGATGTAATGTTTGGATTTATTTTGGCAAGCGTAGGTTAGCTTTAATTGTTGATGTTAATGCCCCATAGACAGTTTGTAAATGTTCTGCATTGCTTTTTTTCTATGAAGGATGGATTGACTTGGGGTTTAAGACAGAGGAGTAGGAATAGATGACCTGAGTTCTAGTCCACTCTTTCCCACAGAAGTGGCAAAACCATGCGTACCCAGAATTCCCCTGTGACCTTGGACAAGTTACTTAATCATTGCATGCCTCAGTTTCTTCCTCTGTGAAATGAGCTTAACAATACTTAACTACATCTTGGGGGTGTTATGGACTTTAATTCTTGGGAAAGCTCTTTGAGATCCTCTGATGGAAGGCACTATAAAAGGACAAACACATAGCAATATCAGAGTCTGCATGGAAAAGTGGAGTGAAGCTACTGGGGCTTTGAGAGTATTATTAGGTTTGCAGGTTAGCAAATGAGAATTAGCTAAAGAACTTTGCATGCACCACCGTTTGCTTATATGTTTATGCAGCAAACAGTATAATGGAGCCCAATCTGGTTATGGCCCTTACAGCATGATTGCAATATACGCGTTCTAATGTCAACATGAAAAAAAAAAAGTCTGTATGATCTGTGACTTCCATTTTGACTGTTTTGACAATGTTTTGACCTCAAACTTCAGATGGCAAATGGTATCATCAGCAAATATTTATATAACAAGTATCATAATGCTAATAGAAATGAATCTAATGAGAAGTGTTAATAAGTGCAACATTTGCACATTAATAATATAAAAAGTAACCTAATATAAAACTTCCATGTAGATCAAAAACTCATTGCATTTTGTTACCTCCTCATAGAATATTAGGTCTAGAAGGGACCTCAGGAGGTCATCTAGTCCATCCCACTGCTCAAAGCAGGACCAACCCCAACTAAATCTTCCCAAACAGGGCTTTGTCACACTGCACCTCAAAAACTTCAAAGGATGGAGATTCCACCACTTCTCTAGATAACCCATTCCAGTGCTTCACCATCCTCTTAGTGAAAAAGTTTTTCCCAATTTTCAACCTAGACCTCCCCCACTGCAACTTGAGACCATTGCTCCTAGTTCTGTCATCTACTACCATTGAGAACAGCCTAGCTCCATCCTCCCTGAAACCCCCTTTCGAGTAGTTACAGGCTGCTATCAAATCCCCCCTCCCATTCTTCCCTTCTGCAGACTAAACAAGCCTAGTTCCCTCAGCCTCTCTCATAAGTCATGTGCTCCAGCCCCCTGACCATTTTTGTTGCCCTCCTCTGGGGTCTCTCCAATTTGTCCACATCCTGTTTGTAGTGGGGGCTCAAAAATGGACACAATACTCCAATTTTGGCATCACTAGTGCCAAATGGAGGGGAATAATCACTTCCCTTGATCTCCTGGCAGTGCTCCTACTAATGCAGCCCACTATACTGTTAACCTTCTTGGTAATATGGACACACTGTTGACTCTCATCCAACTTCTTGTGTACTGTAACCCCCAGGTCCTTTTCTGTAGAACTGTTGCTTAGCCAGTCGGTCCCCAGTCTGTAGCAGTCAATGGGATTTTTCTGTCTTAAGTGCAGGACTCTGCACTTTTCCTTGTTGAACCCCATCAGATTTTTTTTGGCCCAGTCCTCCAATTTGTCTAGGTCACTCTGTATCCTATCCCTACCGCCAGGGTATCTACCACTCCCCTCAGCTTAGTGTCATCTGCAAACCTGCTAAGAGTGCTATCCACCCCATCCTCTAGATCATTAATGAAGATGCTGAACAAAACCGGCCCCAGCACTGACCCCTGGGGCACTTCGCTTGTTACCAGCTGCCAACTAGACATCAAGCCATTAATCACTGCTCGTAGTGCCCAATTATCTAGCCAGCTTTCTATCCATCTTATAGTCCATTCATCTAACCTATTCTTCTTTAACTTGCTGGTAAGAATACTGTAGAGACCGTATCAAAAGATTTGCTGAAGTCAAGGTATATCACGTCCACTGCTTTCCCCATATCCACAGAGCCAATCATCTCATCATAGAAGGCAATCAGGTTGGTCAGGCATGACTTGCCCTTGGTGAATCCATGTTGACTGTTCCTGATCAGCTTCCTCTCTTCCAAGTGCCTCAAAATGGATTCCTTGTGGACCTACTCCATGATTTTTCCTTCTGCCATCCTGTGTTTTTGTCTACCTGTGACATCCTGTCTGATGCTTAGACTATAAAGTCTTTGCAGCAGGGAATGTTTTCTTTCCTATTTATCTGTACATTGCCTAATATAATCTAGCCCTGATCCTTGCCTGGGCTTCCTAGGTGTGATCATAATATAAATAATAGTTTATATCTTAGATATTATAATAATCTACAAGTAGGTGAATAAGTTTTCAAATCTCAGACTTTAGGACCATATTTGCCAGTAGGATCTCAGAGAAAAGAAAAGATTTAGCTTTACCTCCTCAGAAAAGGTTAGACTCATCTCCCATCCAGAAAAAAAATGTGAAAATGGGCCATAACTCATAAACTACTTGACAGATACAGTTGTTAATTCACAGCAAATTCATTTTGTACTCTGAGAAGAGATCTTATCATTTGGGTAAAAAAGAAATTTAATTCTTTGCTTTATGTGCTGATATCACGGGTGCCTTAGCTGAGGACCTGCTGTGGAGGCATGGGGCCAAATGATTGCAGGAATCACTCCATACTTCACTGAAATGCAATATTGAACGAGGGAGGCATTTAACCAGTGCATACATGGACGTTGCACAATAGTTCTAGTAATCTTCTGGAGGATAGGCTATCCTCTAACCCACCCCTTCCATGTATTGCTCTTAAACTACCTCTAACAAATCATCAGGTTCCTTACCGTATTCTTGGGCAGTCACTGGATCAAGGTCCTGATCCAGCAGGCACTGGAGTGAATGGAAAGATTCCCGTAGACTTCAGTGGACACTTGATCAGACACAAGTGAGGTAGGATTGAAAAGAATTTGTTGGAGACTAGTAACAAGTTGCGTGTGTAATTCAAGACACATTGGTAACAAATTTGAAAGGTTTAGGTCAGCAAGAAGTTGGGAGGATGATGGGGGAATGCTATTGAAAACGTGGGTACCTTCCTGTGTTAACTGAGAACACCGATAATGGCTGTGATCGTGTGGTCCTCTTTGCTGAGTCAGCTGAGAAATACAGGACTGTCGAGAGCAGCTGTATGTGTTGAGAAAAGAGACAGAAGAAAAAGTATAGTAATTGTATTATGGTTATGCCTAGAGACCCACCTGAGGTTATGGCCTGAATGTGTTGGATAATGTACCAACACCTCATGAAAGAAAGTCCCTGTCCTAAAGAGTTTACAATCTAAAGAGATAAGACAATGGAGAGGAGGGAAAAGAAATGCACAGAGGGGTAAAGTGACTTTCTTAAGGCCCCATACTAAAAGATCTGCCCCCCCACTCTTGAATATTTTTTCTCTATTGTGTCTTTTATTGTTGTTCATCATTTCTATTGTGGTGAGTTACTTGTAGAAGGAATCCAGCTTTCTGGGGTGTGATATGGAAGTTAAAAACATGGACCTTGTGTATGCTGCCCTTTGTCCTTACCAGGTACAGGGTTTCCTTAGCAGTCCAGACTGTATGAAAGCCACTGCTTCCCCAAAGTGCCAGCAAAAGCCTCATGTAGTCAGGGCCTGAATAGTAAAGCAGAAGTTTTTCCACTGATGTAATGCTCCACATTTGACATTTGAAGCTTTGGGGACTGGAGTTTCTGTAACTCTAGACAGAACTCAAATCCTCTCCCCCATCTGACTGGCTCCTGCCATTCCAGTTGAGCTCAGTTGAATTAATCTCTTACTCTTAATAAAATCAGTTTTTCTTCTGACTTGCCTCTGGAGTCTTAGATACAAATATGCCAAACACAGTTAGTTCCATCTTTCCACTTGCTAGTGGTTCTGTATATGGTGAAGGCTGGTGGAGTCTGCCCAAACAGGGCAATAAGAAGAATGATTTAGTTCACTTGGACACCTAGAAGACGTTGCCTTTCCTAGTGGTGATTTTAATTTGCATTTGTTTGTCTCCTCAGAGCTATGGAGCATGCTCCACAGACTTCATTCGAACCCCTAAGTCATGTGTTTAGTTTTCTTATAATGATGCTTAATCCTGACCACTCTGCGAGTCTATGAACTCCTTACTAGAGGGTATGTGTTTAAGTTTGTGTGTTCTGTCAAAATAATGCAAGCTGACAAGTTCTTGAGGAGATGACAAATCTGGATTTAAGGTCTTTTTTCATGGTAGGTGAAGAATGGGCTAGAAAATTTTCATTGAGGGTTTAAGTCCCAGGGGTGAATTCTCAACACAGAGTTTTAGTCATGCGACTCATCAAAACCAGTGTAGCAGGTCTTTCAAAATGTACCTATATCTTCATGCTTTTGATGTGAGGGTTTGAGTTAACTGGGTGGGGGTTAGGGCCAGTCATTGCCATGTCTGTGACTGGTTTGGGGTTTCTGTAGGAGGAGCATATGTGCTATTAAACTGGCCTCACTATTGTTCCAGCAAAAGGAAATTGCGAAAGTTTCTTTCCAGTAAGGCTCTTGTGTGTTTGATATCAGCTGTTGCGGCAGGGACACATTCTCTCCTGTCTTGATTGAAGCAACCTCATCTCTGGCGTACCCAACTCCCACTTGGCTCTCTCCAGCGCACTGAATAAACATGGTGCCTAGAAGAAATTGCCAACTGATGATGCCCTGGCAGAAGGCATATGGGGATGGCTGGCATTTCAAAAAGTTCAAGTGATTTGAGAACTGTCAAGTTGTGCGCAGAGCTGGCCTAGTTAAAGAGAATGCTTTCACACTGTTCTTCTCGTAATCCCACTCCAAGCCCGTCTCTCGTATCGTTTATTATTACGATCATTTGTTGCGGGTTGCTGGATAGTGTCTTCCAGCAACCAGCGCAACAAGACCCTCATCCTGCTTACACATAGAAAAATTAACCAGTTTGGACGGGATCTTGAGTGTCCATGCAGCACAGGCAGGATCATGAGGGCGAATATTCAGGGATGCCGAGCACCCACAGGTCCCCTTGGATTCACTGGGATCGGTAGGTGCTGAGCACCTCTGGAAATCATGTACTAGTTTCTAAGATCCCTACATTGGAGGTCCCAAAATTGATCTCAGAAAATGAACTGCATCATACTCAGTTTGTCCACCTCAGAAGTATCCTGCCAGGATTTGGATCTGAGGGTCTCAGGAGTCAATGTGTTTCCAAACCTGAGCCTTAAACTTTATAAGCCATTCCTTCCAGCCATGATACCACATGGGCCTCAGCTTCATTTATATGTTTTGTCAGTTCTCAAAAGCCACAGATTTTTCTTCATACAATGTGCTACCATAGACATTGTCCCGTAGACAACTGTGCCCTCATAGCCACACTTGCAAGCCTCTATTGACTATTGTGCCTTCGTTCCCTGTGTAGAGCTTTCATTGATCTTGATGGGAGTTGTGTGAGAGGTTCGAGTGCAGGATATGCAGGCGGTGAGATAAGAGTGCTTTTGATAAGAGTTTGCACTTCAGATAAGAGTTCTGTAGTGCGATGGGAAAGCAGCATTTTCACCTTAATTATCAGTCACCTTCTTCTGTGTTTCAGTGGAGGATGCCTCATTTAAATGAAAACAACAACCAAGGCATCTAGGAACTGCCTGGAATCCCATAGAAACTGCCATCGATAAAATCTTTAAAAATGCATCACACCGCTGCTGTGAATCTTAAACAAAGCTCTGTGGCATCCCGAACAGCTCGGCAAGGTGTATTGAAAAACCCAATCATCAAGCACATCAGTGATAATCTGCAGCCAGCCAATTCATTCCCAACAAAACAAGGAGAGTCTTTGGAAAAGGTTTTTTCTCTTTGAGAATGTTCCTTTAAAATGCGGTCCAGTTTTTCAGTCTGTATGACAGAAATGCCACGCTTTATAAAGGCAGAGCTGATAACAATAGACTTATTAATACTAAGAACCTAGCTATATAATTATAATAAAACTATTGCGTCTCATCTCTTTTACATAGATGGCAGTATGCAAATAGGGAGGCATCCGCCTTGATAACTGCAGAGGCTATGAAAACCTTTATTTGAAGAATTTAAATCAGGCTTTCCTGCTGCATTCAGTACTCAAAGTTAGAAAAGAAGCTCTCTCCCCGCCCCAGCCCTTTCTTTCTGAACATAACAATGCATTTTAAACTGCTCTGAAATTGCAAAGCTATTTCACAGTTTCATAGAGAAGAAATGGCTTGAGGGAACCATTTGCCTTTTATGCCTGGAACATCAAAATAAAATACCAAATGGGAAAATGAATTCTGTTGTGCAAAGGGTGGGAGTGATGCAGAACAGATTTTTGTTCCACAGAGTTCATCCTCTGCGGGGTCAGAGCAGAGTTGCATGAACTTGTAAAGTCATCCTCATTTGAGGTACTGTGCTCCTGCTTCTACCTGATGACAGGATGAGTAAACCTGCATTAAAAATGGGAGAGGGAGGCGGCGTTCACTCCTGCTTCATTAGAACCACATCCTGCAAGGTGTTGATCTCAGAAAGTAGGCAGCATAATCTGGTGGAGAGGACAGATTCTAGACTTAGTGGTCAGGTCCCTTTTCTACAGCTGAGGCCATCCCTCTACAAATCTTTGTGCAACAAGCAGCAATTAAGACATGTAATCAGAAAAATCAGGAAGGACAAGGCACATGTGATACTTACAGACCCGGCTTTGGCTCAGTGCTTTTTGGTACTTGCATTTTTCCAACCTTGCACATAGAGTAATATTCATACCTTTGTGCAGCAGCATTACTCTTGGTTGGCGTTTCTGCAATTTTTAATTAGAACACCGCAAGCCCCTCTTTCTTGGGGAATGTTATTGCTCCAGAAGCAGTTGTCTGCTGGGACTGTTCTTAAAGGGGAGACCAAAACAAACAGACAAACAAAAACCCGCACCATCTCAGCAGGTGCACGCTTCCCACTCTACTACCGCTTCCCCCTTTTGTTTGAGTCTGATATCTGAGTAGAGCTCTGTTTGTAGGAGATTATAATTTAGAGATGCTCCCTCATGAGGGACAGTATTATTAACAACATAGGAATTTGGAAATGTGCCCTGGAGATGGGGGGAGGCGGTGCGGGGCATCAGCAGTTCACTGGAGATGCTCTCCAGTTTGTTATATTAAAGTTTTATTCCTTTCTCATTCACTGCTTTGTTATTCAATGAACCCCAAGATCATTACAGAGTCTGCCAATGGATTTGGTATTAGAGGAAGGAACTGAAGGTGGCCAGATTTTATCCTCATCCCATATGTAGATCCAAGAATTCAGGTCTGCAAGAGGAAGTGCTCACAAACCCAACAGGCCTTGTATCTCTAGAGGTTCTGAACTCTGCAGCACAAGAGAAATGCATCCCACAAGTGGGGATCTTCAGAAGCAATATTTTAGAGCAGTGACTCATGACCCTTCTCCGTGCAGTGGGCAAGAAGCTGGATATGAGTCAGCAGTGTGCCTTTATTTCCAAAAAGGCTAACAACATATTGGGCTGCATTAGTAGGAGCATTGCCAGCGGATTGAGGGAAGCGATTATTCCCCTCTATTCAAGACTGGTGAGGCCACCTTTGGAGTATTGTGTCCAGTTTGGGTCCCCATATGGGGGGGAAAGGGTACACTTTACTGGGGCCAGAGGCCGAGGGGGGCCCAGCCCAGGTTGCAACCCCCATTACCATGAGGAAAAAATTGAGGCTAAATTGTAGATCATGCGTGAGGATATTTATAGAAACTACTTTCCCTGTATCTATGTATCTATCGTCCAGATCTTGTGAGATTTGCTGGAGCCAATCAGAAGCAGTGTCTGTGGCACTGGCAATTGATGACACAGAAAAACTGCCAGAACATGCATCGTGTGACTCCAACCTAATGTTTGAAGATAGGTAGCATCACCATTAGCACCACCCCATTCTGAAAGGTAACACGATGCAGGAGAGAGCAGTGCTACCCGATCTGATTCTTGTCTTTTCAGAGATCCAGGCTTTTGGCCTGAAAACAGAACAGACTCTGTCCGCCAAAAAATTGTTCTATCTAGTGTCCTGACTTTTGAAGAAATGCGGAAGCTAGCAAAGTCAATGCCAAAAGATGTTGATGGGCAGAATTTTCCTGAATATCTTCTCAAATGTAAGACTTCCAACAAGAGAGAAAAGATACCAAGAGACTGTCTTGTTTGCAGTGCTACCAACCAAAGCACTGTATTGTTTCCATGTCAGCTGTTTCCTGAAGGGAGGCTTAAACAACGCAGTATGCTGGCAAAAAATGAAGGGTATTCACCAATTGTGAAAAAAATGGTGTAAACTATATACTAAACTTCCTGAACATGAAAGGAGCATAGAACAGAAAGCTTGCTACTGCTGGTGGAAGTAATTGCAACAGTCACTGTCAGGTGGACATGGAGTGGACAGTGAGATTCAAAAACAAATATTAACAGAAGCTACAAGATGGAAAGAAATATTGGAAAGGTTGTTGGATGTTAACTTATTTCTTGCTTCACGAGGTTTAGCATTCCAAGGAGATGAGAATCTGACAAGTGACCCACACAACGGTAACTTCCTTGGAACTCTTGAGATTATAGCTCATTATGACAGCATCACTCGTGACCATGTGGCTAAAGTCAAACAGAAGCAAAGAGAGGGCAGAACAATGAAAGGACAGGCTCATTGTCTCTCATGGGAGAGTCAGAATGAGTTGATTGAATTATGTGGTAAGAGTGTGCACAAGGCCATCCTTGCGGAGAGAGAAAAGGCCGTTATTACTCTATCATATGTGATGCTAATCCAAATGCCTCTCACCATGAACAATATGTGTTGGTATTGCTGTTTGTAGTTCACAACGAAGACAGTGGTACCTTTAACATTAAAGAGAGGTTTCTTGAGTTTATCAACTTTGGTTTTAAAAAAGGAGAACAGATAGCTGAAATGCTAATTGGCAGCTTGAAGCGTCATCGTAAAATTCCTCTGGCTGACTGTAGAGGTCAAGGATTTGATAATCTCTCTAACATGTCAGGGAAAATAAAAGATGTTCAGGCCTGCACTATGTCCAAAAATGAACTCGCTGTGTATCCTCCTTGTGGTTCCCATTCACTAAATCTTGTAGGGGTTAATGCTGCTGCAGCCTGTACTGAAACATTAACATTTTTTGGTTGTGTTCAGCAACTTTTTGTGTATTTCAGTGCTAGCCCAGTGAGGTGGAAAATTATAACAGATAGGATACACTGCTCACTTCGCTCTCAGTCAGACACACGCTGGAGTGCACATGTTGACTTGTCCACTCACAAAGCATCTTCCGGGTATTCTGGAAGCACTGGAATGTGCTCTTGAATTAAACTTGACACATGAACCTCAATCACAAGTAGAAGCTCTGAAAAGGTACTTCAGGTCATTTGTATGCGTTTTGATGGCTACCTTCTGGTACAAAGTTCTTTCAAGTATTGAGGACAGAAATAAGATTTTACAAGCCAGAGGAGTCTCTCTTGAATCAGAGGTAGCTCTCATTGCTGATATTACTGAAGAAATAAAACAACATAGAGATCAGTGGCTCAAAATTCTACAGGAAGCATGTCTTGCAGCAGAAGGCATGGGAATTTTGGCACAATTGCCAGAGAAGAGAGGAACGAAACAGAAAAGATTTCATGAGACATCTGAGCCTGAGGAATAATGTTCCACCATCTCTGAAAATGGACCAGAGTCTTTATTCAGAAAGAATGGTTTTGATGAAACTTTGGACAATGTCATCTGTGAATTAGAGCACAGATCCAAAGCAACCAAAAACGTTTGTTTGATGTTCCGTTCAGTCCTAAAATATGTGACACTAGAGCCTGGGGAACTGGAAGAAGCATCTAAATGTCTACTTCATAAGTGTTCTGCAGATCTTCCTGAGAATTTTCCTTGTGAAATGTTGCACCCGAAAAAAAATCTTCAAGTTTACTTTTGGAAAGGAGTGTGAACTTCTTACTAAATGAGATTTACAAAAAACAACTGCAACTGATTTTGAGTAAAGTGTGCATAGCCCTATGGATTTTTTGCACACTGCCAGTGACTGTGGAAGAAATGGAAAGACATTTCAGCTGCAAGCTAGCACTCATCAAAAACTGCAGGTGTTCTACAATGGGACAAGAACGGTTAAGCCACCTAGCTATCTTGTCTACTGAGTGAGTTTGCAAGAGAAATTGACTTTGGGGGGGCAAATTCATGATTTTGCAATGAAACAGGCCAGAAAAATAAAGCTTTAAAGTTAATTGGACTAATTATAAAATGTTTACAATCACATTGGTCCGTTAGAATAAAAAAATCAAGACACTGACAGGCTATAATACCTTTATAATGATCAAAAAGTTACAAAATAGTCAGCAAACTTGCAGGACTCTCAGGCTGGGTGTTACGTTAAATAAAAATAGCAAAGGGGGGCATTTTTCAGAAATGTAGAATACGTAACAGTAATTTCAGAATTCGAACTTTATTCATGGCTCCTGAGATTGTATGTATGGAATATAGGATTGGGGTATGTGTGTGGGAGGGGGTCTGTCTTAAAAGTTTGTACTGAGCCTGAAAAAATTATGCTTGGGCCCTGCCCCCACTACAGGAAGGGATGTGGACAAATTGGAGCGAGTCCAGGAGAGGGCAATGAAAATGATGAGGGGGCTGGAGCACATGACTTGTGAGGAGAGGCTGAAGGAATTGGGCTTGCTTGGTCTGCAGAAGAGAAGAGTGAGGGGGGATTTGATAGCAGCCTTCAACTACCTGAAAGGGGGTTCCAGGGAGGATGGGGCTAGGCTGTTCTCAGGGGTGGCAGATGACAGAACAAGGAGCAACGGTCTCAAGTTGCAGTGGGGGAGGTCTAGGTTGGATATTAGGAAAACGTTTTTCACTGGGAGGGTGGTGAAGCACTGGAATGGGTTACCTAGGGAGGTGGTGGAATCTCCATCCTTAGAGGCTTTTAAGGTGTGGCTTGACAAAACATTGTCTGGGATGATTTAGTTGGGGTTGGTCCTGCTTTGAGCCAGGAGTTGGACTAGATGATCTCCTGAGGTCCTTTCCAACCCTAATATTTTATGATTCTGTGATACCAGGAAGTCTCCTGCCACTCCCTTTCCATATAGGCTGGACATGTCTCCAGTTTATCCATATTCATAGATTAATAGATTCATAATATGGGAAAGGTTGGATTGGAACCCCTTTCACAGCCTCCAGGTTGAACTGTTATTTCAGGCTTTCTGCAGATTCAAGCATGTGTCACTGCGTTTCTTTACATTTCGTCTACGTTTTCAAAGTTATCTCTGCATCCATAATGACTAGATAAGTATAAACCACACACATATATATATACACACCTTTAAATTAAAAGGTAGGGAAGGGAGGAAAATGGAGGGTGTTCATGTCTTCCTTGGGGGAATTACAACTCCCTAGCCAAAAAGCCTGTGTTTAATAAAACGGGTCACTAGGATGGAAAAGCGTTTTTCACCATGCAGTTGGAAGTGTCATTCCAACCTTCTCCTCATGGCTTTACTAGCCTCGGTTCAGAACACAGGGTGTCGTTGTCTTTGAAAGCAGCAAACTATTTTGTCCCAGAACACAACAACATCGCAGTTTTGGTTCCCTTAAATCAGGCTTTTCATAGCAAATAGACTGCAGAAGTTAAAGGACATGGAAATAGACAAGATGTTAAATGTTTAACAGCAACACAACATAATATAAGAATGTCCAGACTAAGTCAGAGTAGGCGTCCCTCTAGCCCAGGATCCTGTCTTCTGTCAGTGGCCAATGCAAGTGTGTAAGAGGGACTGAAAAGGGGAATCACCAAGTGATCCATCCCCCGTCATCCAGTCCCAGCACGTTGCGGTCAGTACTATAGTGATACCCAGAGCATGGGATTGCATTCCTGACCATCTTAGTTAATAGGTTCATCAATTGACTTAGCTTCCATGACTTTATGTAATTCTTTTTTGAATCCGGTTATAGCTTTGGCCTTCACGACATCCCCAGCAGTGAGTTCCACAGGCTGACCATGCGTTTCGTGAAGAAATGCTTTCGTGTGTTAGTTTTAAACCTGCTTCCTATTAACTTCATTGAGTGACCCCTCCTTCTTGTGTTACGTCACATGGTAAATAGCACTGCCTTATTCACTTGCTGCAAGCCTTTCATGATTTTATAGACCTTTATCGTATCCCCCCCACGTTAGTCTCTTTTCCAAGATGAGTAGTCCCAATCTTTTTAATCTCTCCTCATATGGCAGCTGTTCCATACCCCTAATAATTTTTGTTGTCCTTCTGTGTACCTTTTCTATTTCTAATTTCTATTTCTAATGTACCTTTTTTTTAAATGGGGCAGCCAGTATTGCGTGCAGTATTTCAGGTATAGGCATAGCACGGATTTATATAGTGGCATTATGATATCTGCTGTCTAATTATCTATCCCTTTCCTAATGGTTCCTAACATTCTGTTTGCTTTTTTGACTGCCGCTGCTCATTAAACAGATGTTTTCAGAGAACTATCTAAAATGACTCCAAGATCACTTTCTTAAGTGATAATAGCTAATTTAGACCCATCATTGTGTACATAGAGCTGGAATTATGTTTTCCAATGTGCATGTTTGCCAGTCCTGTCTAGAGGTGTGGGGAAGGTAATGCATTATTCTTCATCGAGTGCTTGCTCATGTCAATTCTATTCTAGGTGCGTGCGTGCCACCATGCACATTTACTGGAATTTTTTTCTCTTTAGCAGTATCCTTAAAGCCTTAGACCCTGGAGTCCTACGCACATGCCGCGGTATATTAGGCGCCACCAGCTCTACGCCCTCTCAGTTCCTTCTGTCTGCAACTGACGGTTACTGGAACTACATTTTGCTTGCTATTACAAGTCCCTCATAGATTCTATTGTTTCCTTAAGTAGTCGTTAACTGATGTGGCAACCTGCCTGCTTCCCTGGTGGGTCTTGCACTTTTACCTTCTGTTTATGGTCCGGGTACCCCCAGCTACCTCGTCTCCCCTGGCTGTAGCAGAGCTCTATCTCCTAACCTGGGAGGGAAACTTCTCCTCAAGCTGCTCCACTGGCAACTTCTCCTGTGTTTGTTCCCTCCCCTTCCTTTAGGGAAGACAGAGTTTAAATACCCTTGGCCCTGCCCTTCATTGGGCCCAGGTGTCTTTAATTGCCCTACAGTGCTTTCCCCTCTGTCTGCAGGGCAGAGGATTATTAACCCTTTCGGGCCCTCATACCGGCCCCGGCACAGCCTTTTAAAGCCGTCCAGCCTGACTTTATCACACGGAGTAGTTAGTGTGTTTTGTTAGTCAGTAGGTCTAGATAGGTTAGTAGCTAAGGTTTAGTCCCCTTAGGGACTTCCACCTGGCTGTGGGGCATGACCCGATCTCCGGGTTTCAAGCTCTGTAAGACTTGTGGCAAACTACTTAGCAGCCTCCATGACAGTTACCTGAAGTGTCTGGGGGAGTCACACGAAAAGGACAAGTGCCAAATCTGTAAGGCGTTCGGACCATGGACTCCAAAAGACCGAGAAATCCGTCTGAAGGCCTTACTGATGGAGGCTGCCCTAAGACCAGCCTTGGAGCCGTCCTGCTTCTTCTCGGTGCTGAGCACCATGCTGGCCCACCACAGCACTGGTCTTCTTCGCTGCCTAAGAAGCAGCAGAAGAAACAATGCTTGGAGAGGGGTCAGTTCCCCGCGCCAAAGGCGACCAAGTGTGCCGGGTCAAGCATGGGACCACCACAGCTCCAACAGGCCGAGCAGACTCAGCAGGAGCAGAACTCGTTGCCTAGGGCCCTAAGCGCTCTGAGAGAGCCATCTCCGACTACAGGAACAGAGCCTCTGCAGCTTGTGGTGCTGTCAAGGCTGGAGGCATTTCAAGCGACGAGGGACTTGATGGCCCTGCCGTTGCCCACAACATCTATGTCCCAGATGGAGCAGGCAAAAGGGAAGACATCGGCGTAGAATGGGAAGCCCCCAGTAGGACTCCCCCAATGGCTGCATTGCTCTCCGCAGCCCCAACGTGCCTCCCCATGAGCTCGTTCGCCACAGAGAAGGTCTCCTCCCTCGAGGCACTGATTCTTGAGAATGCATTTCCCTGACACCAGGAAGATCACCAGAGGCATTCAGCGGCATCGGTTTGGCACCACTATCGGTTGCTGGCAATGAAGGCCTCGCACTCGGCAGGATGGCACTGATCCCGCTCCGGATCTAGCAGGCACTTACCCTTGGGCAGTCAGCACTGATCGCAATCCCTGGCACCAGTGAGTTCACCCGTGCATTCAGCAGGTGCAAAACCCGGTCACTGATGTCTGGATGCTCACCAAGGGAATGATTCGCGTCATCATAGATCCCCAGCACCAAGACACTCACCTGCGGTGTGGCGTCGATCCCATTCCTCCTCCCAACAAAAATCCTCTCTGGCGCGGCACCAGTGTAGGGAGCGATATCACCGGTCGCCAACATCATGCTCCCTGTTGCTGAAGCACACGGGGGCTCGGGAGGCTGGACACTGCTCCTGCTCTCCACGGCACGGCCCTGCAGGAAAGCAGTCACGCACAGCCTGTCACTGGTCGTTGGGAAGTGAGTCCTGTTCCTTGGGGGAGGACTGGTCAGCACCAACGGCCTGGGGTTCAGGAGCAAGGTGCCTGCCCATCCGCTCCTGGTTGGCCTCAGGGCCAATGGCCAGTTCAATGGCCGTACTGGAATTCCTGGGGGCTCCTGATGGCCCCAGGATCTTATTCCTTCAGGTATCGGGGAAACACTCTGCAGCCCCAGTGACCCCAGTGGAGATTCACAGCTCCGCTGCAGAGGTGGAGTCAGACCCGCTGGAAGGGACATCTACAACGGTCCCCCTGCAGCAAGGGGTAGATGCCACCATCTCCTGCACCGGGGCAGTCATCTTTCTCCCCCAACGAGGTAGTCATGATGGGGCCATCAGCTCCCCTAGATGACTTCCGAGCCCACCAACAGCTCCTTAAAAGGGTGGCCTCGAATTTGGGGTTGGAAGCAGAGGAACTTAAGGAGATATTGGACAACCTCTTTGATGTGCTGGCAGCTGCGGCGCCGGTGCGGGTCACCCTTCCAGTCCACGAAGGGATTCTCAAGGTGGTTAAAGCCCTGAGGCAAACACCATCCTTCTTGCTACTGATTTCTAAAAGGGCAGAGAAGAATTATCACGTTCCCACGAAGGGGTTCGAATACTTGTTCACACCCTCCCCCTGGTTCCCTGGTG
Source organism: Mesoclemmys tuberculata (assembly GCA_007922155.1). NCBI lineage: Eukaryota > Metazoa > Chordata > Testudines > Chelidae > Mesoclemmys > Mesoclemmys tuberculata. The sequence goes on from ML675690.1 coordinate 8,333,630, forward strand.
TTGGCAGCCACCAATGAATGCGACAGGCAGGGACAACCAGGCAAGACTCCCAAAAACAGAGACAGTAAAAAACGGGATTTGTTTAGGAGGAAAGTTTATTGGACGGGGAGCTTGCAATTCCGAATTGCTAACCAACAAGTGCTGCTAGGGAGATATAACTATAACCTCTGGGACTCCCTCAAGCGCTTTGGGGAGGCTCTGCCCAGGAGCAGGCCCTGAACTTTGTTACCATTTTGGAGGAAGGCAGGACGGTGGCCAGGGCTGCTTTGTAGGAGGCCTCGGATATGGCTGACTCAGCTACGAGACCTATGGACTTCGCAATCTCTATGTGTCAGTGCTCGTGGCTGCAATCATCTGGTCTGTCCCAGGAGGTGCAACGGTCTGTCCGGGATCTTCCGTTTGATGGAAGTGCCCTCTTCTCAGACCAGACCAACATGAAGCTCTGTGGCTGAAGGACTCAAGGCCCCCAGCAGCAGCAACAGCAGCTTAAGTACCAAGCCCAGCTCTTTGGGAGCTACAGAAGGAGGGACAGAGACAGAACTTTTAGGCGGTGGCATCTGGCCTCGTCTTTCTCATTGGCCAACCAGCCAGCTCCTTCCCGCCACTCTTGTGGGCTGTGCCAATAGTTCTGCTGGTGTGCCTGAGGACGGCCTTCCAGTCTCGCACCAGGATCCTCCTCCCCCGAGACTCCCAAACTGCCTCACCCCTTTCCTCCCAGCATGGGCCCCCATAACATCAAATTGCTGCGTCTGTGGTATCATTGCTGTACCCTGCAATTCTCCACATACTCCCCCGTCCCTCTTCAGGGGTCCCTCTTCAGGGACCCCTCTCACGAGCAACTCCTCATGCAGGAGGTGGAGAGCCTTCTCACGGTGGGGGCCATGGAGGAAGTTCCAGTGGACATGAGAGGGAGGGCTTTCTGTTCCCATTACTTCCTAATTCCCAAGGCAAAAGGGGGCCTTAGACTCATTTTGGACCTGCGAGAGCTAAACAAGTACCTCAGAAAGCTGAAGTTCTGCCTGGTGTCCCTAGACTCCATTATCCCGTCCCTGGATCCAGGAGACTGGGATGCTACCCTCGACCGGAAGAATGCCTATTTTCACAGGCATTTCCTCTGGTTTGTGGTGGGTCGTTCCTACTACCAGTTTTCAGCCCTTTGGCCTGTCTTCCACCCCAAGGTTATTTACAAAATGCATGGCAGTTGTGGCTGAGTATTTCAGGCGTTGAGGAGTTCATATTTACCTGTATTTGGACAACTGGCTGATCAGGGGCAGGCCTCAGACTAAGGTACAATCCAGTCTCGACTTGGTTCAGGCCACTTCTCACTGCCTGGGCCTGCTGGTAAATGAACAAAAGTCCACGTTAACACCAGTGCAGAGAATAGAATTCATCGGAGCCGTTCTCAGCCCTACGCAGGACAGGTCTTTCCTACCACAGGCTCGGTTCAAGGCCATGTCAAACCTTATCGCAAACCTATGCACCTGTTCCCTTCTGATGGCAATGGACCTGCCTGCAATTACTGGGTTATATGGCAGCGTGTACCTACGTGCTGCGTCACGCACATCTGAGATTCAGGCTGCTCCAGCTGTGGCTGGCCTCTGTGTATGAGCCAAACAGACACTCCTTGGACAGGGTGGTCACCGTGCTCCATCAAGTCCTAGCGTCCCTGAGTTGGCGATTAGACCCCCGGTTGGTGATGGAAGGTATGCCCTTTTCGGATGCTTTTCTACTTCCATGGTTGGGGCAGCTGATGTACGCCTTCACACCCATTCCACTGATTCAGAGGGTTATGTTAAAAATTGAAAAGGACAAGACGAATGCCATCCTCACAGCACCCGCGTAGCCCCGGCACCATAGGCTCGCAACGCTACTGGAGCTGTTGGTTGCCCATTCCCCATCCCCCTCCCAGACTTGCCACCTTGGCACAACCTCCTTTCCCAGGACCGGGGATGACTCCTGCACCTGGACTCTCTGTATTTAATGGCACGGAGGCTGAGTGGCTGAGCCCAGAGGAGCAGGTTTGTTTCTCTCAGTTGCAGATGATACTAATGAGCAACAGGAAACCTTCTCCCAGAGCATCGTATCAAGCCAAATGGAAGAGGTTCACATGCTGTGCCGCGTCCCAGGGATTCGTGCCCCTTCAGGCATCACTCCAGACAGTGTTGGACTATCTGCTGCCCCTTAAGCTTCAGGGCCTGGCTACTGCCTCGCTGAAGTGCATCTAGCAGCTATTTCAGCCTTCCACTCACCAGTTCAAAGGAGGTTCAGTTCTCAATTCTCCAGTGCCATGGCGGCTAGGTTCCTGAAGGCTATAGAGAGACTTTACCACCAGGTTAGGGATCTGTCACCTCCCTGGGATCTGAAATTTGGTCCTCTCCAGGGTCCCAGGGGCATCATTTGAACCCTTGGCAACCTGTCCCCTCTTCTTGCTGTCATGGAAGGTGATCTTTCTAGTTGCTATTACCTCAGCTAGGAGGGTATCTGAAATTAGGGCACTTACCTCAGAGCCGCCTTAAACAGTCTTTTATAAGGACAAGTTCCAACTCAAACCCCATCCGGCCTTTTTGCTCAAGGTGGTGTCCCAATTTCATTTCAATTAGGGTCTTTTCCTGCCGGTCCTCTTTCCGAAGTCATGTGCTACAGAGGAAGAGTGGAGATAGCACACGTTGGACATGCGAAGAGCCCTGGCATTTTACATTGAAAGGACAAAGCCATTCTGTAAGTCCATGCAGCTGTTCATGGTGGTAGCTGACAGAATGAAGGGCCTACCTGTCTCTACTCTGCGGATCTCCTCTTGGATAACCTCCTGCATTAAGTTCTGATACAAGCAGGTGAAAGTTCCTCTTCCGGGAAGCATCACACCTCATTTGACCAGAGCACCGGCCGCTTCTGTGGTGTTCCTGGCACAAGTGCCCATTCAAGATATATGCAAAGCCACTACGTGGTTGTTGGTGTACACCTTTGCGTCCCACTATGCCATTGTTCAGCAGGCGTGGGACAACGCCAGCTTCGGCAGAGCGTTGTTGCAAACAGTGCATCCCCCAAACTGACCTCCAAGGCACTGTTAGTGAGTCACCTAGAATGGAATAGACATGAGCAATCACTCAAAAAAGAAAAGATTGTTACTCGTCTTGTAACTGTTGATCTTCGAGATGTGTTGCTCGTGTCCATTCCATGATCTGCCCCCCCCCATTGCTGCTGTCATAGTTGATGGCAAGAAGGAACTGAGGGTTGTAGGGGCAGCGGCGCCTAATATACCGCAGCATGTGTGCGGGACTCCAGGAGGCACTGTAGCCAGCCCTACAGATACTGCTAAAGGGAAAACAATTCCGGTAACCATGCACAGGGGTGTGCATGCACCTAGAATAGAATGGACATGAGCAACACATCTCAAAGAACAATGGTTACAAGGTGAGTAACCATCTTTCATAAATCCATACAATATTACTTACCAAAAAAGTATTTAAAAAATATTAAGCTATCCTAAGGTTTTTACTATGAAGTTCTGTATGCAGGTGTATTTTGTGGTTCTGTATTGAACCACAAGTGTTCAAACTCTAGTTGACATTTTTGTGAAATTTCTAGGAAAAGAATAATTAAAAAAACGATGAAATTGTTTTGTGACCCTTTTTTTAGTTGTTTCTCAACCATCTCTTAGTCTCATAATGGAGTCTCATAATCTCTTGTCTTCTGGAGGGAAAGGTCATTCTTGACACTGGGACTCAGTTTGTAGAAGGAAATCTTTTGACCTTCCTTGTTGGGCTGGTGAGGTATGAAACTCCCAAAACATAGGTTGTTATGGCAGAGGTGTTTCTACTGTAACGTACAGGCTTTGGACTAAGGGTCTTCCAGCTGGAAAGCTCAGGGGCTTGGGCAGAAGAAGGGAACAGTGTGTTCTAAAGCAGTTAGTAACCAAAAAGGGACAATGTGCTATAAAGCGAGCAGGACAATGGTATCGGTGTTAGGTTTCTGAAAAATGGAATTGCCTGGGGACATTTTGCAACAACCTCTGTTCCAGGTAAACAGTACTTATGCATATTTTGTAATATGAGAAATTGCATATTATATTTTCATATTTTGTAAATAGAGAAATTACGTGAGAACATATACCCTGACTCTGTGTCACTGAGTTCTCAATTGATGGGAGAATGACTGGCTGCAAGGCCTCAAAATACGTTACCACTGGGCAAAGGGGATCTTGATTTTGGATTCAGTCTGACGATGTCCTATTTAGTTTGATGTCATAAATTCAAACAGATCGTGTAACAAACATTTAGAGGCAGATCATGATGGTTGTACTCTGGGTTAATAGCACCTTGCTCCATGAATAGCCCAAACAACTTTGTTGGGACCATGTGTGGACGAAGGTACTTTTTAACATTCATGTTGGTATCGGAAAAGTGTGTATAATAGGTACTGACTCCCCCACTTAAAAATCTTTGTTGACTTAGAGTTAAGATTGGTCAAATGCATATCCAGTTAATGTGATCAGTAAAAATAGAAGAAAACCACTGGTAAAGGCTACATTAACTGCCCACGCATCATAACATTCACTTACGCAGACCCTTCACCTTTGTAACTAATTTCCTTTTCCTACACCCACATCCAATTCCTCTGAGTCACACTGAAAAGCACAACCTTAACTCTAATCTAACATAGATTAAGCTATTTTGCTGACAGACATGGTTCACAGAAGTAAGGCATGTGTTATTGCTAATTAAAAAATCCAAGGTTCTAGATTGGGCATTTCTTTGTAAAATTCCAGATGTGTAAGTGGCTGGAGACACTTGTCACGTCCATCAGGTTTTTTTTTTTTTTTGACTAAACTCAACTCAGTTATGGCAAATTATTTCAGTAACTTCAAAGCCTTAATATTTTGAGCTCTTCCATATAGCCTGCATCTGAGAGATTGTAAAGATGAGTTACTGGGTGAAATTTGATGCTTGTACAACATTTATGTTTAAAGTTAGAGGAAACCAAAGCAGCATGAGGAAAAATAGGTCCAGATTTCTAAGAAGGGACATATTAAAATGTTTTCTATATAGATGTTACTAAAAATCCCCCCCAAAAAAATATTACATAAATTAAATTGTTTTATGAAAGATAGCTGTGCCAAATTTGCAAAATAAATTCAGAGCCAAATTCGCTGCTGGTGTAAATTGGAGCAGCTCCAGTGAAGTTCAAATGTCCACAAAATTTTAACTTTTGAGTCATTACCGATGCTTCCATAATAGACATATTCAACTATATAGGAACTGTATATTCTTATTCATGGGAATAAACAAAGGAACAATAACCAGCTGTGGGATACGTACACTTCCTCAGTTGTACCCTTCTGTAATGTCACTTCTGCAGGACAACCTCACTGCCATGGAAGTAGCCTGGCCAACATCTGTGTTGTGGTCCTGCTGCAACCTACAAATGTTTTGGGAAAGGTTGAATGCAAGCTTCATTCATCTGTTTGTGAAGCAAATTGAAGATGTGAGAGAGGCATCTGCTGGAGAGGAGAGGCAGTGCAGTCCAGTAGTTAGAGCACTGGACTTTGGGCTCAGAGGACGTGGGTTCTGTTCCACGTTCTGCCACAGTTGAGTTTTATATCCTTGGACAAATCTCTTTTGTGTCTGTTTCCCCTCCTATCTTTTGTTCCTCTTGGCTGTTTAGATTATAAACTCTTCAGGCCAGAGTTACTAAGTGTCTTACTAAGTGTGTACAAAGTGCCCAGCACAATTGGGCCCTCATCTCACTTGAGGCCCTGCGTGCTAACTGTAATGTAAATTAATGATGATCAGTAAATATTGTTTGTTTGCCTGACACCAAAAGAGAGAATTTGGTCCACAGTTTTATCTTTTCTGCTGTTTGAAAACCAGATAGTGACTGCTATTTCCATCATATGGGGAGCGTAGTTCTCTCCTATCCATTTCACTGGGACCAGCACACCATTCTGGCAGGGCCCACTGAGGGTTTGACAGTGTTACGAATGATCAGTAGATAGCATTAAGTCAATTATCAGCAAAGTAGATCCCAGCGTGTTCTTTTTGGCCACAGAATTACAGCTCGCTGCTCGTCTTTTGCAGGTCATCTTTTACAGTGTTTCAGGCCCACTCTAAAATGCTCTCTGACTAATGACAGAGCAGGTTTTAGTGTCTTTTTATCACTCTGCAATAAGGGAAGGTCCCTCCTTTAATACTGCAGAAGAAATTTTACAATTGAAAGCTGGCTGGCTAGGATTTGTACAGCTAAAAGAAGAAAGAATCACGTGGTTTATGTTTTTCCACAATTCATCTCCCTAGTTTGTATTATTCATGTCTATGATGAAGTCTGTTTTTGTTTTATTTTTTATTTTAGCTTTTGGTCCATTTCCTGCTGGTACAACCTTTTGCAATGTACATTTTGCAATACGCCATGTAAGGGATCAGAGGAACATATGATGCATTTTAAGAAGTAGGTCAATGCTGCTGCTTTTTAGAATGTGTGTTTTAAAGAAATAAATAAAAAATCACACACTGGCACTAAAGGAGCACATCAAGGAGATCAATCCTGCAGGACTTTTCTCTGCTCAACCAAATCTCCCCTCACAGAAAATGGCTTGTTTGAGGGATCTACAGTGTCCAGTGCAAAACTTGCATTCTTTTTTGAAAGAGTCTGGGCTAGATTCCGAGCTGCTGTGAATTGGTGAAGCACCATTGACATCATGCACTTCCTAATGCAGTTTGATTGGGTCTGTGGAGCAATGCAGATTTCCACCAGCGGAGAATCTGCCCCTCTGACTTTCTGCACAATCCGGAGCAAGGGATGGTGCAGAAGCTGTACCACCCTGGGAGTAAGCCAAGAGTCATCCTGATTCCCAGAGAGACCTCTGAGTCACACGCCTGGTCTACACTGTAAAGTTAGGTCAACCTAGTTACATCCCTTCAACGGTGTGCAAAATTCACACCCCTTAGAGATGTGGTTAAGCTGACCTAAGCCCAGGCGTAGACACCGCTAGGTCGCCGGAATTCTTCTGTCACCCTAGCTACTGCCTCTTAAGGGGGTTGATTTACCACAGCGACGGAAGAGCCCCTTCCGTTACTGTAATGAATGTCTACACTACAGCAGTGCTGCTGTAACATTTCTGGTGTAGACGTAGCCATGGTTCCTCCCACAGCTTGATTTTGAGGGGCAGGAGGGACGAGTATTTTACTGCCAGCCTAAAGCTCACTTGCATTGACCAGCAAACGTTAGGGAGTGAAGGTGGAGATGAGTTTTTGCATCCTCCACCCTGCCCACCAGCCCCGGGAAGGCAGTAAACAGGCAAGTAGCCCCATCTACTCCTGTGCGATCCAAGATTTGAGTAGCCTACGCAGGGGAGTAAAGTGTTCCCTAATCCCTTTATGGCAGCGTGCATGTTGTCCAAGTAACAATCTAGCCATAACACTAATGCAGAGTCAAACTGTGGAACTTGTTGCCAGATGTCGTGAAGGCCAAAACTGTAACTGGGTTCAAAAAAGAACTAGATAAGTTCATGGAGGATAGGTCCATCAATGGCTATTAGCCAAGATGGGCAGGGCTGCAACACCAGGTTCTGGGTGTCCCTAGCTTCTGGTGGCCAGAAGCTTGGAGTGGATGGGATAACTTGACCATTGCTTGTTCTCTGTGTTCCCTCTGAAGCACCTGGCATTGGCCGCTGTTGGAAGACAGGGATGCTGGGCTAGATGGACCATTGGTCTGATCCAGTATGGCTGTTCTTATCTAATGCTCTTATGTTCTAATAGAGCGTTTTAAGGGACGTTATCTAGATTATCAGTGATCCGTTCTTTTTACGCGCTTTCTCTGGTTCGAGCTTTTGCAGTTCATAATTTCAAGCTTTTCTCTGCAGTTTTGAAGCTAAAGACTTTTGCTTTATTTTTTAAATGCAAGCCAAGGTTCTCATGCACTCCCATGTCTCCAGGAGCTGGGGTGTTAAGAAAAACACCAAATATGGCAAGAATTTGGCAACATCAAAAAGTAGTTAATAAAAATTCCTTGCCTTGGTTATTAATAACACTAGAGATTACTACACTGGGTAGAATTTTTTTTAATCGTGTATGGTTTGTTTGCTTTTTGCATTTCACTCGCCTTGGGCAGTGAAACAATATAGGTTGCTTTCACTTTCTATGGCTAGTTGGTTTCACTTCCTTCTTCTCCCCTGCTGCTGGACTGTTTTAATTTAAAAGAAGAATTTCTGGTCATGTTATGTTTCTCACACATGCTTCAAAAAGTTTCATTTGTTATGGAATTCTTTACTTAATTTGCTGTGTAGTGTTGCTGTGTGCTTGTACGCAATTGCCATGTTTCACCCCAAAGGTGCATTGTAGCAGTGGATGGAAAGATTATTGCGCACCATTTCCACTCCCGTTTAAATCTGTAAAGTTCTTCAGGATCCTCTGAAATGAAAAGGCACTAGAAAAGTGCAAGCTACTATTAGCATTATTTTTACAAATCTGAAATTGTAACCCTAACACTGTTTGCCAGTGTCCTTGTAATACCTGAAAGATGTGTGTCCTGCTTGGATTTAAACCTGTGAGGATATTTTCATAGAATTGAGGAGTAGAATTGGCATGATTTCCTCATCTCTAAATCTCTGAAGTGCCGTGATTATTTTATATCGTTTGGAGAAGATGGAAAAAACTCCAGCATAATGCCAATCAATTTCATAGTATTGCATTTAGAGCTTGGTCTTAATTCAAATCACTATTGGCAATAGGTTATTTAGGAAGCACTTTCTGGACTATCTGGCCTGGGGAATTAAATATTAAAATCTTATCAATGGATAATATAGCAGAAATCACGAAGAAAGTGTAACTGTAGCCGAATTGAATGCATGTCTTTCCCTGCCTGCAATAGGTGTTATATTTATGTATGTGACTTTTCTTTAATGCGGTGGTGCTCAAGCGTTTTCAATCACACCCCCCTTCCCTACCAGTAGTGGAATCTGTCCGTGCTCCCACCCCCATTACTGCATAGCCAAGGCTTCCTCAGCAGTGACGCTTGAGGTGGAGTACGAGGGCAGATTGAAGCTGCAACTGAGGTTGGAGCTGGTCTGGGGCAGAGATGGAATGAGGGCAGAGCCTGTTTAGGGGCGGAGCAGGACTGGGGTTTGAACGAGGTTGGGGGAGGAGTAAGGCTGGAGGCAGCGCTGGTCTGGAAGTGTGGTACTCCCTCTTTGCCCCCGCCGCCTGCCCCCCCAAATGTTTCTCTGTTCCCCCCCAGGGGGGCACATCGCGCACACGGTTTGGGAACCCCTGCTTGAATGTCTGGCTGCTGGGTCCCTAGTGAAAGAGATTACTGGAAATACCAAGTCCTATATGCAGTTTATAGGGCAATCTTTGGGATCCCTATCCTGTTGTTTAGAGTTGCTGATGCCTCCCTTACCTAAATGGCTTGCTCCCCCCACAGTGGGAGCCCCCTGCAGTCAGATGGGGATGCCAAAGCTTGGCCCCTGGCTGCCTGCAACAGTGGGGGGGAGGGCGGAGGGCTCCTCCCAGGAAGACCTGGCCAGCACCGCCTCCCCAGGCCGGTGGCATCCCCCCATCTCCCCACCACCCTTTTGGGAGCCGCTGCTCACTCCTCAATCCCAAGGGTGTTTTAGGGTAGCAGTAGTGGATTGAGTCTGGTCTTCCCTCTCACTAGGGCAGCAGGAAAAATAAATAGTCTATCTCCCACTGCAGCGGGTCTGGGGAGAACATGGGAAAACGGGAAGCAGAGACAATTTGCAAGCACATGAGACTGCGTTTCAGTTAGTCCGGAGGAAAGAAGATTTAGATCAGGTTTTGGTTGATTCCTATCTGCTTTCTGAAGCTGCCGATTCCCAGGTCTGTAGCAGTGCCTGTCTCTCCAGGTGCCACAGCATCTGTCCTGTTGCACTGAGGGAGTTCACTAGTGAAAGGAAAATGATGTAGAATATGGCCGGAGGATAACCCACCATGGTAACACATTGAAGGCTGAAAACCACTTATTGAATAATAGACATTATCATCTCTGTGTCGTATTTGCAAGATAAATGAAGAAAGCCTAGGGTTAGTGTTTTGCTGCCTTTTCCATGGGCAGACAGCACTCTTTCCCATCCACAAAAAGTTGGCTGCAACTGTTTTTTTTAATATATATATATACATATATATATAATGTAAGTACATACATAAATAAAGAGCAACAGTGGAATGTTTCAAATGTGTTGAGATTTGTGTTATGAAATGGCAAGGGGACGAAATGACTTGCAATCATTTAAGCACTTCATTAACTCCTTGGATATTTTAAGTGGGTTCAGCTAACATTGCCCGTGAGGATTTTGACATTGAATGATCTTGGTGCTGTCACCTATACATGTCCACAAGCTATTGGGAACCCAAAGAACATCACACACACACAAAAAAAAAACCCCAAATAAATAAACGGATAGAAATGTGTGGTTCTCAGTGGAGGCAGACGCTGGAGGGGCTTTTCCAGAAAGCAAGTATGTTTTGCTTGGGGGAATCTGACCCTGATTTTATAATCTGCTTGGAACAAATAACAACATAGACTTTGGATGTGTTGGAAAAGAGAGAGACTCAGGCCCATAGTCAAAAAGAACATTAAATCTGCTGTGCTCTTGTAATTCCCATGGAGTGAAAAATCAGCGTGCTCAAGCCTGAAAGTGAGAGTACAACCATTCCGGAGACATTTAAAGCCAGATTTAGATTTCAATTATTCTGGTGTAAATCTGAAGTAACCATATTGAGTTTGCTGGAGTTACTCTGATTTACACTAGTGGAATGGAGATCAGAACATGTCTGCTAAGTCTGCACGTGACGGTGTACCAAATGCCAGTGTCTGATCAGCTAAAATAAAATCACTGTGTTAAAATGTCAATCAATGTCCGTTAATGTCTGACATGCTGTTTACTGTGCCTCTTAGATGACTTAACAAGGGAGTCACATTCTTTAAGCAGTGGTGTTAGCATGTGAGCAATTTTTATATAAAGTATGTTGTGTCCATGCGGAAGAAGAGGTAGTTAAGAGCTTTTTTACCTTTTGAACTGCAGTTAGAATGATAGAGATCAGCTGATGGTCCTTGGAGAAACAAAAGGACCATAAATTCAATTAAAAGAGGAGAGCAAGTTAATAAATCAGCTATTTATTAGTAATAATACTTACCATGTTCATAGCTCTTTTCATCTACAAAGGACTTCACAAACAATAGCCAGGTAATCCTCCTGTCCACCTTGAGAAGCAAGTATGTAAATAGTATCTCCATTTTATAGAGAGGAAACTGGCACAGATAGGTTAGGTGACATGCCCAAGGCCACAGAAGGAGTTGGTATCAGAGCCAGTCTTAAAATTCAGGACTCCCTATCTCTCAATATCCTGTTCAGATCACTAAAGAAAACATCCCTCATCTTATATTTACAGTGAGTTCTTTCTATTGTGATTTCTGTGAATTATATATATTTTTCTTTCTTAAATTACCTGATTTTATCATTACTTAACATGAAAAGACAGCCACAGCAGCACATCTTTGCCATGTGCATGCAGAGTCTTACAGGAGCAATGTAAATGGGGGACATCTGTGTCTGTAACCCCTGTCCCAGTTCCATGATGCCAGATCCTCATGTCAGAATGCACTTGAAGATCTCACTCAGCGATACCTCTTGTTTGCAAATCCATGCAGGGTACCTATAGAGTCACTAACCACACAACAAGAAAAAAGGGAAAAGACATACAAGAAAGCCCAGGGGGATCATATGTAATATGCATGCTACTGGTAGGGTTTTAAAACAGAAACCTGCTGTTTATGGAAACTCCCAGGTTGTAAAGGCTGTTCCTTGATTAACCCGAAAGCTCCTGGAAAAAATTGTTTTTATCTATCTGCTGTTTGTTTACAGAAATGTGTACATCTTGTATCTTTTCTTTCTTATCTGTAGCTTCTCTCTTTTCATTTTCCTCCTTATCTCCCTTCACTAGACCATTTGGTTCCTGGGGAAGGCTTTCATGATCAGAATTCTGTTGCTAACAGGTCTTTGTTGGAGAGTTTTCAAGTGGTCCTTTAATCTGCTCTAACTTGCACTAGGGGGTCTAGCCTGAAAAACACAGCCCAAGATTGTGTGTGGGGGGAAGGGTTGTGGGAGAGGGGTTAGGGCAAAAAGGAGGCTCTCACTCCCTCTCTGGAGCTGTGTTGCGCCCTTCTCAGTGACAGACAAGAAATGGAGCTAGCTCTTCTACAGAGGGAACTGTCTTGCCTTGCTACTTCATGGAGCATCGTAGATCTGTGCAAATGAGGATGCTGCCTTTTAATAGAGAGAGACAAAGGGGGTGACGCAATCTCTTTTATTGGGCCAATTTCTGCTGGTGAAAGGGACAAACTTTTGAATGGCCACAGAGCTCATCTTCAGGTCTTTTAATTTGTCACAGCAGATTCCACAGAGGAACCATATTCTGGCCAGTGGTGTGTTCTGCGTCCTGTTCCTCTAGCCACCCGGTACTTCTCTATCCTGTTCAGTTCTCCTTTTCCTTTGAGTAGCAGTGGAATGGCACGGTCTGGCCTGGGTCATGTGACATGACAATAGGTTCTGCACTGGATCTCCTGTCAGCAAGCTACTTTTACTAAACGCCTTCCCAGCTGCCCTTTGGCATTTTATGAAGCCTGTCTCAGAGGCTGGGGTTTAGTCTAGGAAGCTACTTGTGGAGGCCTCATTTTTTTTTCCTTATAAAAGAATTGTTGTTATTTGGGAAGCTGCCCTGGGCTTGATCCTGCAAACTTTTGTGAGTGAGACTCCCAGTTCATGTGGATTCGACCACCAATGAATTGCTTCACGTGGAGTTCAGATGCAGAAGGCCCCTGAACGGGATCTGCCAGCCTCGCTCCCTTGGTAGCACTGTCACATAAGCTTTGCTTTGATCTTGCCTTCATCCGCTGCAAAAGAACTTGCCGTGAAGCCATGTAGCTTGGGGTTTCCTTGTCCTCATCAATGATTTTGGGTGTGGTCTTCAAAAACCCTACCTTTGATCCTGTAAAAGTCAGTGGTAAAACTCCCATTGAAGTCAGCTTGAGAGCAGAGTTAGGCCAACTCTGAGTGCTTGTAGAAACACCAGCCTGTGTCTTGAATGGCCTGCTCTTGCTCTGGTGCATGCTGAGATCAATGCAGTTACACTAGTGTAAAACTGGAGCAAGTAACAGCAGAGTCTGGCTCAGTGTGGTTTACTCACATGCATACGTGGCCATTACGGGGGGAAATAGTTTTCAGTTTTCAATATACAAAACCCTATTTAGGGTTAGATTGTCATTGCATGCCCACAATCTTGCAGAGGCCGCAGAACCGCTCTGCCTCAGGACGTGCTCTGGAGAACTGGTTCCTCCGGCAGACACAGTCTGTCCCACTGCTTCTCCTTTCAGGTGCAAATGCACAACCTTCTCCCCTCATTGAAATGGAGCAGAATTCTCCCCCACTTAATTTGCCTCAAATCAAATTCAGTACTGGGAGGGGGCAGCAAATTGGTCCTACCTCTTCCTTGCTCCCTTTTCAGCATCCCGGTCCCCTAGAGAGAGAGCAGAGCGACGAGTGGACTGCTATATGAGCAGTGCAAAATGAGGATGCTGCTTCCGTCCCCCTCTGGTCACAGTATAGTCCGAGGGTGAAATCCCATCCTGTTGAAGTGAAAGGGAGCTTTAGAGAGGCCCATCCCAGGTATAAACCTGATTTCCAGCAGACTGCAGAATCAGCCTTCAATCGGGTGAGTTGTTCTTTCAGACAGGCGTGTAAGTTAGGATTCATTTCTTCATTGTCATCAATCACCGCGATAAAGGGCAGAGGTGGTGGGGGCGGGGTGTTGTGCCTACTCTAATAATAGTTTTGCAAGGCTGATTTTCAATCCTGTTTAGCTAAAGTTTAGTTAACGTCTGTGGGGCTTTTCCAAGCTGGCTGGCTGGCACCCCATTTATCTGAAGGCTTCTGGACATCTGAGACCTCTGATAAGCAAAGTATCCTGTGCTGACCTCCTGAGTCTCTGGGGGATTATTGATGTTTGGATTGTTTAAGGTGTGACACTCCCTTTATCAGGATGGATGTTTCTGTTGCCTAGGTATCTGGACTCTGGTTTCACTAAACAAGAAGGAACATGGTTTTCATGTTACCTGTTTAAGCCACAATGCACCCATGTTTTGCTGTTGGACATGGCTTTGTTGGTGTTGGTTTCCCCCCGCCTCCCCCCGTGTTGCTAACTAGGCCTGTTTCTCAGTTGTTTGTGGTTAATTATGGGTCTCATATGCTTTCCAGTGTGTCTTATCCTGCTTTGTTACTAGATCCAGAGAGGAAAAGTGACTGAGAAAACTAAGCACATGACCAAGGAGCAAAGGATTTACTGTCCCCTAGGGAAGCCTGAATTACTCGCTGCAGCATTTGTGAGGCTAACAGAGAGATGGAAAAGCTAACCAAGAGACTGTCAAATGCAGGGAGAAGGGGAATTTCTGCTGTTTGCTCAAGCTATTCCACAGTATAAAATTCAAGTCTTGTTATTATTTTTGCTACTTATTATTTGCATTATGATAACATCCAACAGACTAGTTGAGATTGTGGCTCCATTGTGCTGGGCATTGTACAAACACACACAGAGGGCCTGGTCTACACTTGAATGTTTTACTGGTATAACTATGTCAATTAGGGGGTATGACTTTTTACTGTGGTAGGTATACCGGGACAGTTATACTGGTGTAAAGGTGCCTTATGCTGTGTGGCTGATTCCTCTTTACATACAGGCATAAGCTATCCAGGTATAAGTGCTTTTTATACTGGTACAACTGTGTCCACACTGGGGGTGGGGAGTGGGTTGTACCACTTGAACTATACCTATGTAGTTAAAGTGGTGGAAATTTTATGTGTCGATAAACCCATAGTCAGAGACTGTCCCTGCCCCAGAGTTTACAAGCTAAATACTCAAGACAACATCACACATCGGGTGATGGCAGTGGCAGAAAGAGAACACAGGTCCCCTGGGTCTCTGTGAAGGCCCTAGAACCATTTTGGAGACATGGTGTTGTATCTGAAAGGAAATTGGTTACAGTGAGCCTAATTCTGATTTCCATCAAGGAGGAAACACCAATGCAGCCAATGCTAAACTGGCGTCAAGAGTGATCAGAATCCTGGAGTTCCTTCCCATTTACACCACCAGTGTCTGTTCTGCAGCCTGCCAAAGTATGTTTAGCCTGGGCCATTGGAAAGCATCTAAGAGTATGTTTCCCCTTTCTTTCCTCAAGACTAAACTTGCCCAGTGCAGCAGGTTAAGGTTCATCTGAGAGATGAAAGGCACACTTAAAAAAGAGCATTTTGATAAGTGATTTTAAAATAGAAACTTCTTCACATGACCTTTTAAGACTATTTAAACCACTGTCCCGCCCCTTCCCCCACCGCCAAGCCTGTTCCTGGTCAGGAATGTACTACTGGTAATTTTGTTAGAAAACCTTCCTGTCTGGAAATGATCTCTTCCTAATGAAGAGATGGTTCTGTATGGTTTCATATGTCATCGAGGAGAGAGAGCGTACTGGCCGACTGGCTGCAGTTCGCAATTCCTGTGATAGCATTAGGATAAATGCGAAACCTCTTTTCATGTATTCCAAGCAAACCATTTTACTACACAGGTGCTGCTCCACAGGGGATGCATTTTTATGGTCCAACTTGCAGCATGCACTGGTGCGTTCCATTTTATCCCCCCCCCCTTTATTTTTGCATATAAACAAGGCATAGATTATTTGCTTCCACTCTACATTATGCTAGTGTAAATTGAGAAAAGCTCCCCTGACATCCACGAATTCATGCCAGGATGAACCCCTTGTAAACGAGATCCGAATTAGGCCTGTTTAATTTTGGTAACATTAAGATTACGAATCCCCTACTTCGGGATTTAGAGATGCAGATTAATTTGTGTACCTGTTCCAAATGTTGTATTTGCCTAAATGGTACTGACTCTCTTTCCATCATCTGTTATTATAGAGACTTGCTTAGAAGAGGTTCAAGTGGACCCATTATGAAGATTAATGTAGTATCAAATCTTTTTCTCGCTCAAGCCACTGTGTTCCTATCATGGAACCAGCCTAAAATGTTGTATTTCTTTTTCATTCCAAGTAACAATCACTTCTTTGGATAAACGTGTTTCATTTTTCAGTTCCTCATGCCAGCTGTCCTAATAGCTGTGAGTTAAGTTACCTGTTGATTGACTTATGCAGTCTGTGTGGATCCTTGTGAAATGGAGCAGAGCATATCCCATCTAAGTGTTTAATAAAACTGAGCAATCTATGATGGAAACGATTTTCGGCTAGATTTTGACCAAGATCTACAGTGATTTGGTGATCGTCATGTCAGTAGCATGCCTTGGAATCAAATGCATATTCAAAATACTTCCTAATTATGCCCTTTACATTGCTGTTGTGGTTGTACAAAGGCCTTTAGGGATAATCATCAAGCTAAAGAAAAACTCCTTCGCTGCTATATATAATCTGCATTTTTGTGAAGGGACTAAGTGTCCAGTTTTGACAGCATCAAACCTTTAGTTTCAAAATAGCATTCAGCCTGTGGCAGAAACTGGCAAACAAGCTAATTGGGCATGGTTGTGTTTCTCCTAGTGGTTGTAGCACTAATGTAACTCCATGAATTCAAGGTAGTTAGTTCTGATTTAGAACCAGTGTAAATGAGAGCAGAATTAGGCCAAAAGATTCCACAATTAGAATTTTGCTAATCATTTTTTTGATGAGCTGGAACAGAGTCCAGATCACTCTATAGCTATATCATACTTTCAGTTCCTTGCAGCTTGTTTTGGATTGTGAAGTCAGAAGCTAGGACTCTGGTTGAAGTAAGAAACTGTGGTATTTACACATTGCCAAATACCCTTGCTCATCTGGAGAGAAATGAGACTTATTTGAGGAGCTATGTACTAGCCAATGTGAACACGGGTGGCAGAAGTTGAGCTAGATCTGTAGTCACTTTCCTAATGGTAGTCACACCTGAATTGGGCATTCCCTTGTTTTAGTTTGTGCATGCCACTACATTCGGTA
This sequence comes from Mesoclemmys tuberculata, assembly GCA_007922155.1. Lineage (NCBI taxonomy): Eukaryota > Metazoa > Chordata > Testudines > Chelidae > Mesoclemmys > Mesoclemmys tuberculata. The sequence goes on from ML675690.1 coordinate 8,350,661, forward strand.
AGGTTAGTTAAGCATTTATAGTATGTTGCTGATAAGGTAGTTTGAGAATCAAGTTCTCCGTTGTGTCTCTGCACTCAGTGGGCTGGGAGAGATTAAAAAGAAAAATTGCAAAGTATGTGATGGAGATTAAGACGATTCTGAATTACCGTGTGTAAGAATGAGTCCCCTTTGTGCATCTTATCTCCTGTTTGAAGTACCATTACCTAAGCGCCATATTTATTTATTTATTTGTGTATTTGAGAGGATGTGAAAAGCCATTTCAAAAGATGATGCCTCTGTAATGTAAAATCACAAAAGTTTCAGGTCAGCACTGAGATGGTGGATGAGAGGGAGCGGCACCCGATGAAAGCTTGCTCAGCCGGTAGGCTTTCAAATCCTTCTACGGAGATAAAGAAGATCAAAGTGTTTAAACACGTTGATCCACTACTGAGGGAAATTTTGTGCTAGCAACACAGAGCAGCTGCACTGTTGCTGGCATGTCTAAACTCACAGCAGGGAGCTAATTGGTCCTTTAGATGGATTGGCTATGCAAAAACAGATCTGAAAGAGGGTTGCTCCCATGCACACAATGATGGAGATCTGTGCACAACCAGAGAAATGCAGATCTGCAGCATGCAAGATTATCAAGAGGGAAATACCAGTTGGGAGAGGAGGGTAGTGTGGTGGTGCTGAATGGAGGGGAGAGGGAGAGTAACTCTCTACTTGTATTCAGTTTATATTGCACGGAAAGAGATCCTATCTATTTACTCAAGATTAGAGCATTAGCTTTAAGCTCTTCTTGAGACACATTAAATAATGAAATGAGGGAAAATAGCTCAAAGTCAAACCATGATGTTGTTTGCACAGCATATTGTGTGTGGATAGAATGGAGAAGGGGCTGTATTAACCAGAGAATTCCTACTTTTTAATTAAAATTGAAATGTTATTTCTATATAAATTATTAATGTCTTTTTGTTGGAGAAAAAGTCATTAGGCTTGTTATGCTGTTTAAAAAATCCAGTGTAATATTCCTATTAAAATGATTGCTGTAGCAGTGATAGGATATTTATGTAAAGGCAGTCCATCTATGTCGAGCCTTATATGGTCCCATCACCATAGCATCAGAGTGCCGCACAAGCATTATCAGACTGGTCCATCCAACAACACTGTGAGGCCAGTGCGATTACCCCCCATTTTACAAGGCTGGAATTGCGGCTGGAACTGATTGTGATTTGTCCAAAATCACAGAGGAAATCCATGGCAGAGCCAGGAATTGAACTCAGTTCTAGCCCAATGAGACTTAACAACAAGACCATTCTCCTCTTCATGAGGAAGCGAGCGGTGCCATAGAAAACATACTAATGGCTGCTTTGTACATTTGGCTGTGAGTTTTGAGAGACACTTTTATACACTGCATGCTAATATATGCATGAAAGGCCCATGTCCATTGACTGAGAATCTGGCCCAGAGTGTCCTACATGTAAAAGAACTGTGTTTAGACACTATGGCATCTTAGGATATATTCAGGAAGAGGAGACGGTGACCCAATCCCCTCTCTATCTCCAGATGACAAGGAGAGATGTCTTGCATTCTGCCCTTTGGGTAGGCAGAATCATTTCAATACATGCTTTCAAAACATCTGCCATATTAGCTCAAACTATTGGGCCCTGATATTTGTTAGTTAGCATGTCATGCTAACATGTCACTCGTTTCTTTGTCCCAAATGATCTTAACAGAATATCGGACCCTTCCAGCATTTCATATCACTAATATTAATTGAAATCTGCATAGGCAGCATTTGAAGAAATTAGGGTATAATTAAGCTAAATGACTAATGATTGTATCTCACTGTTAGGATTTTACAGGCTATGGAAAGGCTCAGGTAACTCTTAAACGGGGCCATTGTGACATCAGAGGTAACTCAAATCACCCCCTTCCTTTGCAACTATTTTGCATACAACTGTTTTATTGGTTGTAATGTTTCAGTAGCATGAGAGAGATTGGACACATGTCAGCAGTTCTCATTGGTAGATTAAATGGTCCAGCTATCAGTTCTTTTTAGAGATTCGGTGGCTGCATGATAGCAATGGTTGGGCATCGTTTCCACACGGAAGGGCTGTCGCAGTTACTTTAGTCACTGAAGCAGCATTGCTGGATGAACTGAGGCAGGAGTAGATCTTAAAGCACAGAGACATTGTGATTCAGGAACTGGTTTCTCCCTACCGTCTCACTTCACATAGCACTGGTCTCACTAACACAGTATTCTAAACCAGTAAGCCATCTGCACATTAAGAGCAACAGTCAACCTGTACATTTTGGCTGGTTTGCCCTGCTCTGGAAATTCAGAGTAGGCATAAACCTAGTTTTCCTCGTTAGTGTGCTCTGCCTCCTTTGTGCTACTTTGGTGCACCAATGAATTTACCCGTATCAGTTAAATTTTTAAAAAGAAGATTTAAGGTTGATACTACATGTCGAATCACTAGACATATCACTTGGTAGCATTCTCTTTTGTGTGTCCTGTTCAATATTCCTGTATGAAATTTTTAATAAAAACAAAAAAACAAAAACCACCTAAAGAAATTCCCAGACAAAAAAACTAGTAAGATTGAGTTAAGGTTGGGAGCAGGTACCACCAATGTATTGGTTAAAAACCTTATGGGGAAGTTGTAATTATCCCAAAACCAAACATTCTAAACCCAGGAAATTCAGAGCTAAGGTTGCACTTAAATAGAAAATCAAGCACAGTAAAGTTAGAAATGTACACTTGAGGCACCCAAACCCTGCCCTGTAGCAATGTCATGAGGAGGAAAAATATGAAAACAATCTAATGAATCTTCAAAAATGATTTTGATCTAGTCTGGAATCGTAAACACTAGAATATCTTAACCCTAACCATATACTTGTCGTATTGCATCAGTACAGGGCAAGGGGTAAGGTTGTTTGGGTGCCTTTACTGTGAATTTTTACCTTGACATTTTTGTATTTCTTTTAAGCATAGCCTTATTATTGAACTTCCTGAGTTTATAATCCTTGGTTTTGTAATGATTACAACAACCTTGTAATGTGTTTTTAACCCTTAAATTACTGATTTATACACTCAATCTTAATGCCAGCATAATTATATATCGTCAGCTATCATGTGTTCAAGGTGATGACTGCAACTAAAGAACATGGCATAGGGACAGCACCCACATTGCTGACTTTGATTTTCCCTTACAAACTATCCCCACTTCTGCAGCATCTTGTCATGGTCAGGTTGTGGACCATCAGACCTAGTAGTCAAAGCCAGAGTCCATAGTCATGAAACAGGAGTCAAGGGTCAGCTGGGCCAGGACACTGGGAGGTCAGAAGCAGGAGACAAATTGGAGGCCATCGTGAGTCAGATGCCAGGAGTCACGATGGTTGGGATTCCAGAAAATCAAGCCATGGGATCAAGGTGGAACCCAGTTCTTCAGACAACTTCCTGTCATGTTGCTGGCCAATCAGCTGCTCTGGGACTCTGCCAATTGGACCTCGGGGGAGGAGCCTCACATGAACTGGACTTTGTGGGTCCCATGTAAGCAATTGTCAGAAAGCAGCCAGTTGGAGGGCTAGATTGTAGCCACTGCAATGAACCCTGCAGACCCAAGTTCAAGAACTTTGAGTCATGATGCATCTATTGAATGCACCCATTCTAATCTCTCCAAAATGTATTCCATCCGATACACTTAATTGTGACAGAAGAGAAATAAAAATGTGCTTGGTTGATCTATAATTCTGAACAGTTTATTCCATACATCAGGAAGTGAAACAGAGTGGTTAGAGCAGTAGCTTGGAGGCAAGAAACCTAGCATGAAATCTTGGTCCCCGTGAAGTAAATAGCTCAACTCCCATTGACTTCACTGTGGTCAGGATTTCAGTCCTAGACTCTAATCTTGACTCTGCTGCTTACTCGCTGTCCTGCAACTTTCTCTGTGGTTCAGTTTCCTTAGCTGCAAAAGTATGGGGATGGCAATTATCCTCCTTTGCAATATATTTTAAGACCTTTGAATTAAATATCAGCACTAGATAAATGCAAGGTATTATTGTCTCCATTTAATGCCCTTAGCTAAAGAAAACTTATGCTTTATTGTTGGGGGAGTTTGTGTAAAAGACCTGAAACGTTACAGAAAAAAACCTCAAAATTACAATTATAACAACATCTGCTCCATCGTAGAGAGCATGTTCCTACCATATCGTGGAGCATTTCTAGGCAATACAGCAAGTTAGATTTTCTTAACTGGATATTTTTGATGTGAAGTATTAATGAGACAGAAGAAAATGTTTTTCAGTTAGGAGATGAAACCCCCCTTTGTCATGTGACTTTTTTCCCTCTCACACTAAGCAACAGCTGGCTATTGATCCAGGAGCCAAAAAGAGGTTTTTTTTTCCCACCCCAGAATAGGCTAGGAAAATATTTATTTTGGAGACACCCACCACACAAAAGCCATATTTGAATGCTTGAACTTGGTGATATGGATTATGATCGCTTCAAAGCAAATTTTGCAGTAAGCCCCAAAGAAATGTTTTATATGTGCCGTAAAGCAGGCTTTCTAAACTGCTTAACAAACCTCGATCAGAGGGGTATGTTATTTTTAAAGTATGCAAGAATATGACCAACTCCAATGAAAGGCAGAAGCCATTGAAAAGGATGCATTTTTGGTTTAATCACTCAGGGAACCTGATCTGAAGATCTAGACTCAGTGGGCCATATTCATCCAGCCGTAGCAACTCCATTAATTTGATTGCATTTGTGCCCATTTAGTGACCACTTAGTTCCAGTCTCTCTAAGTTTAGTTGGCAGCGGCTGGTCATTCTACAGAGCGTACACTCTGATTTCTGACAGGATGGTAAAACGAGCTTTCTCATGGCTCTGAACAACTTCACACCACTTACTAGACAGTCCCGAATGGTGTCATTAATGGAGCACTGCTTAGCTTTGGGATAGTCATAGTGACAGGAGGAGCCTGGGTAGCAGGAGAGAGTGTCTATGTTTTAGGACATAGGGCTTGATGTTCATGATACTGATTGCCTTTACACTGCTTTGGCAGTGTATGCAAATATAACTTAGCCTACCAAAGTGGTGTTAAGAGGACCTTGTATAAACGAGAATCTGACCTGTTCTGTATCAAGTGTGGATCTTTGCATCCAAACTTTTTGTATAATGTATCCATTTGTCTTGCATCTAGTGGTGATGTGTGGGTAGGGTGTGGTACATGCCCCGTGGAACTCATGGGGCAGGAGGGGAACAGTGCTCTGAAGGGCATGAGACTGTGACTTGGGAACCACTAGCAGACGCATGTACCGCAGTTGGCGCCGCTCGGGGGTGGGGGGTGAGCAGAATGTCCTGCTTCCAGTTTCCAGAAATTCAGTTCTTCATAGGAGGATATTGTGTGGTGAGAAAAATGACGTAATTTGTAATGGGTCCTACTGTATAGTTGTGTAAGCAGCTCTGTAAACACCCTATTTAAAGTCCAAACTCAGCCTCTTCCCTTTTTATGCTATAAAAACAAACAACTAAAAAATACAACTAAGTTAAGATACCATAAAGAAAAGTTCTCCAAGGTTGGCTGCTTCTAGGATTCCTCCCTCCACACTGCTCAGCTCACAGACTAGATCCTCTCTCTGTCATGAAACATTATCATCTCCCTTCTGCCCTGCTGGGATAAGGAGTCCTCAGGTAGAGTAGCGAGTCCACAGAGTCTCACCCTATACAACCTTTTCCCAGCACAATCAGTCTCTATCAGGCAAGGGGATTCTTCAGGCAATTCCTGTCAGCCTGTTATAACTGGGTTGCAAAGGATCTCCTATTAGTTATCAAAGAACAATCCTATCCTCTCTAGCTATTTCAAGGCAAACATTGATTGTGTAGATGATGATTATAAGATGTTTGTTTTGCTGATGGAAAAGTGACTCTCAGTTTGTGGCAGAAAAAGGCGAGTAAAGGCTAATGCCAGTACGCATTTCTCTACAGTGTGCTGGACAGATTTAAAAAGCCGAATGTGTATAGCTGAAGTGTGCTGGGACAGTGAGCAGCACCTGCTCATTGCCAAGGAATATGAGGACTTAAGAAAAGAGGTTCTTTGACTTTACTGCACCTTAAGAGAATCTCCTCAGTTCTCATTTGCTCCTACTTGGAGCATAGCTGTGATCTTTGAATTTATCAGCCATTTCTTTCCCTTCCTCCACAGGGGGGACAAAATAATGAGTGTTTTTACTGGGAGAGGCTCTAAATCGGGGGAAATGCTTTCCAGCCTGGTCCCGCACATGTTGTCACTACTCCTTGCCATACTCATCGTTACACAGCTAATCCGTGAGAATCACTTGTGGCAGATGGTGTCAATAAAAAGAGTGAGAGAAAAATAAAGCACAGAAATAATCTAAAATAACAGCAGTCATTTATTATTATAAAAAACAAACAAACAATGCAGCTTTGTGAACGAAGCCTCTATTCACCAGTCCATATCTGTTTGACAAAGCACTTTAAATACATACTTAATGTAAGGCACATGCTTTGGTTTCATTGACTTCAGTAAGACTCTAGCACATGCTTAAAGATAAGTATGTGCTTAATTATTTTGCTGGGGAGGGGATGGAGTTAAGCATGTGCTGGGTTGCTTTCCTGGACAGAGAGAGCCATAGTGCTGCCTCAACAGGCCTGAGGGCTGAGGCCAAAATATTCAGACATGGGGCCTAAAGTTAGTCTCCTAAAATCCATATCTAGGTCCCATGTAGAAGTGGCCTCGTTTTCAAAAGTGCTGAGGACCAGCAGCTGCCATTGAAGTCAGCAAGATGGGTGGGTGCTCAGCATTTCTTAAAATCAGGCCATTTCCTCCTCAAGTGCACGTGTCTGAAAACTATGTCCTGAAATCCCCTGTTTATCCTCAAGATGGGTGCAGTATGTCCCTACGTATGTCTCAGCCTTCGCTTTTGAAGACCTCTTGTAGACACCTGAAGATGAGTTGATCTCCAAATTCCTTGGCTTTCTTACGTTGGCTGCTGAGGAGGCCTCGTTCCTGCAAACTGTGTTGGTGCTTTTTGTGAAGTGGTCACCTTTCCATTGGGAACTAGATATCTCAGTTAACTAGGGCGTCCAACAGCTGCCAGATGGTACCCACCTTGTGTTAATATACACTTGGGAGTCTAGCAATGGCTCTGTAAACCATTTCCAACTCTCTGTCCTCCCTCAGTCACAGCTTGAATAGATGATGCTTCTGGAAATGTTTCTTTAAACCCAGTCTGGATTAAAGAGCAGAGCTGGCTCTCCCTTTGGTGTGAACCCTGACGCAGAGTGCAGTATTTTCAAAACACTGGTAATGAAACCCTTTATATTTTTGGATGCTCTGGAGGGTACAATGCAGTACGTCAAAATAAATCAGGGCATAATACATCTGTTACAAATGAAAGCCAATGCACCAAATGTCAAGGTGGCTTGTTTTGATTAATCAATGACAATCACCAGCGTGGGTAGGAATATTTGTGAAACAAATGGAAATGATCAGAGAAATGCTGATTGATTGCTCTTTAGTCATTTCAAGCAACCTGTCAGAGATTGGGACATGAGGGGTCATGCCTAGTGGTTGGAGCAAGCCTCAGATGCCAAAGTTAAGCGTCAGAATCAGATTACCAGAACCAGTGAGACGAGGCTGGGGCAAAAGCTATCGCTATCACAGCCATGGGAGATGGTTTGAGAAACCACCGAAGTGCTGCTGTTACTGGGCTCAGAGACGACCCATGCTTGCTGACAGTGGGGGGGCATGTGACCCTGCATCCCCCTGAAGCGTCACCTCTGACTAGGCCTAACATCTGGTCTGCTGATTCCTCCCATCAGTCAGGCAGCCTACTTCAAGCCAGCTGTGCTCCTTAGGATTCCCAGAGACTGAGTGGGGGGGAGAGGGGGGGAGGCAGGGGCCATGCCCCCAGGCACAGGCCTGGGGGGGCACCAGCCGGGCTCTCCTTAGAGGAGCCACCCCTGCTGACATACCCAGAGGCTGCACTGACCCGGCCCTTCTGCCTCCTGTCCTCCCGGCCACTCCGCCCCCGCTCTGGGGGCAAAAAAGAAGCTGCGGGGACCTCAGCCATGCACCAGCCAGCAGCCCCCTCGCTGCTGCTGGGCGGCCCGGGGACATCTGCCCATCAGTTCCACCCCTGCCGCCCTCCACAGTGGGGGGGAGCAGTGGGGGAGAGCGGGAAACGGGCCCACAGACCCCCTCTCCCCCCACGGGGCACTGCCGCCACTGCCACCAACGGCTGGGGGCACAAATACAAGTATTGGCCACCGGGCGCTGGAGACTCACGGTATGCCACTGCCTGCATGCCCTGATTCCTAACACAAGCAGTGCGTATGTGCGATGGATTGGCTGTTTATTAGTTGAGAAACAGCTAGGACTATTCAGAGTAACTCAACCAGAGAGAATACTCACTCAGTGTGTGTAAAGGTGATAGGATCTGTCCCTTTAGTGGAGAAATATGAAAAAGTTTCCACCTATTTTTAAATTTCCAATTAATTTGGGACTCCTGATAGATTGGAAATACATGTGTTTGAAGTCCCAGGCCACAGAGCAGCTACAGCATGTAGAGCTTAGTCGTGCAGACGCTCGCTCTGCAAACACCCCTTTCCGGTGTGCTTCACTTCTGACCTGATGGGAATCACCTCTGTGATGAGATGGCCTACTGAGGCACAAAGAAATTAAATGACTTCCCCAGAGTTGCGGAGGAAGTCTGCGGCAGAGCATTGAATTGAAAACAGATTGCCTGAGTCCCAATCCGCTTCCTTAACCACAGGCCGTTCTTCCTGCTCCACAGTAGGACATAACGGGGTACCTGTTGGAAATGGCAAGTCTTCAAAGCAGGATCCCTCTATTAAATCATCCATCCTTGTAAAAGCTTCCTTAACTGCACAGAATGTGTTAATCAGGTGCAAAGTATTATCATCGTCTTGTCAACAGTCACTAGTTAGAAAGACTCATGAAAATGAGGTAGAAATTCATAGGGGAACAACTTCAAAAGTCATGCAAAATTAGTTTTCGATAAGGTTTTGGGGGGAGCTTACAGCATGCTGTATAATGATTTATGACTATTTGAATCTCACTGTTTCTGTAATTAATATTGCTGGATGCTTCCTGTTCAGAGGGATGTTAATACTGCCATTTGCATTATTATGATTACTGCAGCTATGCATCAGCCTTCATACTTAAAATCGAGCCAAAAGGTTCAATATTCAACAGCCTTCTCCATGGAGCATTCACATTGCATGGCTAGATGAATGTGCATCAAAGGTAAAATAACTGAATTAATGTGAGCCAGAAGAATGTGTCTGGCTCATAGCTTCCCATTTTGCTTTGAGGTCCTGATTGTTCAGGCTTTTTAAATCCCAAATAAATTATTGCAAGACGTTTGCTAATTATGTTATACCGAAGGTCTATGTAGTTATTAAATTGCAGCAGTGATGGATTTAGATGAAGTTTCTTATGCTTATATTTAGTGATTCAAAGAGAGTTCGGCACTAGCCAGTCCTCATTTGCAAGTTTAAAGGAAAAAAATCATGCATAATCAATTCCCAGTTTGGGTGGGGATATTGTTTGTAAATGTGGTGTCCTATACGTCTTTCAGTGCTTACTGTGTTATTGAAGAGGGCAGAAGCCACAATTCAGATTAGTTTTACTGTGTTTAAAAAAAAATTGTGAAACTGGGTTCTGCAAACATCCTCTGATAGCATTCAGGCACAGCTCTCCCGTTTGAATGATTGCTATGCTCTGTTGTTCTGTTTCTTAGCCCATGATTTCTTTTTCTGTCAGAGCTGATGCTTCTTGAAATGGCTGGTTCTTTTTTTGGCTTGCATGTCCCCCCGTCCCCCCTGCTGGTTTTTATTAAGCAGCATGTGATCTTGGAGTTTCCAAGAATATTTTAGAGCTGATTAAGAAGCTTCAGTTAACATTTCTGCAAGAAAAACCCCCAAACATAAAAAGATTGCCCTAGAAATGTAATTGTCAGCCCTTCCCCTTGACGTGAAAGGACCTTTTCTGTAGTCATTGGTAGGGGCCTCCCCCGTCCAATGGTTTCGGAGGTTATCATGTCTATGGATAGAGTGATACCCTACTTTTGGGGGCACTCAACTGCTCCTTCAGGCCTAGGATCAGCACAACCTGATTCTGTCACCATGGAAACGCCACGGCTGTGGTGACTTCTGAGTAAGTGTTTCTGACTCATATAAGTGTGAACTGCCCCTCTCTTCTAGCTGGTGGAGGGAGGTTAGCGTGCTCATCTGGGAGTTAGGGAGGCCCAAGTCTGAATCCCCATCGTGCCTGATTTGGAACAGGGGTTGAGAACCTCGCTCTCCCAAGTGTGGGCCCAAACCACCAGGCTACAGAGACCATCCTTCACTTTTTCTCTCTCCAGCCCAGTGAATATTTAATTAATTATACAAAGTGGAACAGCTCCAACAGAAGAGACTGAGGCTATGTCTACACTGACGGCAGCAACGTCGCCACTTATCTGGATCGACTGAGCGGTCAGTGAAGACCCGCTCAGTTGATCCAGAAGTCAACGTTATCAATCCATCCCCACAACTGGCTTAGTGCTGCGTCGACAGGGCAGTGAAGATGGCACGCAGAAGAGAAGCACTGCACTCGACGGGAGTTATGCAAGTTCTTTGTGTAACTCCCATCGACGGCCACCGAATCACGGATTTAAGTGTAGACCAAGCCTGAGACTCACTCTGGAATAGCCAATAGCCCGGTGATTAGGGCACTGTTTTGTAAAGTGGGAGTCATGGGTTCAAGTCCTTGCTCCAAGCCAGGCAGTATCAGGATGTAAAAACAGGTTTCCTACCTCCCAGATGAGTGTCTTAACCACTGAGCTATTCGCTATAATGTGTTGAGGGTCTTGCTCTGGTTTTCCATGAGGAGGGCTGACCAGGTGCAAGTGCCTAATTCCAGGAGAGGTGTTCATGACTGAGAACTGCAAGCAAAGATAGGTGCCTCCTTAGCCCAGATCAGTGGGAGTTAGGACCCAGATGCACAGGTGTCTTTCCTCAGCATTTCCTGCTGGTTAGCTGGTTTCCTGCTCTGTTCTCTGGCGTCTTTCTTAGGTACTTAATTCTCTTCTTACAATGCACTGGGAGCCTGGGTGCCAGAGCTGGGGCTCTGTATTTTGCTGGTGCCTAGGAATGGGGCGTTGCAGCACCTCACTTCCACATCTGTACAGTGGGGATAATAGCACTTTCATTCTGCACATGAGTATTGTAAGGATCAACATGTTACAAATTCAGAGTCTCTCAGATACTCTGGTGATGGGGGTCATATAAATACCTTAGATATTCTCCTTCTGGCAGAGGAGGGAGCTCAGTTTATTCACACCTCCTCTTATCTTCGAGATCGCTCAGTGGGGAATTCTTGTGAGGAATGGCCTCGTCTACGTTTGTTTTTGCTCTTTCTGAAATGGGCACCAGAGATTGAGGAGACCTCAGGATGAATTTAGATTGTCTTGGATGGGGACTGTGAAATGATGTTTATTAAAAACTGTCTGAAGGATTATATATAAAAGATACATGAAAATGTATTGGATTGTGGGAGAAGTAATGTTAAATGCACCCAACCAACAGAAGGGAAGGATAATTTGAAAAAGAGAAATGGTGAAAGAGAACCCAGGATATATAAACTGGATATATAAACCCAGGATTTATAAACAGGATATATAAACGGAGGAGAGCGTGGGAGGCAGTAGAGGAACCATTCTGATGTGTCCTCTGCACCGGGACAGTCAGAGACATGGACACTAAGTTTGAAATACATTTGCGGAGTGATATGGCAACATAAAAAGGCCAGTGCAGTTTTGGTCTGCATATGCAAGGGTGCCTTGTCACAGAGAAGGGAAGTGAACGCTCATCTTTATACTAATCTGGTGCCACCATACTTGGTTTGGGACACCCTGATACCAGGAAAGACAGCTCCAGGGGAGACAACATTGACAAAGATCCAATGACTGTAACCACTAAGGAGGGACTGGCATTACTTTGTGGGTAAATAGGGATCTAATTCAGTGAATGAAATTGGATTAAAAAGGCTTGATTAGGCTGAATACAAGAAAAAAAAAGCTTCCAAAGAATTTTAGCCTCTGAAATTGTCTTCCATGAGAAGGAATGTTTATCCCATTGCTTAGGACACAGATTGGAGCCAACACAAGGTACTTTACTGAACTGTCCTCCATTGGACATGGAATATGGTGGACTGGATGGTGTAATTGGTCCTTTCCATCTTTAATGTCTGTGATCCTTTAAGAACAGGTCTGCTCTTAACCCTTGGCTTGCTATGTAACATATTACATAGGAAACAATGGAATTGATGTTGTGTACTTGACAATCACATTTTTTACTTTTTAACAAACAAATTTTAACCTAGTGTAATCCCAGCAGCAAAACTCATGTCAGCAGTTGAGATAGACTGGTGTTATATGACCCAGATGGCTCATAAGTAACTATTTCTAATTTTTGGTTTATTTAGAATTAATTTTTTTTAAATGACTGATTTCTTTTTCTTTGTACATCTTTTAACAGGTAGACTGAGATTAACACATGTCCAGGTTAAACTTGCATTCTTTAAGGAATATTTGATGGATTATTTCTAGATACTTCAAAAAGGAAAATTAAAAAGTGAGTGTTAATTCTTTTATTTCTCTGGGTTGTTTTTTCATTACAGTATGTTGCTGTTTAAAATAAAATAATGCTATTTAACTGTAATGTTTCTCATTGTATGGCAATTGCATGTTCTTCTGACAAATGCTTCTGATCAGGAAAGGGGAAACATGAGCAGTTTTGCAACTTTCTCTTGTGTCTGTCTATAAAATGACAAAAACAGGAAAAATATTTTTTAAACTTTGTAGTGCCAGGGACAAATCCAGAAGTCTTTACTCCATATTAGTCCTTACTCAGGCAAAAATGTCATTGACAAATGGAATTTTGGGTGAGTAAATTGGAAGTAAAAATGAAGGGAAAGCTTCAGGATTTGGGCCCAATCCTGTTGTTAGAATCATATAATCATATAATCATAGAAGATTAGAGTTGGACAGGACCACAAGAGGTAAGTAAGGCGTTTGACACGGTTCCGCATGGGGAACTGTTAGTTAAATTGGAAAAGATGGGGATGAATGTGAAAGTTGTAAGGTGGATAAGGAACTGGTTAAAGGGGAGACTACAGCGGGTCGTGCTGAAGGGTGAACTGTCAGGCTGGAAGGAGGTTACTAGCGGAGTCCCTCAAGGATCGGTTCTTGGACCGACCTTATTTAACCTTTTTATAACTGATCTTGGCACAAAGAGCGAGAATGTGTTAATAAAATTTGCAGATGACACGAAGCTGGGGGGTATTGCTAACACGGAGAAGGACCGGGATGCTATTCAGGAAGATCTGGACCACCTTGTACACTGGAGCAATAGTAATCGGATGAAATATAATAGTGAAAAGTGCAAGGTCATGCACTTAGGGATTAATAATAAGAATTTTACATATACGTTGGGGATGCATCAGTTGGAAACGACGGAGGAGGAGAAGGACCTTGGGGTATTGGTTGATAGCAGGATGACTATGAGCCGCCAATGTGATATGGCTGTTAAAAAAGCAAATGCGGTTTTAGGATGCATCAGGCGAGGTATTTCCAGCAAGGAGAAGGAGGTGTTAGTGCCGTTATATACGGCGCTGGTGAGACCCCAGAATATTGTGTGCAGTTCTGGTGTCCCATGTTTAAGAAGGATGAATTCAAACTGGAACAGGTTCAGAGACGGGCTACTAGGATGATCCGAGGAATGGAAAATCTGCCTTATGAAAGGAGACTCAAAGAGCTTGGCTTGTTTAGCCTGGCCAAAAGAAGGCTCCGGGGGGATATGCTTGCTCTATATAAATATATCAGGGGAATTAACGTTAGGGAGGGAGAGGAATTATTTAAGTTTAGTACTAATATAGGCACGAGGACGAATGGGTACAAATTGGATATTAGGAAATTTAGACTAGAAATTAGACAAAGGTTTCTAACCATTAGGGGAGTGAAGTTCTGGAATAGCCTTCCGAGGGAAGTAGTGGGGGCAAATGACTTATCTGGCTTTAAGACTAAGCTTGATAAGTATATGGAGGGGATGTTATGATGGGATAGTTTAATTTGAGCAATTGATTTTGGATTATCGGCAGATAAGTCTGCTCAATGGTCTGTGGGAATGCTGGATGGGATGGGAACTGAGTTACTGCAGAGAAATCTTTTTTGGGTGCTGGCTGGTGAGTCTTGCCCACGTGCTCAGGGTTTAGCTGATCGCCATATTTGGGGTCGGGAAGGAATTTTCCTCCGGGGCGGATTGGCAGGGGCCACGGAGGTTTTTCGCCTTCCTCTGCAGCATGGGGCATGGGTCGCTTGCTGGTGGATTCCCTGCAGCTTGAGGTCTTCAAATCTCATTTTTGAGGATTTCAATAACTCAGTCATGGGTTCGGGGTTGTTATAAATGTGTATGGGTAGGGTTTTGTGGCCTGCCTTGTGCGGGAGGTCAGACTAGATGATCATATTGGTCCCTTCTGACCTATGAGTCTATGAGTCTATGAGGTGATTTAGTCCAACCCCCTGCTCAAGGCAGGACTGACCTCAGCTAAATCACCCCAGCCAGGGCTTTGTCAAGCCACAGTTTAAAAACCTCTAACGATGGTGATAACACCACCTCCCTAGGTAACCCATTCCAGTGCTTCACCACCCTCCTAGTAAAAAACTTTTTTCTAATATCCAACCTAGACCTCCCCCACTGCAACTTGAAACCATTGCTCCTTGTTCTGTCATCTACTACCATTGGAACAGCCTAGCTCCATCCTCCCTGGCACCCCCTTTCAAGTAGTTAAAGGCTGCTATCAAATCCTTCCTCATTCTTCTCTCTTGCAGATTAAACAAGCCTAGGCTTGTGCTCCAGCCCCGTAATCATTTTTGTTGCCGTCCGCTGGACTCTCTCCAACTTGTCCACATCCTTTTTGTAGTGGGGGCCCAAAACGACACAATACTCCAAATATGACCTCACCAATGCCGAATAGAGGGGAATAATCACGTCCTGTGATCTGCTGGCAATGCTCCTACTAATGCAGCCCAATATGCCATTAGCCTTCTTGGCAACCAGAGCACACTGCTGACTCATATCCAGCTTCTTATCCACTGTAACTCCCAGGTCCTTTTCTGTAGAACTGCTGCCTAGCTTGTCGATCCCCAGTCTGTAGCTGTGCATGAGATTCTTCTGTCCTAAGTGGAGGACTCTGCATTTGTCCTTGTTGAACCTCATCAGATTTCTTTTGGCTCAATCCTCCAATTTGTCTAGGTCCTTCTGTATCCTATCCCTACCTTCCGGGGTATCTACCACTCTACCAAGCTTTACCAAGTCCTTCTGCTCTCCTGGTGTTCATCTCCTGCTCAATATGTTGCAGGATTGGGCCATTAGGTCATCTTGTTCCTGTTCATGCTCTGTCTGTGTGACTCTGGCTTGACCTGGAAGGCTGTACAAATGGAATACTTCACTCTCCATGGCTCTGCAGTCCTTGGAATCTATGGGAGAAATCCTGGCCCATTGAATAAGGCAGAACTCCAGTTGACTTCCATGGGGTCAGGTACGCATGCACTCTCTCTTCTTCTCCCCATTATTTCAATTTTAGAAACACCTTGAATTTCCATTTTGGGGAAGACAATCCCTAACCCAAATGCCTTAAAATCTGAGTAATCATGAAAGGCCTCTCCCCTGAGACTGTCAGCGTAGGTGCTAGTTCTTGTTGTGGTGTATGACACAGTTTCAGTCAGACCAAGTCATTCAATCCACGAGGGTAAGAACTTGAGGTGACCGCTCACTTTATCCAGATGTGACCACATAACTGAGAGGTGTAAGATTCTGTACCATGTTTATCCCCTGAGCCATCCTGTCCCCTAGACAGCCTTTAAAGTCAGATTTGCCAATGCTAGCTAAATGTAAATGGATGAAATGGCCACACTAGGGTGTTTCATATTTCATTTCTTCTGGAAACCACACTGTCAGTTCCTCTGACTTCCCCAGTGCACCAGATGACATTGTGGAGGAGGCTCACTGCAGTACTTAATGTACTTTTTGTGAGTCCATCTGCTGAAAGAAAGATTCTTTGAGAAGAAGGATGGTCTTGGAATTCAGACCCTAGAGAGGGACTCAGGGGAGCGGAGTTCAGTTCTTGACCCAGCTACAAAGTTCCTGCTTGTCTCTGTGCCTCAATTCTCCATCTATCAAGTGTGAATGATCACACTTCCTCTCACCGTTTCTCAGTTTTGTCTATTTAGGTCGTAAGATTTTGCAGTGGGGACTGTGACTCGCTATATATATGTACGGTATCTAGCACAGTGACTCTCAACATGTGGCCCATGGGTTGCTTGCGGCCCAGTCAGCACACAGCTGCGACCCATGTGACATCCTCAGGGCCATACAGGCAGCATTGGATGGCCCACAATGGTAAATAGATTGAGATCCACTGATACTTGGTATTCTGGTCTTGGTAAGGCTTCTAGGTGTTTCTATAATACAAATAATAAATAAATAACCAAGTAAACCTGCAGAGTCTCTGCTGGAACAATAAATGGGAAGACCAAAATAAAAAAGGCCTATAAATAAAAAAATACATTTATGGGATGCGAGTGGTAGTTCTAAAAGTTGTCATACTGAACATAAAGTGATGTTTAAATAAAACTGCTGCAGAGTTATGATGACTTACAAGATATAATGGGGCCGATGAGCTACCACCCGTGTTTTAATCACCAGTGCAGTACAGCTGTTAAAGATAAATAACAGGAGGCTGTCTCACAGAACTGATCACTTACACAGGCAGATTATGGCCAGGACTGTTCATTATTTATTTATTCATTCTTTGGGGAAGCACCACTTTCTGGTATAAGGAATTCATTTGTTTCCCTCTGTAATAACACTGATCACATTGAATTAATTGGGCACTCAGAGGCTGTCTCATATATATTCGCATGTGTAGCCCGTTGAAATGAATAATAAAACATGATGGGTCATAGATTACTGGGAAGCCCATTGGCTAGCAAGAGATGAAGCCAGGTATTTCCAGCCTCCTAGAATTGTAGTTAGGTTCCAGAAAGTCAGCATCTGTGAGGGATCTAACTGCAAGTTTCTTTGTTTTTAGGGTTTGTTAAAAATATTGACTGAAGAAAAAATGTCGAGGTAAAAGTTATCAGAAAAGCAAGGATTTTTCATTCTATCCATGACATGTAACAGCATAACCAGGCAGCAGCCTATAGCAGATTGAATGAGAGGTGGGGGGCAGGGGAATCTTTAAAAAGCCATGCAAGCTTTAAGTTAACATTTCCTCAATTCTTTTCGGCAGGAAACACGACATAAGCTGTGTTTGCAAGCTTTGTGTAAATTCAGAGTGGGTTTGTACTGATGACAAATTCTTGTTTTTAAATATAAACTGAATGTCTCCAGCAGAACAGGGAAAGGGATGATAGCTACCCAGTGTATCTAACTACATAGTTATTTACTGACCCTGTGAATGGTGGTATCCAGTTTGATTAGTCAAAAATTGGTTAGATGTCCAGTGCTGGGCGCTAATTCTGTGTGTGCTGTGGTTAGTGACAAAACTCCTGCCCACTTCAGTGTAATCAGAGCTGGGCCTTCAAGTTGTGCTGTTGTCCTCTCTAAAGGTGTTCATTCAGCGCAAGGGCACTTCTTTGTGGCCAGAGGTGGTCTATCTCCCCCCATGGTGCCCCCTGCCAATGGCTGCTCCATTGTTGTGGTGGTCTCTCTTTCCACAACTTGGCCCTCTGGTCAAGTCACACTTTGTTACCCCTGGAAGGGGTGAGCTAGAGCATCCAGCCCAGCTATAGTCCAATGATCTTATGGCAGATCATCTGTCTGTGTCTGAGCTCCATGGCTCTTACACTCTTTACCTCAGACGGGTTCACCCCACATTCCTTCTACTCTCAACTTCTTGGCTTTATACTAACGAGTCTGCTCCTGTCCACGGCCATGTGATCAGTTAAACCCAGCTCTCCCTCTAGGTACAGCCAGACAACATAACTGGCCTCTCAGGCCCACATTAACCCCTTGGGGCCTGTGTGGGGTACACATCCCATGATACCCTCCTAAGAGGACAGTAGCAAACACTGATGAGTAGCAAAGAAAGTCTGATGGCATCAATGATCTCCCATGGCACACCACTGAAGAAGTTGGCCAGCTCCCTGAAGTCTCCCACAAGAGAAACTGCAGACATCTCCCCACATGATCTTCTGCTGGGGGGTGGAGACTACTGCCCATCCAGTCTTTCCAACTGGGGAGACTTGCTACCTGGTTCTCTGTGTGCTTCTTCTCAATATCGCCATCCCAAGAGGATGCTTCCCTCAGTACCACCTCATGGCAAGATGCACTGGCTAGTCCATTCTGCTAGCCAGCAAAGAGCTGGGGGGAGGAAGTCTTTAATCACGGGGTCCTTATGATTGTTAAGATTTTAGCACATAAAAATGTGTAAGGCTGGTGTGACAAAATCAGTCCTGACAAATATAAGAGTGGTGCAAGGCAAACATATCAGCCCTGGGACGGTGAAGGCCCTGTTCCCTGTGAGCTGAAAAAGCATTACCTCGAATTAACTAAAGACACGTAAGGCCAGGTAAGGGCTGCTAATGACCTTTAAAAACCCCTCTTCTGGTGAGAGAGAGGAGGGGAAAGATGAGAGACAAGCTGCAGCAGCAGCAAGCAAAGGCTTCCCTTGGGTGGAAGGCCATCTCCCCTCCCCATAGGGAAAGAAACTAAATTAACAGCTGCTTGGGGAAGGACTGGCAACTAAGAGCCAAGTGTAGTAGGGTAACACCCTAAAGAGGGGGCAGGGAAAAGTATTTCTGTTTGCATTGTCAGTTTGGGGTTCATTTGTTTTGCTTAAGAGAAATTTCTTGGACCTACCCTGAGGTCCTCCATGTAAATACAATCAAATTAAATCAGAGTGAAGAGGAAAAACATTCTGGACTCAGACTAATTCACTGCAGGCCCCCCACTGCCCAAGATTGAAACGCTGAGGCTAATGAGACAAAGGACGATACCCTGCTGCTACAGTACAACTAGGAACTGTCTCCAGGGGCATTTTCAGTAAAAAGAAAAATGTCTTTGAGTAAGGTTCCTTCCTCTGTGCAATTTGGACAAAATGTTGCCACTTGGGTGTTCAAGGTTAAGAAACTAAGTGGAAGTAGCCAGCTTTTCCAAAGTGCTCCTATTGATGTCAGCAGGAGTTGTGGTACACCTTGGAAAATCAGGCCTCTTTTAGTAAGGTTCCAAAATATGGATTTAGCTGCTTAACCTTAGGCACTTATGTTTGAAAGTGTTGGCCATTGCTGTAAGCCTTTCCACAACATAACATGCCACAATCTTGGGAATCAATTTTCTTCGTGAGCAATATTTTACTGTCATTGGAAGCAATTAGTATTCATTCAGTTTCTAGCTGCCTATTTTAAGAGAATATTGCTCTCATCTGATGGCAACTAGATTTTTTGGTTTTGTCGTACTCTGGGGTTAGACTTAAGTAAGTTCTTTTAGGTTCACTGACTCACCATTGGCTGGCTAAAAGAAATTAGAAACTGCTACTGACTGGGTAGGAATTTTTTACATCTTACCTTTGTTCTCCATCTTCCTACACGCACCCTACCTAGTTTCCACCTTAGTTTGTTTGTCTCATCTTGTCACATCTTGTCTTTTTACGTGGTAAGCTTTTTGGGATAGGGACTACCATTTACTATATGGCTGTACAGCCACTAGCATATTGGGTCCTGATACCTTTCAGGCATTACAGCAGTATAAACAATAATAATAGTTAATAATGGAAACTTTGTGTATAGATGCGTGTTTCTGCGAAGCCGCAGGCCATCATTTCTCCACAATAACTCCGGCTGTTTGGCTCAAGATATTTAGAGAAGAATGAAATAAGGTCTTTTTTTTTCCTGTCAAGTAGATCAGTATCCATGTGCCTTTCCATCCTTAGAAGAAATTGACAAAATAATGGGAATCATGTAGCTAATTTGATAAAACAGTATAAAAACCAGAAGGAAAAAAGGAGAGGAAAAATCCATTTGTACGCTGTCTGTCAATCATTTCCTTGCTGTTCAAGCTTCCAAGTGAATTTCAGTGATATCTCCTGGATATATCAGGCTTTGTATTTCTTTTACACTTCATGGCAAGCTTGTTTTAATATAAGTTTTCATCTCTCCTGTTATGACAGGGAAAAGATGTGATCTCACATCGTGCAAAGAACTGACCTGACAGTGATGCTGGGGCATAGATCCAGTCATTACACAGTTTGGAAAAAGAGAGTGTAGGGTAATAGACTTTTCGCATTAAACTGCACGTTACTCAGTGTTAATAAAGGCACTGGCAGTATCCAAGGTGAACCTTCACTTCAGAGTAATGTTTAGCCTGCCTCCCATTAGGCTTAATAATACACTGCACTTCCTTCTCACTTTCCATCTGAGAATCTCAGAGCATTTGTGAGCGTTAATGAGTTAAGTCTCACAAACACCCTGGTGACGTAGGGAAACATTACTGTCCCAATTTCACAAATGAGGATACTGAGGCACAAATGCCCAAGATCATAGGTGAAGGCTGTAACATACCTGATAATATAACTGAGTTTTCCATACTCCTACCCTTTGCTTTAGCCAAAAAAATCTTTACTCCCTTTAGGCATGAAAGGAAGGACCAACCTGTGGGCTGTACCTTTAAGAGACCAGCTGATGGCCCACGCTAGAAAAGTGCAGCTGGCAGATCCAGGGCACTGTAATGATGGCTAGTGGTCTACCAGATACTACAGTGATGAGCACATTATAGATAGATAGACAGCTGTTGTACCTACGCCCTATTCCCTTTCTTGCTTTCATAGTCAATACTGTATGTCTGTTTTCCATAAGACAGCCATGCGTAACTCCTATTAGCACTGTAGCATTCTCACAGGGGAGAGACAAGTCTGAATCCATTGTAACACAGCCAGAGATAATGTTTGTTTGTGCTTCCAGATGCACACTGAGAACCAGTAGTTCTTTCTCGCTCTCTACCTCTGGTGGACTAATGCAGTCTATGGTGCCTTGGGGGCCACCCCCTAAGGGTCTTTGCAAGTCCTGGCTTGCAATTGGCAGTCTTGGCCTGGATCGCTGACTTCATCATGGTTATCAGCAGGAGCTGTGTGTATGTATCCAGGGAAGATTTTGATCCCTTTTTGCTTTTGCCTCTCTGTGTCAAGGCAAACACATCCTGGTCATGATGGAGCTTTCAAATGCTCTGCCTCTTACAGTCTAAACTTGATTTAATGCATACCTTCTTATTAGATGTTAACTGATGGGGGTGGGGACAAAATATGCTTCGAGATACATGGGTGTCACTGATCAATGAGAGTCTCAAATGTTTCAGTACAAAGGAAATTGAGCTTTTTTATTTAATATTAATGAAAGTTTTTAATGTGTATGTGACTGTTCTAGACTAGGTTGTTGGGGGTGTGTACTTTCTGTGTATTTTCTTACTGGTGTTAAGGAACATGTCCTCACGGAATGTCGTTTGGTATGGAAGGGCGATAATGTTCATCTTAAATACAGAGGACAAATATTCAACCTTAATGAAAGCAAGGTAGGATCTGTCTATAGCTGGTTTAGTTTGGGCCTTCTTGGTCACAGTCTGACAAAGCCCTTAAACATGTGTTTAAATGTAATCCTGTGAGTACTTCTGATGACGTAACACTCACTTACAGTTAAGCATAAGATTAAATGAGACTACGGCCTATCATGCGGACCAATATTGTCTCATTGTTTCCTTTATCCCCCCATGTCTTTGTCTGTATCGATCTGTTGCATCTTGTCTTGTACTTAAATTGTGGTCAGGCACTGTCTGGTTTGTTCTGTGTTTGCAGAATAGGGTCCCCTGGTCCATGAATGAGACTCCTAGGCGGTACGACAATACAAATAAATAATAAATCAAATTATTATTTTTTTTAAAAAGCTTTGCTAGGGTAGAATCAAGGGGCTAATCCTAAACCAGCTAAGGTCAATTGCACGTTGAGATCAATGCAACCACTCACCTGCTTAAACTCTTTGCCGTGTTGAGGCCCAGAGGGAGGCTATCTTTTTCTTTAATGAATAACAGATGTAGTAGGCCTGGCATTTGCACTGGTGTAAATGGAGAATAACTCCACTGAGTTACCTTGTTTTAAAACTGGTGTCAGAGAAGAACCACATCTATTGTTTTAACATTTTTGTCCAGTTGATAGGGATGGGCTGTCTGATTCAGCTACAGAAAGAACTATCCTGAACTCAAATTTAACCCAAACTGAAAAAAAAAAAAAAAAAAAAGTTGGATAGGTTTAAAAAATATTTAAATTTAAATTTAAATAAAAAATTGCGTGTCTTAGCACTTCCTAGTTCCAGACAGATGCCCAAAGAGCCAAAGAATATGAGGGCTCTTAACTAGAAGCAGGAAATGCCAGACATTGCTGTGAGATCTGAAGCCCCATTCTGCAGATTCTGAACTCAATATCCAGCCCTTCTGAGGTTTGCCCACCACCATGCAATTAGAACAATTAGTTTTCCAGAAGAGACACTAGCAATTTATTGAGTGAGTGTATCTGTGTGTGGGTGTGCGTGTCCACCTGTGCATATAGAACGGACTACAGATTTCCAATGGCAGAACTCAAATTCTTTTGGAGTAAGACTAGTTTTTTACATCATCATTTGCAGTCGTCCTCCTGTGCTAGACGAAAAACCAATAAGCCTTTGTTACTCCAAATTTTGAATCTCTAGCAAGAAAATCACTATATTCTTCTCCAACCGTAAAAGGTGAAATTTGTCTTTTCAGAGACTTTTTTTACTTGCTAGAAAGTTTGTTTTCCTTTCAGTCTCACTGAAGGTAGTAGAATGCTAGCAGCCTTGGAATCTTGCTCACACTTTATACTCAGAGATGGTAAATTCTGCTTATTGCCACAGTTTAGTACATAAGGGTCAGATTGTGCACAGATTAAGCACAGGCTCGGGTCTGGGTAATGCAGAATTGCAGTACCCCAAGAGTCCTGGTGGGACTTTGCCTCATTAGGTTTCTGGGTATGCAGTTGGGGTGTGCTTGCCCTTAGGCTATAGGCACTGCAATTGTATTTAGGGTGGGGATATAATGAGGGGAAAGACTCTCTGCATCTCCCCTTACATACCAGGTCCTGGGGGGAGTCACAAACTGTCCATAAACATTTGAAAATAAAGTATCAATTACTTTACCTTTTCTACCTTTATTTTTATTTTTTAATGACTTGACATTTTCTAACATGAAAGTTATCTAGCATCTAAAAGCAAAGCCTCAACAAATATCCATTCCCTATGCTTGACTCAAACATTTCATAGACTATGAGGCTAGAGAGGACCATAGATCATCCAGCCTGACCTTCTGTTTGTCTGCCTCACCACGTGTGCTGAAGTCTGTCTTCCTGTGGGTTTCAGCATTGCAATGAGGAATGGGAAATCTGTTCATTTTCCCCAGTTACTTGGCAAGCAGCTCTTGTGTTTTTAACCTGTTGGCAAACACTAGAACTGTATATAGATGAAATTGTATGCTTTCAAATTTAAATACATTTGAATAATTTCTACACTACTCCTCCCTGTTCGAACCTCCTTGATTAACCAATTTTCTGGTGTTTCATCACATTTAACCCACAGTCGGGAGCACCCAGCATTTGGGAATAAACCAGTGGGTGGGGGTGGGGGTGAGAGTGACAATTATCCTGCTGATTCCCATCATTACACAGGGGCTTTTATTGTTCCAGCAGCAGCCAGCATCTGTGATTGATTCCAGCTGGTGACTATAGAGGTCAGTGTCTGTTCCCCTCATTCAGTGTGACCCACTGTTGTGCTGTGGCAGAAGCAGAGACTAAATGTGCAACAGAACCATTGTTAAGTCCCAACAGCAACTTTCTTCAGTTACAGTAGCCAGCCTTCTGAAAGAGAATTTAAAAAAAAACAACAGGGAATCCACCCAGGGATGCTGAAGAGCTGAGAGCATTTTAGAACCAGTCCACTGGCTGTTATGCATCTTACTTTTGAAACTAGCTGAATTAGTAAGGCCCATGCAATGAGTGTATAATTGCATATATTAAGAATTTTAACGTTCAGAACTCATGTAACAGTGTTGCAGGGCTGCAGATGTGTACCTTTAATTTTTGGTGGATATGGAATTTATAAGGAGACCATTCTGTAGTCTGGCTCGGTAGGCTGGGCTTTGTTTCACTAAAACACAGCTCAGTTGTGCCCATAATACAGGGGCATGAAGCAATGGAATATCCCAAGAACAGAGGAAAGGGTTTGTTTTCGCACCCGTTTTGCAATGCCTGCAATTATGTCCTGGGAGAAGACAATATAGGATTTAGGTGGGACAGATATTACTTTCCGATTACTGGATTTGTTGAAGTGATAAGGTTCATAGGTGCTTCCTGCCACATGCATAGTCTTGGGGACAGCTGATGAGTAATGATGAGCAGTAAAGCAAATGTTTGCTAATCCTGAGCTGGTTTCTGATGGGAAAGGTATGTAGATCTCTCTTTGAAGTCTATATTAGCTCTTTGTGTGCATAACTGGAGACAGAATCGGTAAGACACAGAGCAAAGTTATCTTTTTTAAAAATTCAGGTGACCTCTGACCCAACTGGGACTACCCTTGGGTGTAGAAGGTTCACTTTGACTTAGAGATACTGGGGAACCAATGCTAGGTGGTCAGGTGTTAGTACAGCAGAAACATACTACAACAGTTTAGTGGTTGAGAAAGGCAGGTGGCATCAGAAATATCTGAATGACGGTAGCTGTGACAGTTAGTCTGAGATACAATCACATACCAGAGCTAGCGTTAGGGTGAGGCTGGCATTCGTCAGACACTGGCATGATTTTTGTGATCGATTCTGGTTAGCAGATTGGAGTTGAAAGATGCTGCTCTCGCTCGGTGACTATGGGTCAAATTCTGAAGTCCTTAAGTAGCTCTCTGTCCTTACTGCAATAAAACTCCCTGAGGAGCAAGTGGCAGAGTAGAAAACAGATTGCGATTCTGAGAGTCTTGCTTCTGTTCTTGATTCCCTCTAGCTCTGGGGAGGGAAGGGGGGGAAGGGAGGAGGAGGGGGTGTAATCTACAGGAGCCTATTTGCTGGTACGGCTTATTGCCCTCTCTGTTGTAGCTCTGGTGTGTAGGCCAGCTGGTTGGGTAGAGGCTGAGCAAAGGTTCCATCCACCTGCATGGGAGAGGAGGTATTAGCCTGATGGCAGCTACTATGCCCTCCACAAAGTCTCTGGCAATGCAGGTAATACCCAGGAAAGTGAGTGGATTCTTTATCCCTCCTTACTGCCCATCACAGGCACTTAGCAGGACTCACAACGGCACCCTAAATGACCTCACTGAGAATTTTCCCTGAGTAAGGGCAGTTTAAGGATTTGGACCATTTTTAGGCACCTTTAATATGTAGGACTGATTTTCAGAAGTGCTGAACGCGTCTGACGTGTCGAATTGTCTCCTCTGATCTGCAGTTTCTTGAAGCAGACTGAACTTTCTCAATTTACAGACATCCCAGTCTTTTTTCCTCTTCATCCCTGCCCGTCCCAGGCCTCCCTTGTATTTTCCTCAGCCCTAAAGCAGTGGGTTTAAGGCTTAGGTCAGTTACTCCCTAGCAAGAGAAGACATATTTGGCGCTTCGTCTGGAGAGCCAGGTCACGCATTTAAAAAACAATCCACTTTAGCTACCAAAAGCTGGGCCACTTATGTTGCCTTCAGTTTCTTTATGCGCTTTACACACATTTTCATAAGAAAAGGTAGCTGGGCGCTCTAGACTAATAACACTTTTCCTTTCTGTGCCTTTCTGTCAGACAAGGCTACTAACGGCAAAAGGGAGATAATTGGGCTTTAATTGGGCTCTGCTTGTTCAACGGAGGGGGAAGGGGCTGCCTTTTAGTTCCCAGGGCCTTCCAGATAAGTTTCCAGCATAATGCCAATTAAGAGAGAAATAAAGAATATGCAAAGCAGATGACAACTGCTGCTTACCAGGAATCACTCTTTTGTAACTAAAACAATGGGGGCCTTCAGTTAAGGGCGCCTGTGGCTGCTGCTGCCTCCCTGGTGCTCTGTCAGCATTTTGCATAGGATTTGCCGCTGAATGGGCTAAGTCTGGAAAATTTAAGAATGAAGCAAAAGCAGGAGCCTTCCACATGTGTGCACTCAACGCAGAGCAGAAAGGGAAACCAAATTAACTTCTCTCTTCTCTCCATGTGTCTCTTCTCTCTGTTTATTTATTTTATTTATTTTAAAGGGATCAAGGTTTTTTTGGTTTTGGATTTTTCTTTAGTCTTTGCATTTTTTTTTCTTTCTTTCCCCCTGTTTGTTAGTTTTGAGGGTAATTATTCACCAGGACCTTTTCAGCTGTCACATGTAACAAAAGGTAATCCAGCCTCTCCCCCACTGCCTCCTTTCTCTTCAGCTAATGTGGCCTTTGTTGTGGGGAGGTCATCACACAAGGAGCCCTCTTCAATCCCCTGAGATACAAACACTGCTCTGGTTGGAATCAAGGCTACCTTGAGCAAATCTGGCAGTTGGTTGCTCCGCCCTGTGAAACATTTCCAATGGACAGTTGCCAACTTGACAAATTAGGCTCTGATAGATAATCCAAATGTT
This sequence comes from Mesoclemmys tuberculata, assembly GCA_007922155.1. NCBI lineage: Eukaryota > Metazoa > Chordata > Testudines > Chelidae > Mesoclemmys > Mesoclemmys tuberculata. The sequence goes on from ML675690.1 coordinate 8,377,346, forward strand.
TTCTTTTCCCAAGATGGGATTCCTAGCCTCACTGCGTGGGCTGGTTATCAGTTTATCTACAATAGATACACTGGCAGGAATCGATCTCCATCTAACAGGTGGTGTTTTGCCACTGACTTGGGTTCACAGCTCAGGTTCATCTGATGTGAAACCCACAATATATCCCAAGTCAGATTTTTTTTTTTCTCCACCATGGCCTGTGGTTTGGTGTGGTTGAAAGAGAGAGACCGTGGAAATGGTACTGTTCAGCACCAATGTATTTTAAAGACTGGAATGTACTGATCAGCTTAAAAGAAGTACAACCCCTTCTCCATCCTCATGTAAACATTTGCTTGGCTGCTTAATGGGTCTTGCCCTAAATCCTAGCTTTGTCAGAGGGAGCTGTAGTGGAGACTCCTTGATAAGAAAAAGAACCCTTCGGTAATTATAGTTACTCATTCACATCCCTCTAGTCAAGGCTGTGTCAGCATTTCACTGATACACTCCTGTTTTCAATTAAACATGCCGTGTGGGAAACCAGTGTTGTTGTATCTGGCTATGGTTCATGGCAATTTTGAAGTTACATAGGTACAGAGATGAGAGATTTTTGAGGCATTTGTGAAGGTATGGGAACTGGGCTGGAGAAAATAACCCTCTGAAACTTTGGTTCAAAACTCAAACCAAATCTTTGTAGAGATCAGAAAATGTTTGGTTAGCTTCCCCTCCTATTGCTTTGTTTCCTGGAACCCAAAGCAGAAACACCACAGTGTTTCTTTTGTGGTATTTCAGGTTGCTATAACTATTTATTATTTTTATTACAGTGGCACCTAGAGGCCACAGTTTAGATCAGGGCCCTATTACACTAGGCGCTGTACATCTACATTGTGAAAGACACTCCCTGTCCCACAGATTTTATAGACTAAATAGACAAGACCTACCGGGAATGGGGAAAATTATCTCTAATTTAGAGATGGGGAGTATAGACACAGAGAGATTAAGGCCTACATCCTCAACAGTGCAGTAGGAGATGAGCACCTGAACACCCTGTGAGTCTCTGGGCCAAAGTGATCCATCCAGGGTCCCTCAGGGATGGCAAAGCCAGGAATTAAATTCAGACTCATAGACTTTGCGGTTGGAAAGGACCATCATGATCATCTAGTCTGACCTCCTGCACATCGCAGACCACCCACTCCTGTGATAGATCCATAACCTCTGGCTGAGTTACTGATGTCTTCAAATCACGGTTTAAATACTTCAGGTTACAGAGAATCCACCATTTCCATTCATTTAAACCTGTAAGTGACCGTGCCTCATGCTCCAGAGGAAGGAAAAACATCCCAGGATCTCTGTCAATTTGATCCAGGGGAAAATTCCTTCCCGACCCCAAATATGGTGATCAGTTAGACTCTGAGCATGTGGGTATGACCTATCAGCCAGACCCCTGGGAAAGAATTTTCTGTAGTGACTCAGAGCTCTCCCTATTTGTGTGTCCCATCCCCAGCCATTGGAGATATTTGCTGCTAGCAGTCACAGATTGGCTACATGCCATTGTAGGTAGTCTCCTCATACCATCCCGTCCATAAACTTATCAAGCTCGGTCTTGAAGTCAGTTAGATGTTTTGCCCCCACTGCTCCCCTTGGAAGGCTGTTCCAGAACTTCACTCCTCTGATGGTTAGAAACCTTCATCTCATTTCAAGACTAAACTTGTTGATGGCCAATTTATAACCATTTGTTCATGTGACCATATTGGCGCTTAACTTAAATAACTCCTCTCCCTCCCTGGTATTTATCCCTGTGATTTATTTAGAGAGAGCAATCATATCTCCCCTCAGCCTTCTTTTGGTTAAGCTAAACAAGCCAAGCTCTTTGAGTCTCCTCTCATAAGGTAGCATTTCCATTCCTTGGATCATCCTAGTAGCCCTTCTCTGCACCTGTTCCAATTTGAATTTATCTTTCTTAAGCATGGGAGACCAAAATTGCAGAGTATTCCAGATGATGTCTCACAAGTTCCTTGTATAATTGTACTAACACTTCCCTGTCCCTAATGGAAATACTTTGCCTGACGTACCCTAGGACTGCATTAGCTTTTTTCTCGAACGCATTGCATTGGAGGCTTATAGTTATCTTGGGGTCAACCAATATACCCAGGTCTTTCTCCTCCTCTGTCACGTCCAACTGATACATTCCTCGTATATAGCAAATATTCTTGTTGTTAGTCCCTAAGTGCATGACTTTGCACTATTAAATTCCATCCCATTTCTATTACTCCATTTTACAAGGTCATACAGATCTTCTTGTATGATAGTCCAGTCCTCCTCGATATTGGTAATATCTCTCAAGCCCCTGTCTTTTGCCTTAGCTTGCTTTCAGCTCATTTACATCTGACAAAACTCGATACTATAACTATAGGCTAAGGACTTGTTCCCATGACATTTCCAAATCAGTTTTTCCAGGGCCTGGGTTTGATTGGAGAAAGTTTGGATGTGCTTCCAGACTTTGGGGTACTTGTCTGAACTGCGAATCTTGACATCTTTTGAAGTTAACCCCTTTCTCCAGTTTTTTATGTTGTTCTCGGCTAAAGCTGGCATTGTAGAGCATTTACTTTAGAAACCAAAAACATCCATCCAGATGTATATTCTTTCATCAGACCCCAAGGTGCTCTACAGATTGGATGTGTATGTGCTCATATGTATCTATTCTCACATCACTACATCCATTACTGAAAATGTAACCACACCTGGGGTGGAATACAGAGTTCTATTACTGTGGCCATCCACGTTAAATGAAGAATAACAGCCAGTTGAAAGTTTAGGTAGGGCAAAATGTACATGAATCTAATGAGCTGAGTTATAAGTAAGCCCAGAGGTTAGCCAAACAGTTTTATTCTTGTTAAATGTTCCTTGGGAATTTAATAGCCACGTGGTCAGGACCTGGGTTTTATGACTCATTCAGAATGCCTTCTGGCTTCACCATCCCTTCAAATTCATCCAAACTTTTCATTGCTGACAATTTTGTAAATCAATACTGGATGTTTTTCTAGACAATCTGCTGTAGGAATTATTCTGGGGAAGTTCTCTGGTACGTGTCTCAGGCTCATTGATATTCTCTACATCACATTTCCTAGTGTCCTAACCCAGATGTTTACTGCCTATTGATCTTAGAAGTGCTGCCATGAGAGCGGTAAGTAGAATTATTCCCACTTTACAGAGAGGGAAACCGAGATGAAGAGGTTTAGCTAATTTTCAGTTTGGGTGACTAGAGCTAGGCACCTATATCCCTGTTGAGAAATGCACGACAGTCTAACCCATGGGTCCGTTATGTCACATGTCCCCAACGTGCAGAGGTTGTGTCTGCTACCGTCTGCTGCAGAGTTTAGCTCTTTACCCTAAGCTATAGAGATGCTCAATCTTTAAACTCTGGAGGTACCCTGTTCAGTCTCTTAACAGCACTTAACTCTAGGCAACCAAGTTTGAAAATGGTGCTATGGGTAAAAAAATAAGTAGCAGAGTAAGGCATAGTGCTCAAAAGCTCCTGGCTCCTACCCCTCTGCACTGACCATAAGGCGACAAAGACTGGATTTTTCAGGAGCTCTCAGCCCCCAAAGAACTAAGAGAAGTCAGTAGAGGCTGTGGGATTGCGGCAAATCTCAGGTCTCTATAAGATGCTGTGTGATGTTGAAGCTGAAAGTGGCATTGTGCAAGCTCGTATGCAGTGTAGTTGTCGCTGTTTTGGTTCCAGGATATTAGAGAGATCAGGTGGATATTAGAGAGATCTTTTATTGGATCAACTTCTGTTGCGGAGAGAGATGGTTTTGAGCAGCATGTGGCTTCTAAGCTTGTCTATCTCATCAACAGAAGTTGGTCCAATAAAAGATATAACCTCAACCCACCTGGTCTCTCTAATTTTGCAGGCCTATCAGTAGTCTGTGGTGCAAACAAATGAAGTTGGGAGAAAAATTGCAGCCTGTATAAGCACTTAAAGTCTGTGCAAGTTGTTTGGCTGATGCAGAGAACAAATGGCTATTTAGGACTTTGACTCTAAATCAAAGAACACCCACCCATCCCCAATAAGTGACTCATTATCTGAGGTTTGAGGGGGAGGCGGAGGCGGGCAGGATCTTATTCCATTTTCTTTATCAGCAACATAGATATCTGGGCCCAGCCTCCACTTGTTGGAGGCATCCGTCAGGATTACTTGCCACCTCTCTCTTGCTGCTCATAAAAGCAGAACATGTTGTTTTTATTAAAATTAAAACAAAATCGCTATTCCAGTTGCTCTGTTAAGGTACTGAAGATCCTTCCTAATCTTAAGAGGCAACGCAGAGAAACATCCATAGTGACCAATAATAATAATAAGAAGGGAGTAACTGTAGTCTTGATAAGACTGGGTTTGCAGCACATAGCGCTACCGTAAGTTATACCATGCATGTGCTTTACCCTGACCTGCATCATTCAAAGATCTGTTCCCAGTGCCTCTGTAGCACCAGAGATTAGTAACTTTGCTGCATATTAGCAGGTGAGAAGCTTTCTCCTCCTATTGGCATTAAAACTGAACATACAGAGGACTGCTGTTTTGTTCATAAACTAGATTGTCTTCACTGTCAGCAATTGCCTCTGTGTGTGTGAGGGAGAGGATGGAGAGCAGTGTCCCCTCACATATATGAGGCCAGGTTCTTTCCAGGGGCAGCTGCCACTGTCACCAGGAACAGACCAAGAGGTAAAGCCGTTGGGATCATAATGCTCCTTACCCCTAACATGACAGCACCCTTGTAGTAATAGGTGGCATCCTGTGTAAACAGTATGTTTCTTTCATGCTGTGATTTGACAGCATTTTTACTAATTAGCGCCCCAAGGAAGATATATGTCACTCCACCCATTTTATAGATGTTTAACAGGAGGTATGAAGAAGTTACATGACTTGCCCAAGGTTACAAAAAAATTTGGTGCGATTTATTAGGAATGGAACCCTAGAATTTGATTTCCAGTCCACAGTACTAATCACATTCTTACACTCGTTCCACAGATATTGTGGAGTAGCATACCTAGTGTCTCAGGAATGCAACCCTCTGATTAATGTGACGGAAAATCCTTTAAAATTAACGTGGAAGTTTCTTAATGAGTGTTATGTGCTGACTGATTTAAAAGCTATATGTAAACTGTGGATAACATGGGCATTAATCATAGCAAGATACACAATTTAAGGGCATTAGAAAGATAAAGGCCTCTTTCCCCCCATACACTGAAGGGACACGGTCATCAATGACATAACATTCTTAAAGAGAGCCATACTGATACATTTCAAAGGACATCATTCAAACTCCTGGCGAACTTTGGCAACCCTTTTTGGAAAATAATTAAAATGACACTAACCTAAAGAAAGAAAAAACACAGACATGTGAGTTTGACCATCTGCGAACTTGGGGTATGTGATTCTAAACCTTGGAAAGTCCATGAGAAATCAAACCTGGGTTTGTAGTCATGGGGAGCTGTGTGGGTGGGTGTCCCAAGGTAAAGTGTGCTCAGGATGCATGGGATGTTAAACATATTGCAGAGTTTCAGTTTTATCACCTTAATCAAATAGTGCCTGAAGTTTCAAGATTGTGAGCAACTCCTGAGCATTTGAATGCCCTCAAGTCTCATCAAAGTCATGGGTGGGAATCAGCAGATCACAGGAGATGCTCAGTATTTTATAATGTTGAGCTTGTCTCTCTGTTTGATTTAAGGTTTATTAGTGTCATTGCGTCAGACTAATAGGCTCCCCGTTACACATTTTTATGTATATGTGTTATGTATCTTCCTAATAAATAAATAGTTTTTAAGTCAAATGAAACTGAAGAGCTAGACTTACAGCGTTGTTCTGCTTTGCCATGCAGGAAACACAGCACTGATTTCCAGTTCTGCTCATTCCCCACTTGCCTGCTCCTAAATGGCTAACCTGCCTTACCTATTTAAGTCATTCGGTGTTGGGGGCATTCAGTGTCTTGCATTATCAATCCACGACAGCAAGGGCCAGGAATGTTGTGCAGGCAGCACACTCATCCCTTGAGGATCAGTAGGTGCCACTTATAAACCACTTTTTGTTCAAAGTTGTCACAGAGTTTTACACATATCATCCTTGTTTTACAGATGGAGAACCCACATAAATCCAGGTTAAGTGGTTTGCCTAAAATGGTCCATTGAGTCGGTGACAGAGCTGGAAATAGAATCAAGAAGTCCTAACTTCTAGTAACTAGATCCCATCCCTTTCTGATAATCATCTTATTGCAGCCAATCCAAGGAAAAAATACAGAGGCAGATTTTCAAACCTATATACAGAGACATTTGCACTAGCTGGTCCTAGTATGGGTTTGCGAGGTGAGGTTTGCATGCGAAAGCACTGCTGCTTATTGAACATGTATGGAAAAGACAGTTGCAGAAGTGAGTTTGCAAATCTGGACTATATTATCCTGTCTGGTATCATCTAATACACTACATTAAATTCAAGTTAAAGATGATTAAATACAGAGCAGAGTTTGGGTAAAATCTCTTCAAATGCATACACTGAGAAACTCTGTCGGCACTTAAATAAGGCCATTTTTAGTGGCAAATATTTTGCTTGGCACTAGTTCAGCCTGTACTAATAGCTTCATAATTTTGCCAGACAAACCAGCGAAAAATGTTACTGAACCAGACCCAATTATGTGTAAAAAATGTAAACCACTGTGTCTTTTGGGAATAGCTACTGTATGTTGTCAAGCCACGGCTGTAAATTACAGATGCTAGATGGCTCCAACTTTGTTTGTGACAAACGGCCATTTGACGAGGTTATTTCCAGGCCTTGCAGGTGAGGTAATGGCATTGTCAATGGAGTGTGAGGCAAACACGCTTTGTGTTACAGCCCTTGCAAAGTTTGGCAGCTCTGACCTAAGCTTGGGCTTGTTTTCTGCCGATTGCTTTTGGTAGAAAACACCACCACCACTTCTCTAGATCCAAGTCATAACAACTTGATTCCTGAGCAGTCTGTCTCCTTTTCCTCATTGGCCATGAATGGAAGGGTTGCTTGGACTATTTCGTAGCCTGGAAAAATAATCTGGAACTGGCTGTGCCTGCAATTTTGCAGCAAAGCTTTTAAAGCACAACAAAGCCTTTTCTTGCCTCCATTATACTGACCATTTTGCAAAGTTGTATGATCTTTTATATAGGATGCTGGGGCACCCATTCAGTCGCCCTAACTGAAAGCGAGTCTGAAATTGGCTAAAAAGCTTTCAGAAAAAGTTTGAGCTAAGCCTAGTCTGCAATTAAAGGACTGTAGTGGTGAAAAGGGGGAGGGGACAAGCATTGGAGGGGGGGAAGATTTGGAGTTTTCTTTCAGTGCTTCTCAGAACTATGAAATGAGACGACCCGTCCAGCCAGCACATGGCAATACCATTGAGTATGCCTTCCTGCAGTTTACATTAAAGTAACACTGCAACGCAGCAGGCTCCGCTAAAAGTGGGGGTGGGCAGTCAGAGGCAGGGGGAAGGGAAAAGTCTTTTAGAAAAGCCCTTTCTGATGCATTCAGGTAGAAGAGTGTAAAGTAAATAATGAAGTCTGAAGCCGAAGGGCAGCACACGAGAGCATGACTTTGCATTCCATTCAAGTCTGCTGCCAACTTGCTTAAGGAGAGCTGAGAAAATGAACTGCTAAGCAAGGAACAGCTCTGTGCTCTACCTGAGCCTGCAAACGCAAACCCGAGTTACTTGGGAAAGCCAGTTAGAGCGCAAGCCACTTGGAACCTAGACCACTAGCAATCACTGTCCTTATCAGACTTTTCCAGGGAGCCGGTAAACATGCAGACTTCAGGAAATGGCATGGTATAAATGGAGGTGACTAAAAGCATTGCATTGAAAAAGAAGGCAGATTTATTTATCAGCACAGCTGCATAGCTACCATTCCCTTGTAGTGCTAGGCTGCTTGTAGGGAGGGGGATTCACCAAACCATTGTGAAGCTTCATCGGAGGTAAGCCTAATTTTTAAATTGTATTGTTGTCTTTATTCCTGCTTCCTACACCTAGTATTCAGTGAAAGGTCGTCTGTTCAGGATGTCACTTAACCCCCTAGCAGCCCAACAGAGCACACTGCAAAGTCTGTTTTCCAGGCTTTCTCCAGTGGTGAAGGAGTATTTTATTTGTGGTACATTAGGAGATATGTACTAGATATTGACTTTTTTTTTGTTTCAGTTTAATTATAAAATGGTAAGGCAAATTGAATTCACAGTAAAATGAAGAATTAAAATAGTTGAGATGTGGAACCTGACTACTTTTCTATGCCATGTGTTCAATATTTTGGTCAAAGACAGGGTGCTGGAACAGTTTGTATAGTGGGGATGCTGAGAGCCATTGAACCAAACCAAAACCCTATATCTAATGGAAACCACTTCAAGCATCCTTAGTTCCAGCACCTGTGGTCAAAGAGGGGAATAGAAAAATAATCAAAAGCTATAGATTTATGAGATGTGAATTTACATGTGATTCTAGCTCTCTCTGTATTACGCCGAGGATGAGTATAGCAGGATCTGATTAAACTTGAAGCCAAGTTTCAGGAGAGAGAGAAAGAGGTGGCAGTGAAACAGAAATCCATGGAGCATAAGAAGTAATTTTTTCTGCTTGCAGTTAAACTTGATGAGATATCGCTCTCCCCTTCAGTGACGTGATGTACCCCAGCTTCGAAGAGTCCCTGCCCAAATCACTGCCATTGTCCTCTGAACCAGGCTAATAAAACAAACCCAATTTAAAAAGCAATATCAAAATTTATAACCTTAAACTTGGTCTCTTTTTTTGGGTCACGTCCTCCAGTTTCCTAGCATTGAGAGTGTGTCACTTATTTAGCTGATGCACTGAAGAGGCAGAAAATATAAATGAATAGGTAAGAATTCCTAATTCTGCTTCCTTCAGCTCACCAGCTCGGAACTGATGAGATCTGAATAGCCATACGCAGTGCTCAGCCAGAGCTTGGAACAAGGGAGGGGCATGGAAATGGAGCAGTTACTGAAACTAGACTACAGCTCCTATGAGCCTTCATCCAAAGACTGCACAGCGTTGTCCTGAATACTGCAAGGTTGATGTGCAGATTTGGCATTCAAGAGAGGAATTTTAGGAGTGGGAGAAGCAGTTTCTCAAGAGGGTTTTAGATGAACAGAGAGAATCCATTGCCTCTTGTGGTGTGAACAGAACTGAAATTTACATCAAGGTGGTTACATAGCGACTCCTGGGGACAACCCCATTGTCGCCAATTGTTTTCAGCACAGGTCTGGAGGTTGGTGCATTAATTGCAGCTGCACGGATGCAAAATAATCTGATTCCACTTTATGTCATGGAGAATGGCTGAACAATTTCACAAGATGACAGAGAATTTGAGAACCAATGTGGGGATAACTCCCACTGGCCTCAGTGAGAATTGCATCTGCTACACCAGTGCTAAATTAGGGGGTCAGGCATTGTAGGGGGGTGGGACTCTACTACAGTCCATTTCAGTTGCCATTTTGGTTAAAAGAGGTTTTTAGATTTTATTTTGGTAACTATGAGAGTCTTCACAAGCTTGAGGTAAATCAGATTTTGTCAGGCTTGTTATTTCATCTAATCCTCCCCATCCATCTCCGCCACCGCATCCCATCACTTTGTAGGAGCTGATTTCACACAAATAGTATCTGATTTAAAAAAAAAAAATTAATATTTTGAATGACTTCTCATCAGGGGAATGGTTGGTCCATATCCTGATCAAATTTAGCCTTGTTATCTTCGCCTTCAAAGCTCTGCCCAGCTAAATTCCTTCTGGTTTCCCTGTCCTTCACATTCCTCCTTAAAATCCACTCCTGCTTTTCCTCCCCTGCTGTCTGGTACTATTTGCTCCTGTTTCCCAACCTTCATTGTCTGTTCTGTTTGTCAAAATTTAGAGCATACCTTCATTGGAGGAGGGACCTTTTCTTTATCTGGCCTTAAAAAGCCTTGAGTGAAACTAGGGTACCGTGTAAATATCAATAACAGATTAAAGCAAACAAACAAGAAAGGCCTAGATATTTTTTAATTGGAAGATGTACCCGATCATATTTTACATTTCCAGGTAACCACCATCTTGGAGCTTAAAAAGTCTCAAGAGAATCACGTTAGGGCCAAAAATAAATTAGAGTTACCAGTATATTTAAATTAGATGCTTGCAAATGAGTCTGTCTTCTGTTTTTTACAGTGCTGAGTACTACTAGCTGAACTTTATGGTTAGTTATCTTAATCATCAAAAAAACACGCAGATATGCACAGAGTTGCATAGGGTTGGCAGTCAGGAGGAAGTGGGGTCTCTCACGGACTCTCTGTCTGACCTAGGATAAGTCACTTGACTTCTCTGTGCCTTACTTTCCCCAGATGTGACTGGGGGGAAATAATGCAGAGTACTTTCCTACCTTCCTGGTTTATGATTAAAAAACCGCTGTGTAAAAGGATATTTTTAGACCTAATCCTGGCACCTTTCCTCAGTTTTTGTCCATTCATTACTCAAGCAAATTCCCAACGACTTTAGTAGAGGTCTAAGTAGAAACTGAGGGGGATAGCCTTGGAATCCGGCCCCATATTTTAATTATTATTGCCGATTATTAGAAGACAATATCCTAGTTTCATAAAAGCCACGTTCCCCCTTAGCTGACAAATTGTTCTGCTTTCCCACATCTCTCCTGCTGTGGTAAATTTTAACATTTATAGCCAGCTAGCTGAGCATATTCAATGAGAGGCAATAACTTGCTCTAACAGGAATTCACAGAGCCAGGAGAAGTGACTAATTCTCCACACTGATGTGCTAACACTGAGTAAATGCCTTTAGGTTGGCCATATCCTGTAGTAAATACCATAACACTCATCTTAAGGTTTTATATGTGGTCAAAGGGAATCATGACCATAGGGTCCAATCTTGCCCCACTGAAGTCAGTGGGAGTTTTGTCATTTACTTCATTGAGAACCTGCCTGGAGCCATAACTAGTTTCCTGTACTTATAATGATGCCTTTTATTTCAAAGGACGCCCAAGTGCGAGATACAGAAACCACGTCACTGCTGAAATGCATCTCTGAAAAAATATTTGCCACTCAGGGCACACGGGACCATAATTTTTAAGTCCTCAATTGAAACAACCAATCAGGAAGCTGTGTGCAGCTGAGCTCATTTGCCTCCGAAGGATGAAGGATAATTTAAAAGTCAACATTTGCCACTTCCCCTGTAGGATTTGAGGTACCCCATCATTCCCCATGCTTTAATACCAATTGGCTGTAGTTAATGAGCAAAGGTCTATTGTGTGCTCGCATCATTTTTAAGGGAAAATTTCCAGTTGAAAGTTCTGCTTAGAAATAAATAGCTTAATTGCTATCATTCTTTGAATTTCGGTAGTGCCTTCGGAGCCCATCGTGCTCAGTGCTGTAAAAATTCATAGTAAGATGAGACAGTCTCAGTCTTGAAGAACGTACAAACTAAATAGACAAGGGGTGGGATGGGGAAGAGAGAGACAGAGAGATGAAGTAACTTATCCAGGATCACACACAACATGAGTGGCCCTGCCAGGAACAGAACCCAGGTCTTTTAAGATATGGCTCCACTGCGGCAATGAGCGAGTCTTTCAGCGTGGGTAGACAGGCTCACCTGAGAGAGGCTCCAGTTAGCATGCTAAAAAAAGCTGTGTGGCCCTTTCTGCTCTGTCGGTGACTCAGTCTAGCCACCTGAACTGAAACCTACGGGGTCAGCTGGCCTGGTGCTTGGGTGGCTAGCCCAAGTCTGTTCAAGCTGCAGCATCCACACTGGCTTTCTTAGCATGCTATCTCGAGCCCAGATATTGCAAGTATGTCTCCATGTTCTCAGCTGCAGTGTAGACATACCCTTTGATCCAAATGCAGTACCCCAGCCACCAGACTGCAGTGCCACTCTATATGCCCTGTTGTACTGATTGGTAAATGACGACATTCATAATGGTGACCACTGTCTGCTGGCTTAATTTTTCTATTCCTCCCATTGTGCATTTTCTAAAGAGTAAGACAATACGGCATGGAGTTTCATCTCTCTCGTGTTTTAACCAATTATGGTTTTCCTCTAAGCTATATAAATTGCATGCATTTAATATTCAGTTATCTCTAGTCTCTTTACACTAATTTTCATTTATGGAATACATCTAGTAACAGAGGTAGAGTGGATTTCTTTTGCTATTTTTGTTTCATATTAAAGCCTTGAGGGAAGCCCATAGTTTTTGATCACTCTCTACTTTGATGTAAGCCAGTGTTTAAGTTCTGCTCCAGTGGAATGTCTGAGACTTGTATTCTGTACGTTTCCCTCCTCCCCCCCCTTTTCTGGCTGTTCTATTTATAGTTAACATTATTTGTGTCTTCCATGCAGTCATGAGAGAGTGTGTGAAAAAAAGAAACTATCGCAACTCTTCTTTTGTCTTGTCTTATTCAGCTACATTCGGTTCATAGTTTTCTTCAGTGCTACCTAGCAGGATCATCCTTTCTTTTTGTACGTAAGGGTATATGTCTTTGTCCTCTTAGGCTCTGGGGGCCCAGTTTTCTGCTGCCTTAAATCTGATATTGTCATTTACACCTGTGCAAAATGCTGCCAAATCCGAATAACAGCATGCCACACCCATAGATGTGCACAAGCATAAATTCCACACTCAGTCAGGATCCTTTGGGCCTTGTTATGAGTTCATTTAAATCAATTTTACACTAGGGTAACTCAGTGACTTAAGTGGTGTTACTCTTTATTTGCCATGGAGAGATTTGAATCAGCCCTCTTTTTATATAGAGAGAGGAGTCCAAGCCACAAAATTAGAGTTTAGCTATAAGTTCTCAGGACATTCTGGGGGTTTACTATCTAGGGTTATTATTTGCTCTGTTATAGAAGGAGCCACAAAGTTCAGGTTTGGATCAGAATTGTCTTTAAAGCTGTACAGAGTTCAGAGCCAGGTTTTTGTTGTACCTTAGCGCAGGGTCCTAGCAATGGACAGAGACTGGTTAGCACAAAGCAGCTGCAGCTTGTCCTCCACTGGAGTGTAATGGGGAGCCAGAAAGTGTTGCTGAAGAAGTGCACATTACTGAGTGCATCATCTCAGCAGCATCTGATGGCAGGACTTTTACTTAGCACCCAGTGCCAATTAAAATGGCCTTTCCTTGGCAGAAAAGCCGAAGTAGGGTAGAGAACTACCTCCAATGAATCTGGCCCTGTGTCCAGTAAATCTCTCCTTTTTACGGATATTTCGAAGGTTCAAGAGTGTCACAAATGCTTACACTGCCAATAGGTAGGAAATTAAAAAGCTGTGCCTGGCTGTGCCGTGTTGGGTTATTGACTGAGATGTCTCTAGTAGACCTTTGGAAAGAGGTATGTGAAATGACAAAGCAAACCAAATGAATAGTATTCTCTGTAAATGGAAGAGCTGGCTGTCCTTAACAAATGTTGAAAAGGACATAGTTAGGCACATCCACCTCCTGGCTTTTCCTCTGGGATAACAACAATGGGAAACAGACATTGGATATAAAATCCAGATGGTTCTTCCATGGCTCGGTTGGCATGATCCAAGAAAATATAGCAAGCAGAGCACTGACTAGTGCTGAGCAAATCTCCAAAGGCTCTGAGATGGAAGTCAGAGAAACGGAATATGGCGTTGCTCACCCTGCAGGGTTCAATTTGCAATGGTCATCACAAACAGAGTGTGGCTCAGAGTGGGCAAGGCAGCCCTGCATGACTCTGAGGGTGCACAATTCTGCGTATAGCTGAAGGCAGATTGTTAGGAGCTTGTGTGCGAATTTTTGGGTAACCCCTTTGGGGTATTAGAGAGCATGGTCCCTTTAAATTGTTGCCCTGAATGGGATGTGCTGATTATTCCAGAAGGAGGAAGTGCTGGTTTGGAGAGGGGAGAGCAGCAGTAGCAAGCCGAGCAGGCCCTCACAAAGTGAAGCTGCCAAGAACCTGCCTGAAGCCTGGGAGGGAGAGAGCGGCTGACGGGGACACCCCAGGACAGGAGCCAGGAGGGGGGCACCGTGCCAGGGAGGAATTGCCCAAGAAGGACGAACCGGAGCTGGCCCCAGGAGCACTGCTGGCCAGAGCTGTACGGGGCCGCGAGTACTGGGGCCTGTGACTTTGCACTGGGAATAAGGAGGGAGGCGGCAGCTAGTTAAGTGGGTTGGGTGTCGCTCTGTGTGGGTTTGCAGAGAGCGGCGAGAGAGGGCACCGCAGGGGTTTGCTGGGGAAAGTTCACTGGTGCTGAACACGACCAGGAGCACCCAAGACTCGACGCCGGGCTGGAACTTTGCACAGGACTCCTGAACTCTGAGTGCAGACGCATTGCTCGGAGTCTGCACTTTCAGACAGGGGCACCGTTGGGCCTGTTGAATTTCATGCTATTTTACTGCTCCACCTATTTTCCCCCCTTGCTGCTTGTCTCCATTCATCCCTCTGTAAATAAATATTTCCCTTTCCTATATTCACTGTACTATCCAAGTGTGTGTTCGCTCAGGGGGGGTTGGAACAGGTGCCCCTGGCGTGGAAGGGACTTTCCCTGCCGCCTTCCTGCACGTGTCTTTTCCTGTCCAAATCTGCCTGCAGAGCGAATTCCATCTTGGCTATGAGGACGCTAAAGTTACATTTGTATCAAAATCCTGTGAGGTTTGTAGATTCCACTGAGTTTTGCTTTGGGGTCCTGGGTTCCCTTGATCTCAGTGCTCAGATCAAATTTGGTGACTGGGCAAGGTGGAAGCCCATGTGGATCAGAAGCGAAGAAAGCCACCAAGTCTCTCTCAGCTTTGATTGTAACTGGGCCAGCTCCGGAGAGCCCCACTCAAGCTCCAGCTTTTCTGAAGACACTTGGCGGCGGCAGCTAGCTGGAGCTGGATATCTGTTTGTTTTTTGAGTTTTTTTTTTTTTAAAGAAAAAGGACCAATGGCTTATTGAGGACTCCGAATCTCCCGAGCCCCTTCCACTTTAGAATCTCAGTGTTCTAGCCTGAATGCAGGAAACTTTTTGCCATGCCTAAATGTGGACTTGAGTTTTCAAAAGTAAAAATGTTGGCTGAATTTAGTATTTCCCAAACTTTAGCAGGTGAGTCCCTCACCCCTTTAGAAAAAGGAAGCCAATCACGCCACTGTTTCTGGCGCACTGTGTGTTCTTTAAGGCCTACCATATCACAGAGCAGGATGTGGGCAGGCCTAGTGGTCGGAGTGGTGGCAGTCAGGCCTAGTGGACAGAGTCGTTGTCAGCAGCCAGAAACAGAGCCAGGGGTCAAATAGAGAGAGCCCAGAACCAGGAGTCAGAGCAAAGGGTCGGGAATCAGGAGACAGAAACAAAGCAGGTAAACTGGGCTGGAGCAAGGCAGGAACAAGGCTAGGAAGGAAGCAATCATAGCTGTGGATGTAAATGTTGAGCAGCAAGCCTTCTTGGGCTTGACAGTGAAGCAGACTCACCATCTGAGTCTATAACCATCATCTGCTACGTTCATCATACATCCATGCCACTATACTTTCTTACCATGCTCTATATCCTTTAGAAAATGTAGAGCTTTTTCAATGTCACCCCACTATCCCGGTACTCTCCATAAACCCCTCATAGTATAGGCTGTCACCGTATGGCCTCTACATTCTTCATGAAGAGCCTGTCTTTCCTGGGGCCATTCCTTGCACGCCCATAGCAGATGATCGACTGTTTCTTTACCCTGACATGGGTTACCCAACCCATCTGTGTCTATTCAATAAATATAATTTATTCCTTAAACCACAGTGACCAGTTAAGATTCTAAATATGGGTACTTCACTAAGCGCCTCAACTTTAGAGTAGGGTGTTATCCTGTTTTGGGGCATATGTCATAGAATCTCTTTTCTTGTTGATCCATAATTCTAGCCATAGCTTTTTTGAATCATTTTGTGACTAAACTTTTAAATTCCTGATTACTCCGAAGAAATCTGTATATCAGTTCTTCCATTTTCAAAGCATTCTTTGCTTGCTTGTTTGTTATTTCATTGCCGGGTATCCCAACATGTGCTGGAATCTGTTCACACCCAAGAATACTCTGTTGTCAAAAACAGTATTTCATTTATTAGATTGCTCCGGCTTTCTGAGGTACCCCTTTAAAGCCAGCAACCTGCCACTGCTGCTGAGCTTAAATGCAGACTTGTCAGCTCCTTGCAGCCAGTTGGATAGGCCGGCCACAACCCAGCTGGACTCATTAACTGACTTGTGGGCTAAGCTGGCTAGCCCCAGCCTCTGCTGATGCAACTCAGACCCATAGTGCCTGACGTCCCCCATCTAAATTAATAATTCCTCCACACCCTGTTTGTGACCTCCCTTCCCCTCCGGGGTAGGCCTCACACTTTGGGAAATGGTGGCCTAATTAATTTTCACTTCTGTGAGGTGGCTAAATATTCTTATCCCCATTTTACAGATAGACAAACACAGGCATAAGGATAAATACAGCACTGGCTGGGGCAAGTGAAATGGAAGTTTCTGGGAATTATGGTTACGTATATCAGGGTTGAATTTATGCTGCAGGGAGGGCACAGTTGTTGCCATTTCCCAATAGCAGTAACTGCTGTTTCCCATTGTAATTATGGTGACATTCAGATAGCACGGTGCCTTAGTTGTTGGGTACTATAGGGTTTCTTAAAGGCAACCGCTATACATGACTTGTCCAGAGTCACACAGCAAGTCAGCGGGAAAACATAGACGCAACCCATCACCTTGTTTCAAGGCTCTATCACATGATTGCTCAGAGGAAGCGCCTCTTAAGGTAGAGAAGGCCAGGGGAAGGAACTGCATTTCACTTTCCGTACCAACTTGGCAGCAGGCCTGGTAAAAGATACCTGCTGGGAGTAGAGAAAGAAACTCTAATGCAGAGAGGCTGTAGGAAAGGCCAGGGAGCTGGTTCTGCGTTTCAGGAAGCAGCTATAGAGCCTACACAAGATTTGTGTCGAGCTGAGTTGACACTAAACTGTTTTGTTCAATAAAGAAAACCCTGAAGAAAGGGATAGAAATTTTGCTGGCATTGGGAGCTTTTTTCAATATGCTGGCCGATAGTTGGCCCACTGACGTCCATAGAGACAAACATAAAGCCAGGCATTCTGACCCCCCACTGCGTTCCTTTACTCTTTAAAAAATGATAACGGTAAATACCAGAAAATAATGGTGCCTAAGAAAACAGAAAATGAGCATTTCGTAGCCATGCGGTATGGTGGCCCCAGCAGCATTTGTACCGCTAGCAGACTACCTCTAGAATTTGTCTTGCAATCCTGTTGCATTGTAAGAGTCAAATAAGGGCTGTGTTTTGCCCTCACTCAGAGAATTGCACATCTTTTTCCTCCCCTTTCTTGTCTTTGCAAAACAAAGTAAAATACGAAAGTGAAAAGAAAATAAAGGATGAAAAAAGAAAATATGGGGAAGGATGGGCACTGGGGACAGTGAGGCTGTGAACTTTAATGAAACAGTTCTCTTCAGAGCCTCCAGATTGTAACTGTGGCAACATGGGGCACTCAACAGGTTTCTCCTTGTATTTCAGTTAACTTGATTCTAGAAGCACTTTAATGTATATACCAAAATTTGGAAATAAATGTGAGGTAACCCTGTGGACTGAGTTTACGTCTACCTGCTTCCATTTAAAAAAACAGAATACAACCCATGGCAAAGGGCTAGATTCTCTTTTCGGTTGCCTAAATGGCATAAATCCTGAGTAACTCCACCGAAGTAAACAAATTTACACTGGAATTTACAATGGTGCAACTGAGAGCAGAATTAGATCCCCCATTGTATTTATTCTTCTAATTTATATTTTTTTTAAATATTTTTTGACATAGAGTTTGATTGGTCTTGAAAATTGCACAAAGTTACAGGTCAGCAACTGTTTGAAGCAGGAATGAGACCAACGCTAATACTAAATGAAGAGATTGTGTTCATAGTCTCCATTAATCAATGGAATTGCATTAAAGTAAAACTGGAGTAACCTACTGGGGAATCAGGTCCTTTGGCGTTACGCTGACTTCTAACTATGTTCATAAGTAGAAGATGGCTATTTCTCTAAACCACCCATTCTTCTCTTGCATTTAAAAACCTTCCCTGCAGCGTTCAATAACAATTGCTGCTGTTGATAGAGCTCTGAGTTGTTTTGTTGCTGTGTGGTAATATTTTGTTAATGTTTTGGAGAAGGCCCGCAGAGTTGGAGATGGTTATATCAAATTTCATAAGTGTCAACGAACATGCTTGCTTATCTTTCATTTACTTCCCATTAGCTTAACAAATTACCACTCTGTTCAATTGGATAAACTGCTGTGGATTCCACCATGAGGACAAAAATAAATGATGATGGATTAGCGAAATAGTCAAGGAATATGTCCAAACATTCAGTTGGTGATTTATTTTTGCAGTGTTTTTTTTTATGCTGTTCTATTAAACTTCCACTGTAAAAGTGAAAGCCTTGGATGGCAAAGCTGCAAGATGGATAAATGTGAATGCATGTGTATATCTTGGAGTCACATTGAGCCTGGTTTTCTACTGCCTTGCATCTTCTGTGATCATGTACAACTGTACAAAGTGGATATAAAACTCTACCAAATCAGCATGGCAGCTCTTTATCATCACCTTACCCACACATCATCCTCATTGTTATTAGTGTTGAGATAGCACCTATCAGATCCAGTCATGGGCCATGACCCAACTGTGCTAGGTGCTGTACATATACAGAACAAAATGACAGTCTCTGCCCCAAGAGCTTCCAAATCTAAGCCATGTCTACTCTACAAACGTATATCTACTCAAGTTATATGGACATGCCGCAGTTAGTACATCGCTTGTGAGCATGCACACTTGTGTCGGTGAAGCGTGTACTCACCGGAAGTGCTTCTGTCGATGCTGATCCGTATCCCACTGCGCAGCTTGCCACCTTCCAGCGCCCTATCTTTTAGGAAGTTTTGGCAATGCATGATGGGGCCAAAATGAGTCGTGCAGGGGTGAATTGGAGCACGGGGTTAACTTCTCAGTTTGCAACTGTTTCCATCCCATAATGTTATCTATTATCCAATCATTTTTGCACCTTTTTTTCAAAATCCCACAAACCCGCATGGCTCTCCTCACTGTCCAGCATCTCTGACAGAAACATGGAGCCTGCAGAGTCCATCAATTAAGTCATCTCAGTCAGGACTTTGTCAAGCCAGGCCTCAAAACCTCTAAGTATGGATATTCCACCACTTCCCTAGGTAACCCATTCCAGTGCTGCAACACCATCCTAATGAGAAAGCTTTTCCTAATATCCAACCTGCAACTTGAGACCACTGCTCCTTGTTCTGTCAACTGCCACTACTGAAAACAGCCTCCCTTCCTCCTCTCTGGCACCCTCCTTCAGATAGTTGAAAGCTGCTATCAACCCCCACCCCTCATGCTTCTCTTCTGCAAATTAGACAAGTCCAGTTTCCTAAGCCTTCCCCTCATAAGTCACGTGCTCCAACTCTGTAATCATTTATGTTGCCCTCCACTGGACTTTCTCCAATTTTCCACACCCTTCCTGTAGTGTGGGGCCCAAAACTGGACACAATAATCAAATGTGGCCTCACCAGTGTCAAATACAGGGGAATAATCACTTCCTTCGATCTGCTGGCAATGCTCCGACTGATGCAGTCCAACATGCTGTTAGCCTTCTTGGCAATAAGGGCACGTTGTTGATTCATATCCATTTTCTTGTCCGCTGTAACCCTCAGCCCTTTTCTGCAGAGTTGCTGCCTAGCCAGTCGGTCCCCAGTCTGTAGCAGAGCATGGGGTTCTTTTATCCCAAGTGCACCTTGAACCTCATCAGATTTCTTCTGGCCCAATCCTCCACATTCTCTAGGTCACTCTGTATCCCTAACCTCCAGTGTATCTACCACTCCCCCCAGCTTAGTGTCATCTGCAAACTTGCTGAGGATGCAATCCACCCCATCCTGCAGATCATTAATGAAGATGTTGAACAAAACCGGCCGAAGAACCAACCCCTGGGGCTCTCCTCCAAGTGTTTCAAAATGGATTCTTTGAGGACTTGCTCCATGATATTTCCAGGGACTGAGGTGAAGCTGACTGGTCTGTAGTTCCCTGTATCCTCCTCCTTCTCTTTTTTTTAAGATGAGCACTAGATTTGCTGTTTTGCAATCAACTGGGACCTCCGCTGGTCGCCACGAGTTGTCAAAGATAATGGCCAATAGCTGTGCAGTCACATCAACCAACTCCCTCAGCACCCTCGGATACGTGGACTTCTGCATGTCCAGCTTTTCTAAATAGTCCTAAACCTGTTCTTTCACCACGAAGGGCTGCTCACCTTCTTCCCATACTGTGTTGCCCAGGGCAGTAGTCTGGGAACTGACCTTGTCTATGAAGACACAGGCAAAAAAAGTATTGAGTACTTCAGCTTTTTCCATATCATCTGTCACCAGGTTGCCTCCCCCAGTCAGTAAGGGGCCCACACTTTCCCTGACCACCTTCTTGCTGCTAACATACCTGTAGAAACCCTTCTTTTTATCCTTCATGCCCTTTACTAGCTGCAACTCTATTTGTGCTTTGGCCTTCCTGATTTCACCTCTGCATGCTAGAGCAGTATTTTTATACTCCTCCCTAGTCATCTGACCAAGGTTCCACAGGTAAGCTTCCTTTTTGTGTTTAAGTTCACCGAAGATTTCTCTGTTAATCCAAGCTGGTCTCCTGACATATTTGCTATTCTTTCTGCCCATCAGGATGGTTTGTTCCTGTGCCCTCAATAAGGTTTGTTTAAAATACAGCCAGCTCTCTTGGATTCCTTTCCCCCGCATATTAGCCTCCCAGGGGATCCTGCCCATCAGCTCCCTGAGGGAGTCAAAGTCTGCTTTTCTGAAGTCCATGGTCCATATCCTGCTGTTTTCCTTCCTTCCTTTTATCAGGATCCTGAACTCGACCATCTCATGGTCACTGCTGCCCACGTTGCCACCCCCTTCTACTTCCCCTGCCAAATCTTCCCTGTTTGTGAGCAGCAGGTCAAGAGGAGCACGGTTCCAACACTTCCCTAACACTCTCCAAAAACTTCCCGGATTGTCTGTGCACTGCTGTATTTCTCTCCCAGCAGATGTCAGGGTGATTCACGTGCCCCATGAGAACCAGGGCTTGTGATCTGGAAACTTCTGTTAGTTGTCTGAAGAAACATCCTCCTGGTCTATAGCAGATGACCACCATGACATCACCCTTGTTGCTCTTGCCTCTAAACTTAACCCAGAGACCTTCAACAGGCTTTTCTCCATTTTGATACTGGAGCTCTGAGCAGTCATAGTGCTCTCTTACATACAGTGCAGCTCCTCCACCTTTTCTCCTCTGCCTGTCCTTCCTGAACAGTTTATACCCATCCGTGGCAGTGCTCCTCTCATGTGAGTTGCCCCACCCAGTCTCAGTTATTCCAATCACATCATAGGTCCTTGACTGTGCCAGAACTTCCAGTTGCATAGTATCTGTGTCCTGTCCTGCATAATATCTTTTGACGCAAAGGGAGAAAAATTTCAACCAGGATGGGGGGCAGAGGTAGAGGTCTGCTGAATTTGAACAGCCAGATACAAGGACTATTAGAAGAGCTCAACATGGAGCGCTACGGCTTAGAAGGTTTTGAAAGACCATTTTAACAGTGAGTCAGAGACATGTGTGTTTTCGTAGCGTGCAGTACCAGGCCTTGCTCTTCTGTAGCCCACTGAGGATCATGTGGTGATTGCTGCACGTGTAGGATTGTAAGATAGTCAGTGCACCTATTAATTTTGTTTGTGACTGTTCCTGTGAGTTGTGTTACACTGTACAGTAACAAGTAATTGGTCGCTTTCAGAACTGCTGCACACTCGGCAGCATGTTTTGTGAGCTAACAAAGATGAAATATGTTCCAGGTAATATAATTTTATTCTGTAACAAAGTCAGGCCCCCCTCCCAAACAAACCTGTTGTGCAGTTTTACAGCAAATACCTAAAAAAACTTAGTAAAACTTAATAAGTTAAGAGAACAGAGCTCACGACGGGAAAAGAACATTGATGTCCATTTCAGCTACACACACACACATTTCAGCTACACGCACACCAATTTTCATAGGTCTGTGTATGTGAAACTGCGATTGTCTTTAATGTGCCCCAGGGAGTGGTCGGGGTAGGCCAGTGACCTCTGATGCTATGTGGAATGTTGTCGGGGGTATAGGGAGATCCTGATGTTGCGTGGTCAATGGCTGCAGAGGGAGCCTGGGATTATTGGCTCTGTGGGTCCACCAGAGTCTACAGCATCAGTTTTCTGCCTGAGAAGCCCCATTATGTACTGCTGCAGGTCCCTCTCCTTTTCCTGCTGGGACTCCTGTTGGCTTTCTCTTCTCCTCTCTTCCCTTCTCCAGGCTGTCTGCAATGTTCATCCTCCAGGCCCTGTGCTCATGGACTGAGGCAGCAGTGGCTTGCAGGATCTCACTGAACACGTCATCCTGAATCCTCTTCTTTCTCCTCCTTATCCGGCTTTGGCATTCCACAGGTGTGGAAGGGGAGACCCTGAAAACCGCAGTGGCAACAGATGCAGATAAAACTCCCAGAGGAACCGTTGCCAGCATATTCACGACATAAAGCAAAACTTAAGATGCTGGACTCACTCCCTTTGCTCCCCAAAAGTTTTCAGCACTACCTTCTCACTTCGGCTTGGGATTGCTTGTGCACAGTGCTAATCACAGCACCAACCGTGGGGAGTACGGCCCTCTAGGGGTTGGGCAAATGAGGTGGGAATAGCTTGGTTGCATGATTCTAGGTGCGTAGGGCAATGGCACTGAATACTGGCACTGTTTTCCACAGGCAATGGAGATTTTAGCGGATATCTCACTCCTGTGGGTAACAAAGGCAGAGAAAGCACAGCTGCTGCTAGCGTCCTGAAGCTGCCTGGGCCTGTATGCGGTTAGCCTGTGTGCTGCCATGGTGCCTGATGAGGTATCGCTGAGTAGTGTGGGAAAGTGTCCTGCTGCAGAGGAAGAAATAAGGCAGCCCTCCCTAGAAACCTTCGGCAGAGGATTGCAGAGCACCTTCATGAAAGATTTACTGAGGCCTCTCAGGCGGACTCGGGGACATCCTGGTGCACATAAACAAACTGCTCCCCATGCCCTCCTCCCCCGCCTAACCCTAGAGAGGAATGAAAAGCGGATACGTCTCTTTGTTGAGTCACTCTCTCTTCTAGCACGAGTAAATGAATGAAAAGACGAAAGAAGAGCTCTGCCACTTTGGAGGGGCCATCCCTCTAATTGAAAATGTATCTACACACTTACCCAAGGTTCCTTCCCCTGTATTGGACTCACCCATGTTCAGCTGGTAGACCGGATGGAGCGCAGTGGAGTCAAAAAAGGTCATTGCCTCCACTACCTCCTCCTCCTTGTAGATTATAGCAGTGGCCTGTGACTCAGGCTCCTCGGCAGAATCCATGATGCTGTCAGGGGTGGTAGTGAGGTCTCCTCCAAGTATGGCATGCATCTCTTTGGAAAAGCAGCAGGTCTGGAGCTCGGCCCTGGATAGCTTGTTGGCTTCCCTGGCCTTTGGGTATGCTTGCCGCAGCTCCGTGGCATTCATGCAGCACTGCTGTTGGTCCCAGTTCATAGAATCATAGCAGATCAGGGTTGGACGGGACCTCAGGAGGTCATCTAGTCCAACCCCCTGCTCAAAGTTGTACCCCTTCTCACGCATTCCCCCGAGCAGTCTGCTCGTAGATGTCCATGGAGTTACGGCTGGTTCAGGGATGTGCCCGCACAACCTCTTCTCCCCACAGGCCTAGGAGAGCCAATATCTCCTGCCTGCTCCAGGCTGGAGTGTGTGGTCAGCTGGGCAGTTGCACTCAATGGTGGAGAACTGCTATGTGTGCTCACCAAACCGAGCAATCAGGAGAAGGGATTTTAAAAAATTACAGAGCTTTAAAGGCGATGGGTGCTTCCAGTCTCCGTGACTCCTAGGCAGTGACACAGCGGTAAACAGAGCGCTCAGTGTGGGGCATTGTGGGACAGCTGCTGGAGGACTGTTAGGGTTGACAGAAGTAACTCTCTCTCTATGCTTGCACTGCATTGACCTAAGTACAACCATGGCTCTACACCGCGTGGGGAAGTGTTGTTACGATGTCAGTGTAATGGGCAGCTTACATCGGTGGGAGACAACTTGAAGTATAGACACATGCACAGCTAGGTCAAAAACAGCAGCCTTGCATCAACCTAACTTTGCAGTGTGGACCAAGATTTAGGACATAAATGAACACAGAGGGTGCAAGGCACTGAAGAGTCATGTTTCTTATCTTGCTTTTTTCCTCACCCTTATGCTGAAAGTAACATCATTGATTGATTACCTCTTCGTAGCTATGGCAAAGGGGCTCATCCCTGTTGTTACCTCTGCTGCCATTGACACATTCATTAATCTCTCCTCCTCCACTTTCACGACTGTGCTTTCCTCATTCTCCTTCTATCTTGCTCGCAGCTCCTTCACTGTCCCTGGTGTGGACTAAGGAGTTTTAAACACATAATGAGAACAATTTGAGCATCAAGCACTCTTGAACAAGTTCCATCCACTTTTCTTTTTCATTTGCTTTTTCTGTCTTACAAGGATTCTCCCATGGATCATTCTCTTCTTCAGGTGCTCTCCATCTTTTCTTAACAGACTATCGTTGTTATGTTCAAGTGACTTCCTTAATTGCTCCCACAAGGAGTGCATGTGCAAAATCCTCCTAGTGTGCTTGGATGATGTTTGCAGAAGTGGGTTTGTTGGTGTAAAATGGATCCACTGTCACATTAAGAATGTAGTTGTAACTAAAGAGCTCTCTCTGCAGTGGCCGGCTCACACAGAGAACAAGAGCTCAATGTCACTAAGTGCTTTGAGATCTACAGATGAAAATTGCTGTGTAAGGGTTAGGTATAATTACTATTTGATTATGATTATTGCTACCGCTTAAGGGATTACTTCTTCAGCTCAGTTGGTAAGTGGTTGTTATACAGTTAGGCAACCTACTTGAAAATGTGACTCTGTATTCTCCTGCAAGATATACAGTGGGTAATGCTGGTGATTTGAAAAAGTAGTTAAGTATAGTTTAAATAAATACCATTTATTCACAATCAGCTTCTTAATTGAAGCCAATCCTACCTGGCGTATGGAGTGAAACTGAGATCCCTTACTGCCCCACATGCCAATTGTCCCTTTGATGAACAAACTTTTAGCAGGTTTTCATGACATGATGCTGAAAGCACCCGAGTTCTATCTATACCATCACTTGCACCGCTATTTTTATCGTCGATGTAGTCCATGATTACATCGAGATACAGGACCAGCACATCAAAGGTAGGGAGTAGATAAAAGCTTTCATTTTATTGTAAGTATCAGTACCTCAGTGGTGTAGCAGTACTATATTGTGTAGTTAGCTGGGTGACTTGAATTTGGAGCAGTTTCATGACTGGGAACAGATTGTGTCATATGGGTAGTGTCGGGAAGCTGGAAAAAGATTGACTGCACAGGGCACTGGGTTAGAGGAAAGCTGCTTCTTGTTAAGAAGATAAGAAGCAAATGAACAGTGATGTGTCAAGTTCTGCTCTCTTTTGTGTTGGAAATGGAATTACTGCAGGTTTGCACCCATTTTAACGAGAGAAGAATTTTGCCCATAATAATTAATCTGGGACGCAGTGAGTCTTTATAGTCCCTTTCTCTGGAAAACCTGAACTAACTTCAAAGAGTGTATTTTAATTAACTGCTGTACTCGATTGCCGGAGGAGGGTGTAACATGAAAAGGGGATTAAACACCCTGCTGTGTTCTTGCCAAAACTTCAGACACAAGCGTACTGCAGACTGGATAATGTCTGCATCAACATTTACAAATGCAAAACTTCATTGTCTCCACTAGTGCCTTGGAAAGCACCTCCAAATTAGTAGCCCCTCTGTTACAGTGCCTTTGTTGTGCCTTGACCCACCAGTCACTAGTTAATTCGTGTCATCATAACCATACATCTCCATAGCCATCAGGAATGCTTCCTGCTTGTGGTGCCGCAAAAGTGACGAGAAGCTGGCCAGTTCCAGACTCGTGGTAAAGATGTTTCAGAAAAGTGAGAGCGTGGCCATAGAACATTTCAAGGTATTGGGAAGCCACGTAATGGGACTGATTCTCCTTGAACTGTGTGCGGTCATTTGCACTTGTAGAAAGTGTGTCCGGCACTCAGCAAGAGTGCCCTTTGAACTTCCTTCCTGGGGCCACTCTCTTCCTGGCCAGATCTCTAGATCGCCCCGAATCCTGCGGGCCATTAGGGCAGTTGGGTATTAGCGGTGCTTAGGAACTTGTGACCATGTTTCCTATGTCAGCAACTGGTTGTTGGAGGGGTTGTAGCCTTCAAGGCAGGTCGGTGTCCCCTGAGTTTTCCCCTAAACAGGGGTGATCCTTGAAGGACTGAATCAGTTTGAATTGTGCCAGTGGAGTAGAGCAAAGTAGCCAGAGTGCATCCCAGCATTGGGGCTGGTGAATGGAAGGTGGGTGTGAAACTCCACCAAATGAAAATGGTACCCTTTGTCTGTTACACCCCATCTGACACCGCACAGGTGTAAGTGCACACCTGGTGCCAAGGCAGTTTAGAATCTCACCCATATCTTTGTGCCTTGAAATAGTAGGAACCAGTAACAAACACATTGGTTAGTTTTTATAAGATTTCTCTGTCTCCATTTGATGATAATATAGAATAACAGACATTAGGGATTAAAAATATCTATTAGGCCATCTTTTCCGATCCCCTGTGGCTCACTCTATGCAGCAGTGTATTTTCTAATGCTTGTGAAGTCTGGTTTTAGACGTCACCCATCAATGTGACTTTTACTGACTCTCAAAGGAGTTTTAATTATTAAGAAGATTTCATCTGTAGTAATTCTAATTTTTTCTTTTCTTAAGCCTGGCCTACACTGCAGAGTTATATCAGTATGGCTACGTCGATCAGGGGCGTGAAAAAACAACACTCTTGGCAGACGTAGCTATGCCAGAAAACCCCCAATGTAGGTGCAGCTATGTCGATGCAGGAGGTGATCTGTCAGCATAGCTGACTTTGTTTGGGGAGATGGGTTTCCTGCATTGATCGAAACAACCCTTCTGGCAGCATAGGATGCTTCACACTCCCGGGCTATGTCAGCATAGCTGTACTGAAAGAGTGCCACTCTCGTCTCTGTAGTATAGACATGCCATTAATCTCATCCCTGGGTTCCTAATTGTACTGCTTTGTAGCACCCATATCAATTCTGCTCCTTTCTTGGTATTTGCATCTTTCAGATGTTTGCAGACTGTTAGCACTCCTTTGTCACTGCTACTAATGCAAGGTGTACATATTCATCGGAATCTTCCTAAAGGATCAGTTCTTCCCCTCCTGGTAATGTATGTTTGTCTTCCCTGAATTCTCTTCAACGTGTCAGTATATTTCTGGTAACCCGCCCCCCCGGAGATGCGCAGGATATTCGAGGTGGGCTCATCTGGGTATTATAAAAAGAGAAATTCACCTCCCTGCTCTCTGATGAGACTTCAAGCAGTGGTGATGCTCCCTGACCATGACTCTGAATGGGTGAACACACTCAGCCTTCTCCCTCGTGCTTAAAAACGTGCCCCAGATAGAAGCATGTGAAACGGTAACGTCACCTCCATACTTGGTCACGTCGTATTGGTTAATCGTATTGTTGTCATGGATAGTTTGGTCTGGTTACTCAGTATTATCCCACAGATATTAGGTTCTCATGCAAAAAAATCTGTAGTTAAACTACTTCAGCGGGAGGTGCCCATTCAGTTGAGGCATCTCCTTTTTCCATTGTTCTTCATTTCAGTAGGACAGCTCTGAATGTCCAGCATACTGTACAATGGTATTGCAGTTGTGGTGTTGTGTTTATTGATGTTACATTATTGACAGTACACTGACTCAGAAAAACTCACTGTGATAGTATCTTCTATTTCAGCAGCATTCTTAAAAATAAGAGTGGCCCAGTATTTTTTCCTGTTATTTATCCATGTAAAGCAAAAGTGATTCAACTGCAGCTGGTACCTCAGAGCCCCTCGCACCTCATGAGAAGCCCAGGCAGGGCCTATTCCCAAGCAACCTGAGCACAGACTCTCCACTCCCCCACCAGCTGTAATTGATTGCAACCCAGGTTTATTTTAATTACGCTGCATGGAGACATCCTTAAAGCCAGACTCCCTAATTAAACAGCCATTATAATCATTCAATTATCGCGCAGCATTAAACAAAACCCAGTCGTTCCACATTTCGGCTATTTGACACCCATTTTAAGGGCTTGGATCACAGATGGTTGGCAGATTTGAAGGTTGAGAGGTCTCCTCTTACTCCTTGTGAATTCAAGGCCTCATAATGGGGCAACTCTTGGAGAGGGGGAATACTGAGAAGGGAGGAAGCGACATCGAGAGAAAGAAGTGGAGGAGCTTGGTGATGAGGGGTGACAAAAATGAAGGGAGTAAGGACTTCCTTCCCAGGCAGGAAAAGTGCCCCCCAAGTTGCCATGGGAGCAGAGGTGTGATCTCTCTGGTTGGCGACTAAGCAAGCGAATTTATGCAAATATATGCAAACATAATTCACATTTGATCTCAGACTTTTTGATAGCCCAGTGTCCCCAGGGCTGAACTGAGAGTTAATTATTAATCTTTATTTTCAGAGACAGTCCCTAATGTTTGTGCCGTGTCCTGTTTTCGGTGAACTCAGCCCTCCATCAGTGAACCAGGGGTTTGACACTGTCTTGAGTGGGAACAAGAAGAGACCAAATGTGAAAATTGCCCTTCGCTTTTCACGTTGGGGAGATTAAATGTGTTTGTGTGTCATTTGGACACCAAACTGGACAGATGAAGTCACTGAGAAATTAAAAAATGGAGGGAAAAAATTAAGAAAAGCCCCATAGTCCAGCTCAGTTTTATTTAACAAGCCGTTAAAGTGAGGAAAAAATAATTGCTTAAAAGCCAGACTTAGGAGGAGCATTGCAGAGACTCCACTGAAACATCTACCATCGTGTTCACTGAATTCCTCTGCTTATTTGAGTTCACTTAAGTAAGGGGGGAAAATCTCATGGCAAGAGGAGAGGGGAATTTTAGCACTTGGGTCAATAACCACAATATGAAAATGTGTTTTCTGACAGGAAAAAAAAAAATCCAAAATTGGGAGGTTTTTGCATTGTTTAAAGTCTATTCAAGTGTAAGCTTTGGTTTTTATTCATTAAACAAAGCACAGAACTCTTTCCATACTGTATTGTTCTCTGACAGGAATGCATAAATTATCCAGAAGTCGCTCTCAAATGGAAAGTTCATTATTCACCTAGATGAAATGTGAGTGACAACAGCAAACGGCAAGGCCTGGGAGTCAGGAACTCTGAGGCCAATTCCCAGCACTGCTGGAGGCTAGATGTGGGACTGGGGGAAGGTTACGGATCATTTCTGTTCCTCAGTCCATCTTTAAAATGCTTCTGTTGTCCCGCTCTTTGTCTGTTGTGTCTATTTAGATTCAGTTCTTTGGAGCAGAGAATCTCTTTCACTCTCTACACTGCCTTGTGCAGGTCCATTTCCAGTGGAGTCCCATAGGGATTGGTTTGGCCCTGCATTATTTAACATCTTTATCAATGACCTGGAAGCAAACATAAAATCATCACTGATAAAGTTTTCAGAGGACACAAACATTGGGGAGTGGTAAATAATGAATCTAGATCTCTGTGAATGAGGTCACTGATTCAGCGCTATCTAGATTGCTTGGTGAACTGGGTACGAGCAAGCAATGTGTCTTTTAATACAGCTACGTGTAAATGTATATATCTGCAACCAAAGAATGCAGGCCATACTTTCAGAGACTCTATGCTGGGAAGAAGGGACTCTGAAACAGATTTGGGGGTCGTGATGAGTAATCAGCTGAACAGGAGCTCCCAGTGTGCAGCCTAAAGAGCTCATGTGATCCTGGGATGCATAAACAAGTGGAATCTCTATTAAGAGTGGAGAGGTTATTTTACCTCTGTATTTGGCACTGGTGTGACTGCTGCTAAAATACTGTGCCCACTTCTAGTGTCCACAATTCAAAAACGGTGGTGATAAATTAGAGAGGGTTTACAGAAGAGCCACAAGAATGATTAAAGGATTAGAAAATATGTTTTATAGTGATAGACTCAAGGAGCTCCATCTGTGTAGCTTAACAAAGAGAAGAAAAATGGGTTGCTTAATTACAGTCTACAAGTATCTACATAGACAATAAATATTTAATAATGGGCTCTTTTATGTAGCAGAGAAAGGTATAACACGATCCAGTGGCTGGAAGTTGAAGCTAGACAAATACAAACTGGAAATAAGGTGTAAATTTTGAATGGGGAAAGTAATGAACCATCAGAACGATTTACCAGTGGTCATGGTGGAGTTTCCATCGGTGATCATTTTAAAATCAAGATTGGGTGTTTATCTAAAAAATTCCCTCTACGAATTGTTTTGGGGAAGGTCTCTAGCCTGCATTATACGGGAGGTAAGACTAGATGATCACAATGGTCATTTCTGGCCTTGGAATCTGTGAATCAGGTTCTAACCTCAATGGGGGGCCTCTAGAGGCCATTGCAATGCTAATAATTGGACGGCAGTCTTGTCAAGGGGTTAGAACATGACACTGGAAATTCAAAGACCTGGGTTCAACTCTGAACCCATAGTATTGGTTATCATATTATTTACATTGCGGTGATGCCAACAGGACCCAGTTGGGTCCAAGAACAAACAAGTGTCATAGAAACAGATATAAATATGTGGTCCCAGCCCTGAAGAGCTTAAAGTCCAGGGTACAGAGTTTTAAAGATATTTAGGTTCCTAAACAGGTTCCTAACTCCCAATGGCAGTTAGGTACCTATGTCCTTTTAAAAATCCCATTAGGTGCCTACCTCCATCTTTAGGCACCTACATACCTTTAAAACTCGGGTCTTTCAGAGTTCCACTCCTGTAACCTGCTCTGCTGGGGTGAAACCTGCGTCCTTGCAGAACCCCATTGTCCTCAGCACAGCTATGTAAAGGCAGAGGGGCTGTGCTCCTACAGAATATGGGCCTAACATAAAACAAACTGCCAGGGAGTCTAGCTCCAACAGTAGAAGCATTCACAGTGACTTGAGTGGATGCTGGATCAAATACCAAGTGCCTATGACAAAGAGTAATAGAGAAGAAAGAATAATAGTAATCAATTAATGTACAGCATAGGCTAATAATAAGCACAGCTGTATCTCTCCCATTGACTTTGGGTTTAGCCCCTCTGGTCTTCCATTTTCCCAGCTACAAAATGGGGATTTGCCCTTTAGAGCACAATATCCTTTGTAACTTTACAAATTTGTATAGTCAGACCACACTTGGGCTCACATTTTGTACTGTTTAACAAACAAACTTCCATTATTAATGAATGCAGGGTTCTTTCTTGATTTTACCTCTCTGTTTAACTTGACTACTATCTATTGATATTAGAGCTGTATGCAATCTTTAAAAAATAAGAAGCAGAGACTAATTTTACCAACTGTTGTTTATTGGAATAATTAAGTGGCAGTTTTACATTGTAATGTACAGGGAATTGTTTGTCCTGAGCACAGACCATGGTGCCAAGAATACATCTGTATAACTGAGTACTCTGTGGCCAAGGCAAGTCATTTACCCTCTCTCTCTTCTCCAGTTTCCTCATCGTTAAAATTGTGATGACTTGTTAGTGCCAGTTGCGTGCCTGGTGCTCTACAGACATAAGGCAACTCATGGTGTCAGCCCTCACAGGGAACCTACCTCACAAGTGTCATGAGAATTATTTAATCCATGGCCTTCAGTTTGAAGTTAGACAGCAGCATAAATGCTAAGGATGCCTGTCATTATTGCTGTTAGGCTATCAAGCCCTGATCCGGCAAGCTCTCTGCTCGGAGTTCGCATATAAAAATTCCCAAAGAATCTAGGTCAGACAATTACCCTTTTTCTAATTGCTGGACCCCACTGCTACCTCTTTGGCCACATTTCATCCATGAGAGAAGCTTCTAGATAATTTGTGACCTCGATTAAAGTTGTTCTGGGGAGAGAGGTCCCACAATCAAGCCCTCAATTACTCAGAACAGTCAGGCCCATACATTTCTCTCCTAAGACTCTATGCCAGCCTCAGTGAGTTGCTGTTTTTTCTTTTAACTCAAAGGTTTCTCACACTGGTGTCTTGCTGGCACTGGGAACAAGTTAAGAGGCAGGAAAAAACATAATTGGGTTTAATTCCCCAGATGCCTGCAGAACTCAACATCTTCCTTGGCTTGTGAATCAGGACCTTAACATCAATTGCTCATTTTGTGCCGTACCAAGGATCCCGGGCTCCAAACCAAGAAACTTCTTGATTGCAAAGGCACAAATTTGAATAGAGAGAGAGAGAGTGCTAGAGAGAGAGGTAGAGAAGACATCTGTTCTAGTATGTAATGAAATCGTAATGCTGGGCAGACATGTGGGAGATCAAGAGATGCTTTTAAAATATTAACAAAATTGCAAAACAATCCCCAGGGGAGCTTTGGGAATATTTGATTTGACAACACTGAGATTCCAATTTGTTCTTCCCCAGGAGCCAGGAGCTGACTGAATGCAAGTCAGCTAATCCCTCAGAGGGCTTCTTTCTTAAATACTCCTTCGTTATAGCTTACATTGTTTACTGATTTGGAGGGCTTCATGTATTACCCTGAAATCAGAGATTAGAGCTGGAATAGAAATCTGGTCGTATTTTCCTCTGCCTCGTGCACAGTTATCCCTGAGCAGTGAGCCCTAAACTGTGGCTACTCCATATATGAGTACTGAAAAATCAGTTCCAGCTGGTTTATTGTTTTTACTCCTTTTAACAAAGATTTTAATGCTGAGAGCCTTGCTGACCAGTCTTAAAATCAGTGGCAATGGGAGGGGGGGACATATCCTTAGGAAATTCCTTGGAAATGCCCATTCCGCTGACCTACCATTGTAGTCATCAGTGATCCATTAGTATAGATTCCATTTCTGCTACAAGGATATGGTCTGTTTGTTTCAATGTAGTTGTGGTGCTCTTAAGTAGTGATCGAGCAAGTGGCAGCACGGAGGAAAAAACCATGACTGTTTCTCTCTTCACAATATTGATAGGATAGTTCAGAGGAAAAAATCCTATAGCACTGCTAGAGTGCAGCCTATTTACACAACTGCCTCTGGGTCAACACTGTGTTAGCCTTACCTTTGTTTCTCATTCAAACCTGATTTAATCCATCACAGATGTGCTGGCATCGTGTTTTCACCATCAAACAGAATAGAAGATGACAGGCCAAGTTCAGTCTTGGTCTAAGCACGTACAGCTCTGCTGAAGTGGGTGGCGTTATCATAGGTCTAAAATTGGCCTGATGTATCATGCTCCGATCACACTTTGCATGATTAAAAATAAATCGCCTCTTTGAAGTTACAGGAGCACCAGAAAAGTAACAGGTAAATGGCCCTCGTGCCCTTCTCACGTCGGCCACCCTGGTAACTCCTGGATTTCAGTGGAGCTGCTCCTGAGTTATACCCGTGTGAGACCAGAATCAGGTCCAAAGTATTCAGTTTTTTTACTTAAAGTGTAACTAAAAGCTAACGTAGCTCCATCTTGCTAAAAAGCTTAAATACATTTCTTCCCAGGCTGGCAAATTAAGGCCCTTTCTTAATCCTTAACATAGATTCAACCTGAATTTACATAAAACCCTGTTGGTGAAAAGTCCCTCAGCCGGGAGATGCAAATGGCAGAAAACATTCCCAAGCCCCAATCCAGCATGAAGGTACCAGCGCAGGCCCCCAAAGCGGGGGACACTGGCTAGGACTGCTGGAAAATTTGCTAATTTAGCTCTTCTCCTTGGGAGCCCCTCTGGTTGGGCCCATGGCAGAATGTTAACAAGCCTCTTCTCTCCCTCAGCGTACCACTGTAGCCAGCAGCTGTGAAGGAAATGCTGACAGGAAAAGTCTTCAATCAGAGATTCCTGTCAAGTGTGAAACTACAAATTGGGATGGGAGGGGAAAAATGGCCACAACCAGGAAAGAAGGCGGAAAAAGGAAATCTTACTAACATGTGTGTTACCTTCTAGCCAGGCATTGTTTAGCATCTGTGCATCCACCTCGACTGAGGCCAAGGAATCAACCAAAATTCTCTTTGTGATTAGATGCTTAATGAAAAAACAAACAGCGGTCTGATGGCCTACCTTTGGAGAGAATTATTTCTTAAGTAGTTGCCCTAAACCAGGGAGAACGTGTCAAATCTGAACCTGGGTAATACGGATGAATTGAAGTGGGATGGGCATGAGTCACAGCAAAGAACAGGTGTGATGTGGGTTTTGCTGCTCTTTTCAGCCTGTACCAAGAGAGGAAAGATGATTAGGGCATTAACTGAGGACACGGGAGACGATTCAGGTTCAATTCCCTGCTCTGCCATCGACTCCTTGTGTAACAATGAGCCTGTCACTTAAGAGAAAACTTTGAAAAGCACCTAAGTGTCTTAAAGACTAAATCCCATTTCCAGAAGCCAGTTTTGCACTTAGGCCGAGGTCCCTTGGTTTCAATGAAACTTTTGCTTCAAAGTGTCCACATCACTTTTGAAAATGGGACGTAGGCTTCTAAGTTATTTAGGTGCTTTTGTAAATTTTACCCTCCATCTCTGTGCCTCAGTTCCCCATCTATAAAAGGAGGAGACCAGCATTTCCCTACTTCACAGGGAAGCCATGAGGATAAATACATGAATAAATCAGGTGCTCAGATCTGTGGTGATCAGGGCCATACAAGTACTTAAAATAGATAGTTGATGGCGAGGCAAGTGGAGATGAGTGGTTTTTACATGATATGGGGAGTAAGATAAATAGATCTGAGGGAGGAAGGATTGTAACAGTTTGAAATAGAAAAGATCTCTTAGGCCATCAAATTCATCCCCCAAACCAGGGCCTGGTCTATTGACCTACCTACAATGCTTGCTATAAGGCTGCCCATTGCCATGATATCTGAGCATCTTGATATTGTACCTGATAGAGGTAATATTTAAATACCCTTCAGTTTCTTTCACAGCACAGCATTCCTGGTTCATGTGACAGTGGGCCACTAAAGACAAGATTTAGTTGGGGTTGGTCCTTCTTTGAGCAGGGGGTTGGACTAGATGACCTCCTGAGGTCCTTTCCAACCCTCATCTGCTATGAATCTATGATGAGCCTGCTCCCGAGTGAATAGTGAAACCAAGGAGCATTGCACATCCTGTATGTTTCCTCATATAGTAAGGCAGTTTTTAGATCAATCCCATGTACTTTTTCAAAAATACCATTTGTGTGGTGCATTTGCTGTCAGGTGCTTCTAAGAACACAGCATCTCTCTCTCTCTCTCTCTGTGTGTGTGTGTGTGTGTGTGTGTGTGTGTGTGTGTGTGTGTGTGTACACACGTACACGCAGATATGCACTTCAGGTGATTTACCAGGAAGTTTCCTTAGTCAGCGCCAGTGGGGTTGAAATAATTCAGGCCATCTTGGGGATTCAGTAATTGACATTGCCCAAGTGAGCATGGTGAGCTGCAAAACAGCTTGCCCATTTTCCTCACCTTGAGCAGCCAGCATCTTTCTGGTGGTGGGTGAAATCATTGTCTCTAGCCTGCTCTGCATTCCTTCAGTGTCGGGCGTTTCATTTAAAGTTCTGTTATGGTTGCTGTTTTATTTGGTGAGGCATTTGTTTACATTATTCTTCTCAGTTCATTTCTCTCAGGGCAGCCGCTTACTTGTCTGCGTTAGTCCCCGTCAACAGTAGTTGACAGGAAGAGTTATGGGTTAACTGCTTTGTTTCGAGCAACTGGCAGGTACTAGTGTCACTCAAGTTAAGTGAAAATATAAATATCTGTCTCCCTACCCAAGAAATCAGATCAGATTTAGGGAACAGGCCCAACACTTTGGGGTCAATCTATTTACAGACCTAACAAATCAACACACTGTTGAATGTATTTACTGACAGCTTGCGTGCTGGACTATCCAGGACCCCCATTTGATAAAATCACAGAGCAAGATTTTCAGAAGTTAGTTAGTGATATTGGATGCCCAACTTGTGACAACTTAAAGGGGCCTAATTTTCAGAAAGTGCTGAGTACCTACCCTCTTAAAACTCAGGCTCCTTTAAAGTGTTTCTAGTTAAGCCCTCAGATATCAAGGCATTTAAAAAAAAAAACAACGTGAGTCCTGTAGCACCTTAAAGACTAACAAATTCCTGTGGGCATAAGTTTTTGTGGGCTGCAACCCACTTCGTCAGGAACTCTGGAACTAGTCATTTTTTTAATCTTCGGCCACACATTATTGCTACCTGTTTCTGAGCAGCTTCATATAAGCAGGGCATGTATCACTAGATGAACATTTCCAGCATATTCAAACTCTTGTCTTTATTTATTTTTATCCACTGTATTGAGACTTTTGTATGCTGATGGATGGCATGGTGTAGTTTATCCTATATTGTTAACTCTGGATGCAAAGGAATTTGAGTTTTAAAACAATTTGTAGGAGATTAAGTTTATAGGGCCTACTCCAGTGCCTGGTAATGTCCATGGAAATACTTCCATAGATTTCAGTGGGTTTTGGATCCGGGCCATAGTTCATATAAAGTATTACTGGGTAATTACACTGTGTATTCCCACTGTATTCCCTTCCATATGGCTCAAATCGCAAGTGGCAAATCCATGAAGGTGGTTCTGGTCACATGTGGTGCTAATGAAAAGTCTTTTCCCAGTTTCATTCAAGGAATTTACACTTGGAACTCTCATTACCGCTAACTGGGAGATGGAACATCTAAATTCCAGTTCATTAGTGGACAAATACTTTATTTAGTAGAGTATCTTACATAAAGACTATACCCCCAGATGATTTGCTGAATAAATACATAAAAAAAGCAAGACAGTGGGCAGTATATAGAACTGAAGGAATAAACAAATAAATGAGCTGATGGCTTAACTCTTTACTTTGTTTACACCCACCTTTTCTGTCTAATATCCTGGGACCAGCACAGCTACAATAGCACAGCAAACAAACTGGCCTAATTTTCAGGGTACTGTGCAACTGTATTTCCCAGCAGGACCAATTGGGCCAGTTTTTATTTTGAGGCCTAACTACTGAATTAAATGCTTAGCTTCAGAAACCCATGTCTGAAAACGTTGGTCTCTGTCACCAAGTAACTGGCCCCTTTAAGCGCACCTGTGTCTCGTGAGCTACCTCCCAGTTGGGTTCTAAGAGAGGGCACTTGGGTCATGTGAAAGGGAGAGCCTGACACAGAGTGGGTCAGTCAGGAGACGGCAGGTGAGATTCAGAGCTCCGGAGAAGATCTCAGAGGAAAGCTGCAAAGAGCAGAAGGCTCCTGCTGTCTGCAGGCACTCCTTGGAAAGAGGGAGGAATTATCAGGAAACCAATACAGGGCCTACTCTGCTATCCTTCCTGAGCTGGAGAGCCCTGCCCTCAGGAGGCTAGAGAGAGCTGAAGGCTGAAAGCATCAGGTGGAGATGTGTGTGCGCTCTCTGAGCAGGAGAGCTAAAGCAGGAGGGCTGAAGGCCGAGGTGTGGTGAGAGATGCCAGAGCTGGGCCTGAGCACGGCAAGAGATACCAGAGCTGCGCGGGAGCACTTGAGCCTGGGATGTGGTGATAGGCTGCTGGGATCCGAAGGCTGAGAGTCCTGTTTGAATTCCATGCTGCGGAATTCTGGATGAAGGTTGTGGGATTTCTTTTACCCTATTAGCCTCGCAAGGGCTTTGAGGCTACTTGGAACACTTTG
Organism: Mesoclemmys tuberculata; assembly: GCA_007922155.1. NCBI lineage: Eukaryota > Metazoa > Chordata > Testudines > Chelidae > Mesoclemmys > Mesoclemmys tuberculata. The sequence goes on from ML675690.1 coordinate 8,415,067, forward strand.
TGGGCTGTTTCTGGGAACCACTGAAGGGGGAGCGGAGGCAGGTGCACTTGTCATGCTGTGGGCTGCTACTGGAGGGTGCCCCAGGCAGGGACTGCTTTATGACAGCCTCTACTTGAGCTTTCCCATCAGTACCAGAAGAAGACTTCCTTACTTTAGAGCAGGGGTCTCAAACTCGCGGCCCGCGGGCCAACTGCGGCCCGCGGGCTTGTGTCATGTGGCCCGCAGTCCGAATCCGGCCGCAGGCTTGTGCTGTGAGTATTTTCAGAGCGTAGCTCAGGCAAGTTGTGGCCGTCTTAAAAAGGAAATGGCCGCCGAATGTGGCCCCACAGGGAGATTTAACGGCGGAGAGTGGAGTCTGCAAGTCCCTGTGAGAGCCTCTCTCTCTTCTACTGTGCCGCCGAATTGTACCCTGAGGGGAGATTTTTTCGGCGGAGAGTAGAGCATGAAAGGTAGAGCAGAGAAGTGTGTGTTATGCGTGGCCCCCCTGAACTCAACTCAATGTAAATGTGGCCCGCCATAGCAATTGAGTTTGAGATCCCTGCTTTAGAGGGATAATGGCCAGCTAACCTAATACATTTATACACAGGTTTGAAAATACAAAGTGCTAAACCTGTGCTGTAACTAGCTTATATTCTGCCAAGCCTGGGTTATTCCCTACAGTACATTTTCTACTACCTTATCCAGTGTGGCTTTAAATGTTCAGAATGGTAGGGAATCCACTTTTTCCCATTCTTCTCTGTGTGGGTTTGCCTTGGTAGACAAGGAATAGTGTTCAGATACTTTTTGCAGAATGCGCTTCATTTTAGGGACTAGTCGAACATCCAGGGCCTGTGACTGGTGTTTAAAGATCATTGCACATGTTCTGAATCTCATGGTCTTGCATCTTTCCTGAAGCTAGGTGGTGTCACCTGAGAAGCATCTTGTTAGACCCCTTATCAAGGTCTTAAGCAATCATACAGAGCAGTACAAGTCTTACAGATTATTACTAATGTACTTACATGGGATCTTTAACAATATTAAGCCCCATACTACCACTGTGAAGTAAGTAAGAATGATTACTCCTGTTTTACATAAGGAAAAAGGAAGTTAAATGCCTTGTCCAGAATAGCACACTAAATTAGTGACACAGCCAAGAACAGAACCAGCCACTCTTGTTTCCCAATCTCTTGCTCCTAAGCACTAGACATAATTCCGCATCCACCTAAGGCATATGGGCTGTAATCAAGATGTTTTACTTGATACTTAAATCCACTCTTCTTAACTTAAATCCATTGCCTTTTGGCCTTATGCAAGGTCAGGAATGTACACAATACGCAACAGAGATAGTGGAGTCAGTATAGCTATCTAGACTTAGACAGCTCTCTTCTCATTTTCTACCCAGGGGAGAGAGAGAAATTCATGTTTTATCTTTCTCATCCTACAATTGAAGCTAGACTATTTCATGATTTAAAGTTGTCCACTGAACAGCCATGTGCTCTTCTTCAAGTGCTGTTCCCTATGTGCGTTCCATGCATCTGAGCCCGGAAATTCTTATCAGTGCCTATTGGCCTGCACATGTGCAGTAGATCTTCTCATGCTCCTCACCAAGGGCATAAGAGGCAGTGCGGTCCGACGCCTCCAGTTCCTTCTTACCACCGTGTGGCCTGAGTTGGGATCCTGTGTCCCCAGATGTCTCCAGCTTTTTTGCTGGAACCTGTAAATAGATTAGTTTTTGTGCTTCTTAGCCTATTAGTATAGCTGGCATTTTATAATGTAGTTAGTGTAGCTTGTTTTCCCTGGCTGGGGACTCCCTCCTCCTGGTCTGGGACTATGCCCAAAGCCTTTGGGTTCAAGGACTGCCTCTCTTGCCCTCACACCTTCTCCATCTGTGACAATTGCCAGCACTGCTTCTACTGCTTGGGTGAGACACACATCTCTACAAAGTGCTGTGTTTGCCGCTCATTTCCACCAAGAACTCACAAAGCTCACAAGCTTCGCTTAAGGAAACATCTGATGCAGACAGCTATGAAGTCCCTCTCTGATCCAGGCCAGGGAGATGACCCTGTACATCACCTCCAACAGAGGAGCAAAGCCCCTCCAAGCACGCGCTTAGAAGGGCAGTCTGCAGTACCTAAACCCAAGGACTATTCCTCCACAGTAGAGGGACTCTCATGGGCACAAAGACAGATCCCCATTGAGGACTGTCCACAATCCCTCCCTGCGCCAGCTGAGGTCAGTAAGCCTTCGTGCTCAGACCCTAAGGGATCAGTATTGCTGAAAACCTCCAATCTGAAGAGTAGAGTTGGCAGGAAGAAAGATCCGTTGGTGACTCTGGCACTGAAGCACAAGGACTGTCATCTGCCAGTTTTGTCTTCAAGCGCAGGTCCAGACTCATTCATACCAGCTCGTTTGTCCAAGGCTCGCGCTGCTTCCAGGGTTTCACTAGTACCATCGGTCCTGATCGCTGGAATTCCCTGGATACCAGGATGTACGGAGACATGCACAACACTGTAGGGTATCTTCCTCCCTCATCCTCACTCTACCCTCCTCTCCAGCCTGACACCCTGAGGGACATTATTACCCTGCAGGACAATACTAATTCAGTGTCTCAGGATCCATCTAGTCTCCAACTATCAGGCAGGAGTGCTCCAGTACCAATGGCCCCACCATTACAAGGGGAGCAGTTTTCAGATTCAGATGAATAAGACATGCCGGCCGTTCCTGCATCTCACTGGACAGAGCCAAACACTGACAGGCAGTTGAGTTACAGTCACTATCCTGCCAGATGAGATTTCCCCAGGAACCGTTGGTACCTGGTGCCATGGGGTCTCCCTCAAGTGATTGACCCCTTTTTCTGGCCTTATTGGGGACTGTGGGATCCCAGTGGCAGATGCCCAGAAATCTTACCACACTTCTCCTCGGCACCCACTGAATCCATTGGTGTGTGAGGAGAAAGACACTGATGTGGATCCATAGGTACCAACGGGCATCTCATCCTCTTCTCCAGGTGAAGCACTCGCTCCTGCCGCTCTGCCTCCTCCATACGAACATAGGCAACACCAGGATCTATTGCAAAGAATTGCCAACGACCCCCAGATCCCACTGGAGGAGGTCCAGGCCCCACAACATCGGCTCATGGATATTTTGAAACATACAGAAGCAAGTAAGGTGGCTCTTCCTGTTAATGAGGCCATCATGGAACTGGTTAGGTCAGTCTGGCCCACTCCTGCAACCCCACACCTAAAAAAAGCCAAGAGGCACTATTTTATCTCCACCAAAGAGCTGAATTTTTTTCTCTCACCCCGCCTCCAACTTTCCAGTGATACAGGTAGCTGTGGAGAGGGTTAGGTCACAACATCAAAGGGCCACTCCAACAAACAAGGGCTCAAAGAGGCTGGTCCTTCTGGGGAGAAAAGTCTTTTCTTCTGTGGGACTGCAATTTCGTATTGCTAGCTATCATACCCTGTTAGTAACAACAATTCCAGGCTCGTAGATTTTAAGGACAACTCCTCCTGAGGACAAAGTCCAATTTCAGTGCTTCATAGAGGAGGATAAGTAAGTGGCAAAAATATCTCTTCAGGCTGCAGTGGAGGCATGCAGAGGCCTGGCCACTGGTATAGTCACGAGGAGGAATTCTTGGTTACAATTGTCGCATTTCCCCAGGGAGGTGCAGAACACATTCAGGAGCTTCCCTTTGGTGAGTTGAATCTCTTTAATGAGAAAGCAGATGAATCCCTACACTTGTTAAAAGACCTGAGATTGACCATCTGCTCCCTGGGGATCTACACTCAAATCCTGAGAAGGAAACACCACTACAAACCAAGGCCACCTCCTCCTCAAGCATTCTAGCACCAGTGTCCAGCCGAGCCTCCACGGAAACTTCAGAGGGTTCAGAGGCCTTGTTCCTTGTTCCCCACTCTACAGCCACAACGTCGAGCCATTCCCAGGAACCTGCGAAGGTCAAACCTGGAAAAGGTCAGCGTGGGCGCCCCCTTCAATACTCCCACCTCAGAGCCACCATCAAAACAGATGCTTCCCTTCTGGCGTGGCATGCCCACCTGAACAGCCATGCCGCTCAGGGTGCCTGGATCCCATGGGAGAGTGGACTACACATCAACATACTAGAATTGAGAGCAGTTCACCTGGCTTGCAAGGCCTTCCTCCCACTTATATGTTCACTCCATATCCAAGTGATGTTAGACAATATCACCATGGTCTTTTACATAAATAAACAGGGTGGCGCAAGATCTCTTCCCATATGCTTGGAAGCAGTCAGTCTTTGGAACTGGTGCCTCTGAAACTGCATCGCTATCCAGGCTGCCTACCTCCCACATGCTCAGAACTCCTTACCAGACAACCTGAGCAGGGACTTCGCTGTGGATCATGAGTGAGAGCTACACAACTCTGTCCTGAGTTACATTTTCACACGGTGAGATACACCACAACAGGGTCTTTTTGCATCCCAAATAAACAGAAAACTTCCCCTCTTCTGCTCCAGAGGACCCATACGCTGCGACTTCCAGGGTGATGCTCTCCTGTTGTCATGGACAAAAGATCTCAGATGTCTTTCCTCCCAGTCCCCTCCTTCCATAGGTTCTGAGAAAAGTATGTCACTACAGGGCAAATGTCATTCTCCTAGCACCTGATTGGCCCAGACATTTTTGGTTCCCAGAGCTCCTGACAATGTCAGCCTGCTCTTCAATCAAGATTCACCCCTTCCCGGGTTTCCTAACTCTAGAGGGGGGAGAACCAGACGCTCCAATCCAGGCTCACTTCTATCTCCTGGTCTGATGTTTGGGTGGGTGTCAGAGACAGAATGCTCCTTCTTGGTACCCTTTCAGGCTATCCTTACCCAAAGTAGGGAAGCTCCAGATAGGATCTGCTTGCTACCTAGCTAAATCGAAGCAGTTCTCTGTCTGGGTGTAGCACAATCAACCGTACCCATTCACTGCAAATAATCTGGTTGTTTTAGATTATCTGCTGTCTAAAGAAGTCAGGGCTTTCTATTGCCTCGTCATGAGTCCACCTTGCTGTTATTAGTGCCTTCCTCCCACCAGATGATGGCTGTTCTGTTTTCACCCACCCAACTATAGAATGATTCATGAGAGACCTATTCAGGACCTTCCTGCCAGAGGTCAAACCTACACCTCCATGGGACCTCTGTCTTGTCCTGTTGACACTCACCAGACCACCATTTGCACCCTTGGCCACATGTTCCATGCCCCAGCTGTCCCTGAAAGTTGCATTCTTAGTGGCTATCACTTTGGCCAGGAGCATCAGCGGGTGGGGAGCCATCACAGCAGGCTCTCCTTTCACGGTGTTTCGCAAGGAAAAGGTGTTCTTTCGCCACAATCGTACATGTCTCCCCAAGGTTGTTTCTGAATTCTAGCTCATTCCAAGTATCCACTTACCGGTCTGTTCTCCAAAACCCCATGCTTCAGCCAAAGGGAAGACCTTTCACTTCCTCGACATCTGACATGCCGTGACGTTCTACCTCTAAAGCACCAAACCTACCAAAAGGTCGTCAAGGCCTTTTATTGCCATAGCAGAAAGGTTGTGAGGTCAAGCTGTTTCCTCTCTGGGAATCTCTAAGTGAGTTTCTGGGAGCATCATCGAGTGCTACAGATTAACACACATCCCTCCTTCTGGAGGTGTCACAGCTCACTCCACAAGAGCACTGGCCACCTCTACAGCATCCCTACAGGAAGTTCCAATACAAGATATATGCAGGGTGGCCACCTAGAGCTCCATCCACAAGTTGGCTAGAGTTGACATGCGGATGCAGTTGTGTGATCTGCAGTACAGCAAACATCTTTCCTGCCAGCTTCCTCGCACCCCCTCCAGCCTGAGCATTATTTGTCAGTCATCCACGTGTGGCACACATGGGGGGACCAGCATTCGAAGAAGAAATGAAGGTTACTTAGTGTAACTGGAGGTTCTTCAAGATGTGTGGTCCCTATCTGTATTCCACTGCCTGCCCCTCCGTCCCTTCTGCTTCAGATCAACTTCCAGCTACAGAACATCTGGTCTCTTTTTTCTCACCAAGAGATGCATGTTCCACCTATGTACTATGCCTGGTGTATTTATCTCAGTCTCAGTAGAGAGAGAGGTGATTTATCTCTGTTATCTGTGGTATTTTGTCTCTTTCACCTACTATTAAATTTGAGCTAGATTATTTTTGTTACATGTATTTAACACTAATTAGTAATAATTAACACATAGCACTTGACACTTTTTAAGCACTACATAAATGTTAACCAATTACTCTTTGAGTTGGTGTAAATAAATGTAATTGTGTGTTGCTTTGTAATCTGTTTGCATCTTTGTTAACCGAGAGCTAATTCCATTACTTCTAATTTTTGGTCAAATTAGTCGTTAAAGAGCTGACTAAAAAAAGATGGCTTTACCCCTTGTCCTTACCCCACCTCCAGCCTCTTTTTCCTTTTCCTCCGTCTGTTTCTCTTTTCAGTGCTCCTCCAGACTAACGTTTTTTCTGGCACTAAATTCTGGAGGTAGGATTGCTGGTTATGATAGTGTAGCTAATACAAGATTTGGGCCCAGGATTTTTTCCCCTAGTGATATGGTGCAAAGACTCTCTTGTTCATTACGGCTGTGTTAATAAATCTTTCCATTTTGCCATGAAAAGAAACAGTGTCTAGTGGTTAGATCAGGGATCTGTGAACCGAGACTCCAGAGTCTGTTCTGACACTTGGCCGTGGATAAATCACTTACCTCTTGTGCATCATATTATCTAGCAGTAACATGTGAATAATACTATTTGCCTGTCTTCATTAGTACCAAGGAACTAGTGCTCTCCAGTGCATAGGCCTCTGGGCTGTGGGGGTGAGACTTTTGTTCTTGCTCTGGCTTTGCTGCTGAATTGCTGTGTGACCTTGTTCAAGTCACTTCATGGCTGTGTGCCTCAGTTTCCTCACTTATAAAGTGGCGATAAGGCACACCCACAGTTCTGAAAGTGGGCAGAGCTCCATGGATGGAAAAGCGCAGCAATACAAGTGCTAACCGTTATCACTGGTGCAGGTTAACTATGACTGGGACTCCCTTGAAGTCAAGGATCATCATCTTTCATGGATTGTCCATTTCAGAATTATCCATGGGTCCGTTGATGATTGATAAGGCCTCCTCTGGAGCCACGGACTCTGTCACATTGTAGACGTGTTTCTGCGCAGGGAGGATGAGCCAGGGGTATTAGTTCAGGCCACACCACACGCTTCCTTTCGCTTCTGTTTTCCCATTATGTGTAGTCACATCTGATTCTCAAAGTGCTGTGTTCCCTGACTCAAGCAGTTCCTCCACTGTCATCGGTCATGGATTATACATTCCCATGAGATGACACCAGTATTGCATTTCTTCACATTAGCCTTGAGGGCATCCTTGTAGCGTTTTTTCTGCCGTCCTGTGGTGCGTTTGCTTTGGCTGAACTAAGAGTAGAAGACTTGTTTGGGCAGTCTGGGATCAGGCATCCAGCCAGCATGGCCTGCCCAGTGAAGTTCATGATAAATAACCATCACCTCAATCCTCGTGATGCTGGCTTGTGAGAAGACACTGCTGATAGTGCCTCTATTGTGCCGTTTGATTTGGTGTTAGCTATACCTTGCACACGATTAACAAAGAAGTAATTGCCAGGATTTACAGCATGACCAGCGTGACACCTGATATATCAAGGTGATCAGACAGAGTAAACTTGAGTCTGTGGGACATCTGGTTTGGAGAGCAGAGGAAGTTTGCCAGCGTGTGTTTTGTAGGGACGAGTAACAGGTAGCAAGGGTGCCTGCGAAGTGTGTGGTTGGATAATCATAGAATATTAGAGTTGGAAGGGACCTCAGGAGGTCATCTAGTCCAACCCCCTGCTCAAAGCAGGACTATCCTCAGCTAAATCATCCCGGCGAGGGTTTTGTCAAACCGCAGTTTAAAAACCTCTAAAGATGGAGATACCACCACCTCCCTAGGTAACCCATTCCAGTGCTTCACCACCCGCCTAGTGAAAAACTTTTTCTTAATGTCCAACCTAGACCTCTCCCACTGCAACTTGAGACCATTGCTCCTTTTTCTGTCATCTGCCACCACAGAAAAAAGCCTAGCTCCATCCTCCCTGGAACCCCCTTTCACATAGTTAAAGGCTGCTATCAAATCCCCTCTCATTCTTCTCTTCTGCAGACTAAACAGGCCTAGATCTTTCAGCTTCTCCTCATAAATCTTGTGCTCCAGCCCCTAATCATTTTTGTTGCCCTCTCTCGACTCTCTCCAACTTGTCCACATCCTTTTTGTAGTGGGGGGCCCAAAACTGGACACAATAATCCAAATGCGGCCTCACCAATGCCAAATAGAGGAGAATAATCATTTCCCGCGATCTGCTGGCAATGCTCTTACTAATGTAGCCCAATATGCCATTAGCCTTCTTGGCAACCAGGGCAGACTGCTGACTCATATCCAGCTTCTTATCCACTGTAACACCCAGATTCTTTTCTGCAGAACTGCTGCCTAGCTCGTCGGTCCCCAGTCTGTAGCTGTGCATGGGATTCTTCCGTCATAAGTGCAGGACTCTGCACTTGTCCTTGTTGAACCTCATCAGATTTCTTTTGGCCCAATCCTCCAATTTGTTTAGGGTCTTCTGTATCCTATCCCTCCCTTCCAGATTATCTACCACTCCCCCTATCTTAGTGTCATCTGCAAACTTGCTGAGGGTGCAATCTACTCCCTCTTCCAGATCATTAATGAAGATGTTGAACAAAACCAGCCCCAGGACCGACCCTGGGGCACTCCACTTGTGACCGGCTGCCAGCTAGACATGGAGCTTTGATCACTACTCATTGAGCCCTTTGTTCTAGCCAGTTCTCTATCCCTTTTGTAGTCCATTCATCCAACCCATCCTTTTTTAACTTGCTGATAAGAACGCTGTGGGAGACTGAATCAAAAGCTTTGCCAAAGTCAAGGTATATAACGTCCACCACTTTCCCCTCATCCAAAGAACCAGTCACCTCTTCATAGAAAGCAATCAGGTTGGTCAGGCATGACTTGCCGTTCGTGAATCCATGTTCACCTTCCTCTCTTCTAAGTTGCCTTAAAATGGATTCCTTGAGGATCTGCCCCATGATTTTTCCAGGGATTGAGGTGAGGCTGACCGGCCTATAGTTCCTGGATCCTCTTTCTTTCATAAGGCATGCTTCTCAAGGCTGTAAAATGTGGAGGGAGATTGCTGGCCAATGACTCCCACTTGTTGTGTTTCCTTTTCATTGTTATGTAACTCCATGGTGCTTTACTCTATGAGAAAAAAATATTTATTATCATTAATGTATTCATAAATTGTTTTGAGACCTTGGATGACAGGCACGGTGTGCAGCAGCCTTGCAAAACTTCCAGGGAAATTAACCATCTAGGCAGAAAATCTACTTCCCCACTCTTTGCCATGACAGTAATGGGGAGGGGGAAAAAAGAACAAATAATATTTTCCTGACCCAGAGCATGCAAGCGGGGAGAATTTTGCCAGGCTGACATAAGTGCAAAGAATTATGTTTTCAAATGAGCCAGAGTATTACTCTCCCCCAGTTTGTTAGACCCTCCCTAATTGCTTTTTGCAGCCCTGCAGCCCTTGTAAATATGGTCAAGTGTGTCAGGACTGTACCATGTTGAGTTGCCTTGTGGAGATTTCAACATCCTGCTGCAGCCCAACCATCAGACAGTATTGGTAAATCCACCTTCCAGAAGCTGATACACGTAGAATAACATTGATTACAAGGAAATTCGGATGGAGACCCAGACCTGTGAAAAGGATTCCATCTACTTAAATTCCTTCATTGGAGGCGATGGCTTCCAAAATGGAATAACAAGAAGAGTCTTTTTTTTTTTAAATAAGGATTATTCTGTTTCTAATTTACTATTTTTATCTCTGCATTTTCCCCCCGTAGGTACTTTACCTAAGGAAAATGCACTGCCTGCTGCATAAGCTTGAAGTGTAATTGAAAGTTAAGCTTTGGACACAGTAGGGGTTGTGTTGATTAATCAGTCTCTAGCCTCTTTCAGTGCTTTCTGATTATCACAGAGAGAAGTCCTAAAATAAGTCCATAGAAAATCAGAAATCAATTCATGGGCCTTTGCAGTCTTTTTACAGATAATTCATATTTTAATAAACGAGGCTTGAAGTTTGACTCTTGGGGGATTTTATCAGGAGACAAATAAAGGGTTTACTTCTTCCACTGCTGAAGAAAGGTGGGGGCAGGTCATCCAGTAACTTCAGGATCTGCTATCTGAGCGAGGCCACTTCTGACACATGATAGTAGGCAAACTAGGGAGATGTGGTCTAGAAGAAATTACTATAAGGTGGGTGCACAGTTGGTTGAAAGACCATATTCAAAGAGTAGTTTTCAGTGATTGGCTATCAAACTGGGAGGGCATATTCAGTGGGGCCCCACAGGGGTAGCTCTTTTGTGCTAGTCAATATTTTCATTAATGACTTGGATAATGGAGTGGAAAGTGTGCTTGTAAAATTTGAAATAACATGAAGCTGGAAGGGGTTGCAAGCAACAAAAATGGTAAAAAAGTTTAAAAAACCTGACCTGTGATGAGAGGTTAAAAAAACGGGACATGCTTAATCTTGGGAAAAGAAAACTGAGAGCAAGTCTACGCTGGAAACGCTACATTGGTTCAGCTGTGCCAGTGCATAAGAGCATAAGAACAGCCATACTGGGTCAGACCAATGGTTCATCTAGCCCAATATCCTGTCTTCTGACAGTAACCAATGCCAGGTGCTTCAGAGGGAATGAACAGAACAGGTAATCATCAAGTGATCCATCCCCTGTCACCCATTGCCAGCTTCTAGCAATCAGAGGCTAGGGACTCTTCAGAGCATGCCTTTGCATCTCTGCCCATCCTGGCTAATAGCCAATGATGGATCTATCCTCCATGAACTGACCTAGTTCTTTTTTTAACCCTGTTATTGTCCTGGCCTTCACAACATCCTCTGGCAAGGGGTTCCACAGATGGAGTGTGCGTTGTGTGAAAAAATACTTCCTTCTGCACCACTGAAGCACATCTGGTGAAGATGCTGTATGCCGACGGGCACTCTCCTGTCAGCAGAAATACTCCACCTCCGCGAGACTAGGTGATCTGTTGAGCTTTCATCTAGCCCTATATTTCTATGACTTAAAAAGGAAAGGATGGTTTAATGGTGTAGCCCTCAGGAGATAGGGGTTCAGTTCCGGCTACAGACTGTCCCATGACTTTGGGGTCACTTAATATACCTGTGCCACAATTCCCCAACTGTAAAATGTGGGTGACAGTACATTCTTTCTCCTTCTCAGCTATGTTGTCTGTTTAGATGCTAAACTCTTAGGGGCAGAAGCTCTCTTTTGCTGAGAATTTGTACCATGCAGTGGCCCTGATCTTCGCTGGGGCCTACTGAAGGACTGTAATACAAATAATAGTGATAATAAATAAGGGCTGAGTCAGACTCTGACAGTGTTTTCTAACTGCATCGTTATGAACGTCTGAATTCAAAAGAATCTGTGATATCCCTCTCTTGCCGTTCAGCTGCAGAAGTGAAGGACAGTACAGGCATGAACTATTATTACTCATTATTGACAGTGCCAAGTGCAAAAAAAAAAAAAAAGGCCATTCTGAAATTATGAATTTTACTTGCTACTTGAGGTTAGTTCTCTTTGAATTTGAAGGGGTCACCGTATGAGCAGTTCAGCTACTGGGCTGTATGCAAGGCTACAGAACAAAGCAGATGTCTTCTGGTAGCTGAACTATAAGTCAAACCTGATTTGAGCTGAATATTGAGTTGAATACTGGAGTGACTCTTAATATAGCAGATAAAGATATATCATTAGATAGAGCCTCACTTCTACACTTGAAAATGTTGGTACCCATCAGTTTTCTTTCCCTGGCTTTTCTAGTAGCAGTCTCTACTACTATCAATATCATTACTATTTTATATATAGATGATTGGATACTATAGTCATGGTGCTAGCAGAACACTCTAATATGGGTGGACATGTATATAAGCACCTTTCATCTTCAAAGATCCCAAAGCCCATTACAAACAAATGCATGCAATCTTATTGATATGCAAGGGAGTTCTAAGAGGGGGGGAGCAGAAATCAGCTGCTGAATAACAAAGTTGGAGTCAATTTGGCTGTTAACACAGGCTCAAAGCTCTGCTCTTACAAAAAGTGCTATGCGGTCTTTCATGTCCACAGAAAATGGACAAGACCCATCTGTGTGTTTATGTTATTAAGATATTGGAAGAGAAAGTCGGCTCTTGCAGGGACTCCTGAATTGAATGGGATGCCTCCCCTCTGGAGTTTCCATCAGCACTGTTGATTATATCCAGCCGTTTGACTAGTTGAATGTAAATTCAGTATTCCAAACTGGATGTTTTTCTAACGGATCTGCTCTAGGAATTGTTTTGGGGTTGTTCTGTGGTCTGTGTTATACAGGAGTTCAGACTAGATGATCACAATGGTCCCTTCTGACCTTGGAATCTGTAAATCTATGAAATGATGCCCAATCCTGCATAGCTGAAGAGGAGCTATGCCTGCACGAAGAGAGAGCAGTAGTCCCCCATCTCAGTTGCGCATATATATATATATATATATATATATATATATATATATATATATATA